>JAJJWW010006662.1:0-479608 GCA_023531295.1 Papaver armeniacum | reverse complement strand
GTTGATGGGTGAAAACTACTCCTGCAGAATTTGGTAATTTGGGGTGTGGATGAGGAATGAATCTAAACCTTCAACAAATGCACTTTGCGGGTGAGTGCTTGTAGATTCGAGAGATCAATGCATGCAAGTCCGGCCTAAACCAAGAAATGGCCGTTCCAGACTTGTTTCGGTCACAAAGTGAAGGAGATGGGGTTGATCTTAGGGAGGGAAGCGAAGAAGGTGTTGAGATTGTGAAGGTGTTGGCTTGCTTATGACTTGTAACGAAATATGAGCAAGCTTACGGTTGATGCAAGCAGGTGCTCACGAGTGTTTGAATACGGTTTTGTATTAACACTTGGTTTTACGTGCCCGAACTTGTGTTGTTCTGTCTCTTGTTTGAAATAGGGCGGATAACCTATTTATACAAGTCATTGAGCCTCATTCACGTTTCTCGTGGGAAGTGGAGGTAGTGGAATGATGTAGTGGTGGAGTTGTGTGTCGGTGATACACGACCAGTCTTGCCCACTTCTCCTGTTCATCTCTAACCGCCCATGACTTCCTAACACGTTCTTGTGATGGCGCGTTGCACGTTGCACGCTGTAAACCGCCAGACCAATACCCCATTATGTATCCCCCCAGTTTGTGACATGATTGATGTCTGGAATGTGGATCGTGGATCCACGAAAGGTAGCATGTAATGTCGGATTGAATAATCTGCGTTATTAGGATGTTGATACTTGTAAAGTATCGTGTGTATTTTATGCGAGTACTGCATTGTGGTGTGGTAAGGCGATGGGTAATGACGCCTTCTTGACCAATTGACTCCTGACCGTGGTTGTATAACCAAGCCTGGTGAAGTTGGACGGATGAGATGAGCTTTGAGACACTCATCTCACGGCCCAGTTAATGAATATTAGGTTTTTGAAGAGGTGCGCAAGCATCACTCTTCAGCTTGGTGAAACCAAGTATGGGAAGGATTTTGGAGAGGACCGACCATACATGCGTGTAGCGGCATGATGGTGTAGGTGCATGTATTCCGTTCCCTCACGAAAGCGCGATCTCAGGCCACTCAATTTGACCAGAAGCAAAGAGGAGTGGTCGAGATCGATTTTGCGATAAGAGTTTGATACCGCAAGAAGCCGCGCGCCATACTCTTTCCGGGCGCGTTCTCCAAGACGACCTAGCTTGGCGGTCTTGGCCTATTGGTTTGGCGTGAAGATGGTAGGCCGATATTCACGCACATGTCTCACCGTCCCATGAAAACGTGATCTAAGCCACCCAATTCGTCCGGTGAAGTTGAGTGGTCGAGATCGATTTGCACTTTGGGAAGTGTATCCACGCATGTTTGAGCGGGCGTTTTGGATTGGCCAGGCGTGATATGCCTTGGCCGACCGCATGAAGAGGTAGATGGGCCCACGGTGGTCATCTTTGGTATGACCGGACACCTTGTCTAATATGTGACCCTCCATTTGTGCCGGAGAAGATGGACGCGTGATGGCTTGAACCCTAATTTTGGCTTTCAAAGCCGCGCAACCATGCTATTTCAGGCGGACGAATGTGTTGTAACCAACCATGGTTGGTTTTGACCGATTGGTCAAGTGTGTAGGCGGTCACATGGTGATTGTGTCGACATGCTCCGGGCCCTTTGAGTCTCGCATCAAAACCCTCCATCTATACCCGCGAAGATGGATGGTTGAGACCGTTTTGCGGCATATGTAATATGCCGCAAACCCTAATTTAGGGTTTTCCGCCCATAATGCTTGGTATGGACGGTTTCTTGGCAGCAAAGGCCAATGGTCGACCATGCGGGTCGGCCGTGTGTATTCCATACCGCTTGGGGGTGATGGAATTGATCTAATCCAATCATGCTTGTGGAGTTGGATGACTGCGATCGAATCATATCCTGACCGATATGGTCGATGGCCGATGCTCAATCGGGCTAGTATAACACACCGAGAGGGGCTCAATCGGGCTAGTATAACACACCGAGAGGGCTCGGGCTAGTATAACACACCGAGAATCGGCTGCACGGGTATTTCGTACATGGTTTCATTATAGTGTTTGGAGGTTCGTGTTACTCTGTAAGAGTAACACTCGGTCGTCATGCCACACTCGATAATGATTCATTATAGTGCTTGGAGGTTCGTGTTACTCAGAAGAGTAACACTCGGTCGTCATGCCACACCGATAATGAGTACGGAAATACAAGGCTGATATGAAATTCACAGGAAGGGATTGTTGCTACATGCTCCGTTCTTGGTGAATTAAGTGAGGGAGTATCCAACACTTTATAAATGGCTTTATCTTTTACAAGATGTCAGCGCATGATTTTTCTGGTTACTTACAAATTTAACCTTAAACGAAAATCCACCATCAACATTAAGTCCCCTGCCTAGCACATAATGGTTACACTATTGTGTGGTAGGCATGAGATGGTGACATACATACGTGAGAAAGACAGGATAAAAGGAGTTTACCCGGAAGAGTATTGGCCGACCGCTAGTTTCCCACGCCGTCGCGCTTGTATGGAATCCCTTGGTGGGGCCGGTTCCTTTCTTTGGGTATTTGAATCAAAAGAGGAAACCAAATAAGGGAGGAATCCTTCTTCTATTGATTCTTCTAATTTTTTGACTATAAAAGAGACCAAGCCCTTTCTTCTTTTTCTCACGAACATTGATTTTTTTTTTTTTTTGTGCTTGGCCGCTCCCGTCCGTGAATTCATTGCCGCCGCCAATAGTTCTTTGCCGAGCGCCGCCCATAATTCTTTCGGAGCCGCCGCCGGAAACCGCCACCGTCGGAGTTGCCGCCCGTCCAAGGTAAGTTTCGGTCTCTCTTTTTTTTTTTTTGTTGAGAAAAGTAAAACCCTAGTTTGTTAGGTAAACATTTTGTAAGACATGTGCATGCTTAGCTTTTTCCACCATTTAGCCTGAATCCCGTAGACACAATTCCCATGAATAAAGAAAATTGTGTTGTGATGCATGCATGAATGCGGCCCGCCCCGTGTATCTTAGGAACGTGGGTCTTATTCACATATGCTTGACTGAAATTTGTACTGAATCTTGAAAACTTATACCGACTTGAAAGTTATACCGAGAAACTTGAAATCGATACTGCATCGAAACTTGTACCGACTAAAATTTGTACCAGTGTCAAAATCAATACCGAATCGAATTTTGTGCCGGACTTGAATGGTGTTTTGGACCGGCTATTGCATGCTCCGCTCGTGAGTTGTGTCTTGCCGTGTGTGACTACACTTCTCATGTTCTTTCATACAAGTTCTAACTCCTGTCTTTTATCTCATTGCGGTAGAAAGAAGAGAACTCCTATCAACATGTCTTCTGAAGATAATGCTGGTGCTAAGTCAGGGAAGTGTTGAGAGCTTCAAGGATATGCCGAACATCAATGATGAGTTGTTCACCTCGCCTTTTCTAAATATAAGGAAACATCCTTCTCATAAGATAGTCTTGCTTTCCGATTCAGAAAATATGGATGCTGATCCATTCTCTTCTTCCGCACTTGTGATGAGATTTTGTCTCCAGAGAAATGAATATCCGCCTTCTCCTATTGACTTCAAGATTTGCCATGCTCCACCGGGTTCTTATGAGGGATGGATGAGACGGCATGTTGAGTAATAAGGGCATTAAGGACAATTTGACCAAAGCACAAATCCTCGATGCGGTCATGGCATCTCGCTACCCTCGAAATTAGGAAAGACACCGCGGCTTGATCACCTTCATTTCTCGGTGGCGTATTTCCACTCACACACCATATCTAGATGGGAGAAATGACTATTACTGGGAGAGTGTAGCCGCATTAATGAACTTGCCTATTGCCGGAAGTCTTTCTTACGAGCTCTCTGATGCGGAACAAAGTAACTATGATGCTATACTTCAAAAGACGGAGGGATTCGAGAGTCTGGACAAGGAGGAGAAAAAGGATGCGAGATGCTTTTATACTTGGTGGGTTTCGGAGTGGTCTTCCGTAGACCCGCAGTTGAATCAAGAGTTGGAAAACGAGCTCAGCCCTGATCGCGTTCTGTCTCTATGGCTATCCAGAGATATATTTGATGACGGTTCCGGAAGAGGACAATTAGAAGTGACCTTGTCAAAATTGCTATAAGGTCAAGCGAAGGTGAAGTTCTTCCTCTAGGTGCATTGTTCCTTGGATCGTTGTATTCTCATCTCGGACGCTTTAGCAATGGATATGCACGTTTCTAACGGGTACAAGAAAGGTGGAGTCGCACGTTCACTTCGCTTTTCTTCAGGCGCTCTTATGGGAACACTTCGAAGTTATGCTCCTACTCCCGCACCTTCACTTGTTAACTTGAACGGCTCGAGAATACTCCGATGGAATAAGAAGCGTCCTAAAGCCGGTGCGAAACTTGTGGAGGTATTTGATAACATTTCTTCGTAGATTTTCGTCCATGGGGGCCGATTCACTCTTCCATCGTTCACCCAAAGACCTTTGGCGACGATCCACGGCGTTGTGTTGCGTACCGATGTCAAGACCATGAGATATGGGGAAATTATTTACCGCGCACTGCATTCCGAGGATATGTCCCGTCTCTATTCGACGGAGAATTTTCCGTGACTCCGTACAACATTGACAGAGCTGCTCGCCAAATGGGATTCGATCGGGGTGTCCCATTTATCCGTCCACCGGCCTATTGGGAGAAACCCAAGCCTTCCTTCTCGCCTATTGGGAGAAAACGATAAGTATAAGGAATTTTGGAGTAGACAACGTTGGTTTCCGAGAAATTTTCGAAAGCGTTGTGACAGATTTTCGTAGCGAACCATCTTCCGACGCCTTGATGAAGCATTTCCGGTTGAAGCTACTTCCACCAAACGGACCCGAGCCGAGTTGCGGTCCCAAGTAGGAGAGAGAGCTCAAGAGGCAAGCATGCGGCTGGTAATTCTCAATTCCTCCAATATGCGGGTATTTAAATCTCTTCCGGCTCTTTTATTTCTCCAAAACAAATTTTTCTAAAAATGATTCTTGCTTGAAATTAGGGAATTTCGAAAGAGAATGTCTTCACAAGGTTGGCGCGCATTCAAAATGAGAAGGCTGGCAATGTTGGCCTTCATGCTGAGAAGTCTCGCGGTACTGACCTTCATGCTGAGAAGTCTGGCGGTACTGACCTTCATGCTGAGAAGTCTGGCGGTACGGACCTTCATGCTGAGAAGTCCGGCGGTACTGACCTTCATGCTGAGAAGTCTGGAGAAACCGCTCCTTTTTCTGACCACGACAGAGATGATGAAAGCTCGGTGGAACAAGGCGCTTCCCTTAGTGATCTTGTTGACGGGGCTGTGATGGAAATTAGCACCCAGAGTGAAAGAGAGGCGGCACCTGCTGTAGTTGGGGCGGCTCCCTTGAAATTCGTCCTGAACAGGCTCCTAATCAATATGGCCATTGTGGTGACTCCTTCTGAAAAGCCCCCTGCACCTGACAAGGTTCCCGCGGTTGGTGAATTACCGGTGATGCAGCCTGGGGCTTTGTTCGATCCTCCTTTTGCTATCCCTTATCCAGGCCATGTGTTGGTTGGTGGATTCAGCGTGCCGGTTCAGTTTGAAAAGTTGTACATGACAATCTGGAAGAAACACGGCCATATTGCTACCACCACGAAGCTCAAGAGTCGTCTTGCATTGGTCAACCGCGTCCAAGAAGCTTTAGTTTATATCCATGGGATGAGCGTCACGACTGGTCGAACAGTTTCTGAGGAGATGATTGAAGACTGGAGGTGCCATCGGGACGTGTTTGCGCAGTACAGCTTCAATGCTCCTTGGTTCTTCAGAGGGTTCTCCGAGATTCAGGAGCTCCAGAAACTACATGATGAAGTCCCTTCCGCGGACCGTGTTGCTCGCCCGGAAGAAGAGGTTGAGAGGTTGTCTAAAGAACTCGGAGCTGAAGCAGTGCCGTGCTTCAAAGGATGAAAGTCTCTCTGCCCCGGAAAAGGATGAGTTGTTGCTTAAAGACTTTCCTTGAAGTATTCGTGCTATATAATTGGCGTTTTCTCTTATATGCTTTTCTTTTTGAGTGATAGTGAGGATCTTCTTTTGAGTGATAGTGAGGATTTTCTTTGACTTCCGGTTTTGGATTAATAGGTAATTGAATTGGCTTATTTTGAGATAGTTTTGTGAACAACCCTTTTGAAAGAGATTATGTTAAATGAGATTTGCATCTTGGTCATGAATGATTGCACATATTACATGAAATTGCAAATGTTATGTAAAAGGGAGGTACGAATGGAAACAAACATGGCGTTTGATCACCGGGCCTCTTTCTCCACGTGCGGGATGCTAAGTCCCCAAGTGAATTCTAAACTATCTTTCTTATAAAGTTGTTGAGTAAACTTACTTGCCTTTTGAAGCCTCACTTATATCAAACCGGAGTAGTCTCTAAGAAAATCCTCTCGAAAGCTATCTCTACGAACCAAGCTTCTCCCCGAACAATGCGCTTCAAAGCGTTGCATTCACTGGGTGGGGTGATGAAGGAACCGGTGGTAATGACAGGTACCTCGGGTCCATTACTTCTTGATCGAGGGCGGACGCCATACGGGGTAGCTCCACCTCTCCATTTCGCACCCACGTCTCCGGCCAGTTCAAATCTTCTTCATTGGGAAGGGGAAATGTAAGTACCTTGAGTCTAGCTTTTCCTGCGTTAGCGGGCGTTGCAATGTCTCTGCGTGGCTTTGATGTGGAACAGGAGATGAAGTTGGAAGACTTGTGAGTGTCATCATATCTGCGGATCGCTTGCCTAGGTAGAGGGATGTGGAAGGTGTCGTAATGTCACCCTGGCCGGGATTGAACGCTCCCATCCTCTGTATTCAGGCATTTCCTGATTGATTTCTCCTTCCTCAAGCGTTTCTTCAGTTGGTTGGAAGGCCGATGCGGATTGGACAGTCTTCCGTGCTTCAATAAGAGTTTTGAAATACAAATCCTCTAGCAGGGCTCCATAGGCTGCAGGCTCCCTTTCTTTATCCGGCAGACATTGTAGTACTCCGGGCAAGTCTTTTCCTCTGTCCGGATCATGTTGTCCATCTTTCCTGATTCGCTTGCGATTACGTGCTCCTCTTGCTTCTCCACTTGTAAAGGTGTGACTCCCACCGAGGATCCAACGTTTCTTGCACCTGTCTCGGAGTTGATGCCTATCGATCCTTCTTGTAGTTGTCTTTGCTATACCATTCAAAAGGCGAAATGTCTCGCTCTGCCTTCTGGTGATACCGGCTTGATTTGCCAAGACATCCTCCAACATTCCAGCTATGCTTCCCATGATATCTGAATTGCCTGTGGTCTCCTGGTGAGGATACATCGCGAGATGAAAACCGAAAAATTGAGGATTCAATTTTTTGCAACCGATAGATCAACCTCCCACTGTGGTCGCCAATTGTTTATGGGTGAAAACTACTCTGCAGAATTTGGTAATTTGGGGTGTGGATGAGGAATGAATCTAAACCTTCAACAAATGCAATCACGTGGTGAGTGCTTGTAGATTCGAGAGATCAATACGTGCAAGTCCGGCCTAAACCAAGAAATGGCCGTTCCAGACTTGTTTCGGTCACAAAGTGAAGGAGATGGGGTTGATCTTAGGGAGGGAAGCGAAGAAGGTGTTGAGATTGTGAAGGTGTTGGCTTGCTTATGACTTGTAAGAAAGATGAGCAATCTTACGGTTGATGCAAGCAGTGCTCGAGTGTTTGAATACGGTTTTTGTATTAACACTTGGTTTAAATCGATCTCGAACTTGTGTTGTTCTCGTCTCTTGTTTGAAATAGGGCGGAGAACCTATTTATACAAGTCATTGAGCCTCATTCACGTTTCTCGTGGGAAGTGGAGGTAGTGGAATGATGGAGTAGTGGAGTTGTATGTCGGTGATACACGACCAGTCTTGCCCACTTCTCCTGTTCATCTCTAACCGCCCATGACTTCCTAACACGTTTCTTGTGATGGCGCGTTGCACGTTGCCGTTGTAAACCGCCGGACCAATACCCCAGTATGTATCCCCCAGTTTGTGACATGATTGATGTCCTGAATGTGGATCGTGGATCCACGAAAGGTAGCATGTAATCTTTGGATTGAATAATTGCGTTATTAAGGAAGTTGATACTTGTGAAGTATCGTGTGTATTTTATGCAAAGTCGCATTGTGGTGTGGTAAGGCGATGGGTAATGACGCCTTATCGACCAATTGACTCCCGACCCCGGGGTTGTATAACCAAGTGGTGAAGTTGGACGGATGAGATGAGCTTTGAGACACTCATCTGCGACCGTTAATGAATATTAGGTTTTTGAAGAGGTGCGCAAGCATCACTCTTGACTTAGTCGAAACCAAGTATGGGAAGGATTTTGGAGAGGACCGACCATACATGCGTGTAGACGGCATGATGGTGTAGGTGCATGTATTCGTTCTCTCACGAAAGCGCGATCTGGGCCACTCAATTTGACCGGCAAAGAGGAGTGGTCGAGATCGATTTTGCGATAAGAGTTTGATACCGCAAGAAGCCGCGCGCCATACTCTTTTCCGGCGCGTTCTCCAAGACGACCTAGCTTGGTCGGTCTTGGCAGGTTGGTTTGGCGTGAAGATGGTAGGCTGATGTTCACGCCCATGTCTCACAGTCCCATGAAAACGTGATCTAAGCCACCCAATTCGTCCGGTGAAGTTGAGTGGTCGAGATCGATTTGCAATTTGGGAAGTGTATCCCACGCATGTTTGAGGGGCGTTTTGGATTGGCCGGCGTGATATGCCTTGGCCGGCCATGAAGAGGTAGATGGGCCCACTTGTGGTCATGCTGGTATGACCTGACCTGCTTAATCTGGATCTGTGACCCTCCATTCGTGCGGAGAAGATGGACGCGCGTGATGGCTTGAACCCTAATTTTGGCTTTCAAAGCCGCGCAACCATGCTATTTCGGGCGGGCCCAGTGTGTTGTAACCAACCATGGTTGGTTTTGACCGATTGGTCAAGTGTGTGTGGCGGTCACATGGTGATTGTGTCGACATGCTCCGGGCCCTTTGAGTCTACATCAAAACCCTCCATCTATACCTGAAGATGGATGGTTGAGACCGTTTTTAGGCACATGTAATATGCCGCAAACCCTAATTAGGGTTTTCCGCCCATAATGCTTGGTATGGACGGTTTCTTGGCAAGCAAAGGCCAATGGTCGACCATGCGGGGTCGGCCGTGTGTATTCCATACCTGCTTGGGGGTGATGGAATTGATCTGGGGTCGTCCAATCATGCTTGTGGAGTTGGATGATGCGATCGAGATCATATCCTGGACTGATATGGTCGTCTGGGATGCTCAATCGGGCTAGTATAACACACCGAGAGGATCAATCGGGCTAGTATAACACACCGAGAGGGCTCGGGCTAGTATAACACACCGAGAATCAGCCTGTACGGGTATTTCGTACATGGTTTCATTATAGTGTTTGGAGGTTCGTGTTACTCTGTAAGAGTAACACTCAGTCGTCATGCCACACTGATAATGATTCATTATAGTGCTTGGAGGTTCGTGTTACTCTGTAAGAGTAACACTCGATCGTCATGCCACAACGATAATGAGTACGGAAATACAAGGCCGATATGAAATTCACATGAAGGGATTATTGCTACATGCTCCGTTCTTGGTGAATTAAGTGAGGGAGTATCAACACTTTATAAATGGCTTTATCTTTTACAAGATGTCAGCGCATGATTTTTCTGGTTACTTACAAATTTAACCTTAAACGAAAATCCACCATCAACAATTCCTAAAGAGACAGGAGAAGTGTTCCGCACGGAAAACAATCCATAATCTTCACCGACCTGAGATTAGAGAATTCAGTTATATAGGTCCTCTACTTCTCCAAGTTAACACAACTTTCTCATAAACTCTTAGAGCAATTAAAAGATCATGATCTCTCTATGCATCTGCTTCCCTCCCTAAGACTGACCCTAAGCCTCATTCTCTGTGATTGAAGCAGCCTTTGAGCGGTCACTGTGCGTATTTTAGGCAAAGACTGTTCGTGCTCAACCTCCCGTAACTCACTCTCAGAAACCCTAGATCCCATTTTTATCCTCTCATCGATTTTAGGTAACTACAGTGTGATTCATGAGTGGTGCATATTAAGATTACTAAAAAAAACTATGAACCATAACTAGCAATTAATTGAGAATGAGTTTTCTTACAATGAAGACAACATAAACAAAGTTGTGAAACTACTCGTGCATAGGCGTTAATTTAGGGATTTTTTTTTATTATTATAAAGATATTTGACTTTAGATATCACAGTTGTATTTTTATTTAGATAAAAATTGGATTTACTATCCCAGTTTAGTTATCAGGCTATTTTGGTAAACTAAAAGTATTATAACTAATTATGGGTTTGTATATTTGAAATATTTTATGGTGGGTTTTAGATATGGAACATTATTTAAATACCCTTCAAAATTTGCCCCTAAAAATATACCCTTATTCAATTTTTAAAAATACCGTACTTTCTGAAAAGTGGAAGAAACTAGCATAAGTTGCTTTCGGAAGTGGGCGAACTAGCACAAGTTGCTTCAGGAATGGACACAACTTTACACAAGTTGACTCCAAAAAAATTATTTTTTTACCCCTCGGGGGTATTTGTGCAAGGCTAACAAAAATGAAGGGTATTTATAACATTCCCACTTTTGGATATAAAAAAACATGAAATGGGCTACAAAAGAAGTTCCCCGTTTGGACAGTCTAGGGATCACAACACTAACATAAAATAAGAGTATATTTGCTTTATAATTATATTCTTAAAGAAGCCTATTATAAGCGCTCTTACCAAATGGTTTTGAGGACTAACAAAATGAAAAAATCGGGTCATGAAATAGTAATCTCCAAAACTCCTTATCCTATCATTTTTATTAATAGCTAAAATATCTGTAGCGCCCCCAAATATAGCAGCTGACTAATCCGAGAGATTAACTAAATAAAGAGGCACTAAAATCTAAAACATATACTTAAGCATTCAATTAAGGAATCTGCTACAAACTTAACCCAAAAACTAGCCCCGCTCAGAAATATAAATATACAAGAACTCCTCTCAAAATGATGCATATACAATAGTCACTTGGTTTGCAAATAGATTATACATCAAAATAAACATAACCGAAGTTAACCAACTAACGGACTCTACTCCTCGAAGCTTTCGCTGCGCAACTCTGATCTGTCTCTGAAACTGAAAGTGAGAATGGGTGAGCACATCATCCCTAAAAGGGGTTCCCAGTAGGAATAACATTTAACTTTCATGTAATCATTGAAAATGATTTGAAAACAATCCATGTTTTCCCTAACACTAAACACAACCAATTCACAGAGGTAAACAATCACGTATATGGAACTAACTCCTTCTAAACAATGAATAATATGGTGACTCGTCCCGCACCTAAAAAATAATATGGTGACTCATCCCGCACCTAGATAATAATATGGTAAATCGTCCCGCACCAGTAAATGAAGGAGCAGTACCCTATATACCACAGATGGAAATTCTCATTTCCATACAATAAAATGGAAATTCTTATTTCCCAAACAATTCGTGAAGACAAACAGAGCATTGCAATTCCTTTCCAATCAATGGAAAGATTAAAAGAGATACAGAACTTTCAGAATATAAAACTAAACAATGCAAGGAAACCACATTTAGACAATGCATGAATTTGTTAAAAATAAACTTTGGTAAAAGAAAACAACAATAATCACAAAAGAGTTAAATATAAATTCCCACCTCTTTTGATGACAAGCCACGCCTACCTAGAGATCCACGATCCACTGGATCATCCTTTGAATCGATCGTTGTTAATAAAGACTAACTGTTAATCACACAAGAACTCTAAGAATCCAGCCAAAATGGCTCACACAAGAATCATACAAGTCTATCTAATGGTTCTACACATCTCCATTATCCATTTCTTGCATATCTAAAGGTTTAATAATTTAATTAGGTTGTCTCTGTAGTCCACTAGATAAGTCCTTTGAATATCTACAACTTTGGAGAATAAACCAAAGGTCAATTCAGACCATAAGGGGTCCAAACATCAATCTAGGATAATTAATCCCAAGCCCAAGTCCACTAACAAGACCGTAACACAAGGTTTGGTCTAACTGGTCAGCTAGCGGTCACTAGCGGTCAACGAAAATAGTCAAGTCAAAGTTCTGGTCAAATGATCAACTGAGTCAAATCGGTCAAAGTCCACTGAGTCAAGCCTGGTCGAGTCTAGCCACTGAGTTAACTCAGTCAAATGCACTAAGTTAGTTAAACAGATTGAGTCGGCTAGATCGACCGCACCGCCAAGGCCATTGCTTAGGCCACTGCCCTTAATGCACAATCAAGATGCAACATAAATATCCTACACATGCTTAAGCAGAACTACACCTTTTCTTATAACAAAAAATCCTTTATTCATAATTCAATTGTACTATAATAAACATAAATATCAACTTCATCTTTATCATTTCAATAGAACATTCAGTTCAGGTACTTATTCATTCACAACAATAAGCAAAGGTTATCTGCAATTGCAGCTTTAATCCATGATATGTTCATCTCAACACATTCATCTACATCTTATTCTCAATCAAACTCTCTAGAGCAAACTCAATTTCAAATCACAGCTTCATTACTGCTTCCACTTCCAACTCCAGTTCCATACGCACTATTCTAATTCATACACACACACCCAGCTCAATAATTCTGCACCTCGGCTCAACACAGTCAACAAAACACAACAACACCATCACCAAAACCCAAAGTAACAGCATAAACTCCTCCACCAGATTAATGCCACCACCATTATCAATAATTCAACTTAACTCGATACCTTTCTGTTTGTGGGTGAAAATGGTTTCTGCTGATTTCGGTAATTTCGGGTGTATGGGTGAGAAATGAATTTACACCCTAAATAATGTACTGCAAGGGAGTACTTTAGATTAAGAGATCAATATGTACAAGTCCGACTTAAACCAAGAAATGGCCATTCCAGACTTGCTTCGATCACAAAGTGAAGGAGAATGGATTAGTTTTGGGAAGGGAAGCAAGGAAAGTGATGAGACCATAATAGTTGATTCTGGAAGAGTAGTTGTGTTACGACTTGTATCAGAAAGTGGGAAGCTAACAGATAGAAAGCTAGCAAACGTTTTCTGAGTAGTGTATGCTCCTGACCTGAACTTGTTGTTCGGTGGAAATAGGTAAGACCTATTTATACAAGTCGAAGTGAAACGTACTCTGGTCTCATTAAGGAATAGAAAAATGGGTGAGTAAATGAGAGGAGGTGGTAACCTTCAACGCATAGAATTGATGTTCCATAAAAAGAGCGTTTCACCATTAACTCCATGTATTTACTAACCGCCTCATCCTTATGACACTTCCTTATGACGGGTGTAGTGTACACCGCACGCTGTAAACCGCCAAACCAATACCCAAAGAGGATCCCCCAGTTTGTGATATGCGTTGATGTCTCGGATGTTTTTGTGGAAAACATGTAGCATATTGTTATAGCCTCGCAAGTCGAGCTTGGGAGACTTGCTAGCTTGGTGACCTTCGACGGTCGAGATTTTGCATCTTAAGAGGAAAGGTACCCGTTGATCATCGCACGCTTTCGTTTTTGGTGGCCGCATAGGGAAGGCAAGCATAGTGGCGTGGCTAGGTCGGCATGCCATTGGCATGATATGCCTTGGCGTGGCCAAACTAGGGTTTCGGGTCAAAGGTTACCATATGTTGTCTAGTAACCTTGGACGACTAGGATTTGCTCCTGGGATTGAAGGGCAACCGTTGATTGTCGCACGCCTTCGTTTTGGTAGCCGCATAGGGAAGGCCAGCATGGTGGCGCGTCTAGGTCGGCATGCCATTGGCGCGGTTTGGCGTGGCCAAACTAGGGTTTCGGGTCAAAGGTTACCATGTGTTGTTTGGTAACCTTGGACGACTAGGATTTTCTCCTGGGATTGAAGGGCGACCGTTGATTCTCGCACGCCTTCGTGTTGGTAGCCGCATAGGGAAGGCCAGCATGGTGGCGCGGCTAGGTCGGCATGCCATTAGCATGGCATGCCTTGGCACGGTTTGGCGTGGCCAAACTAGGGTTTCGGGTCAAAGGTTACCATGTGTTGTTTGGTAACCTTGGACGGCTAGGATTTGATCCTGGGATTAAAGGGCGACCGTTGATTGTCGCACGCCTTCGTTTTAGTAGCCGCATACGGAAGGCCAGCATGGTGGCGCAGCTAGGTCCGCATGCCATTGGCATGTCATGCCTTGGCGCGGTTTGGCGTGGCCAAACTAGGGTTTCGGGTCAAAGGTTACCATGTGTTGTTTGGTAACCTTGGACGGCTAGGATTTGCTCTGAGATTGAAGGGCGACTGTTGATTGTCGCATGCCTTCGTTTTGGTACCCGCATAGGGAAGGCCAGCGTGGTGGCGCGGCTAAGTCGGCATGGGGCCATGAAAAGGTGCGTTTGGCATGGCATGGTGGGGGCAAAGGGCTTGGCATGAACGGTTTTGCTTGTCATGGTGCGTTTGTCTTGGCATGGTGGGGCCAAGGGTTTGGTATGGACGGTTTGGTTTGGCATGGTGGGGCCAAGCGCTTGACATGCCATGGGCGCATGGTGCGGCTAGTATGGCTAGGGCCAAGGAAAGGTGCGGTTTGGCTTGGCATGGTGGGGACAAGGGTTTGGCGTGACCAAGCTAGGATCATGACCAAGCTAGGATCGTAAACAAGCTAGGGTTTTGGCATAGTTTAGGCGCGACCAAAAATTAGGGTTTGACGTTGGGCCAAAGGTTACCACGCGTTAGCTGGCGATCTTGGATGGCTAAGATTTGCATCTTAGATGGAAAGACGGCCGTTGATTGTTGCAGGCCTTTGTTTTGGCAGCCAGCGTTGTGCATGGCATGTTGGGACGACAAGCATGATTGGTATGCTCTAGCGTGGAGATGTAGCTGGCACGGCTTGCCATTGGTATAGGGGTGCGGCTAGCATGGTTGGCATGCCTTGGCGCGGTAGGTGTGGCTGGCACGGCTTGCCATTGGCACAGGGGTGCGGCTAGCATGGTTGGCATGCCTTGGCGCGGTGGGTGTGGCTGGCACGACTTGCCATTGGCACGGGGGTGCGGCTATCATGGTTGGCATGCCTTGGCGCGGTAGGTGTGGCTGGCACGACTTGCCATTGGCACAGGGGTGCGGCTAGCATGGTTGGCATGCCTTGGCGTGGTGGATATGGCTGGCATGGTTTTCCATTGGTACAGGGGTGCGGCTAGCATGGTTGGCATGACTTGGCGCGGTGGATGTGGCTGGCATGGCTTTCAATTGGCACATGTGGCGTAGGAATTAGGGTTTTGGCCTATCGAAACCCTAATTAGTAATTAATCAAAAAAAAGTACCCTGGTAATTTTCTCATGAGACATATTAAAGGGTTCAATAAATGCGTTTAAGTCCTGTGACGTCACTGTCTGACTAGGGTTTTACGACTTTACCCCTAAGTTAAAAACCACCATCAACATTAAGTCCCCTGCTTAGCTTGGAACAGGGGCGTCGTTACGAGGTAAGCATAAGATGGTGGCAGACAAGGACAAAATCGAAACGTAAATCATACAAGATAGTCAGGAAGATTTGTCTAACCTTTTTCGGGAAGCAGGGAGAATTTGTGATCCTTGTGTTTGGCAGCTTTGCGTAGATTCTCTTTATGGTGTTGACCGTGAAGTGGTGAGACGAGAAATTTTTAGTTCAGTCTGGTTACTCATCATCTTGATCAGGTCGGGAAACATCATGATGTTGGTGTGGGAAGTTGGTGCTGGCGCGGCAAGTCATGGCATGGACGGCTTGGCATGATGGGGGCCGCGGCAATGGAGCGGACGGCTTGGCATGGTACGGCCATGGAAAGGCGCAGTTTGGTGAGGCGAGGCGTGTACGGACAGCTTGGTGTGGTGGTGATTTGTCTTTGCGGGCCTGATTGCTTCTGTTCTTGTATAGCTTGAATTGGGAATTTTTCTTTTTTTTCTTCAAAATCCGAGAGTGTTATGCCCATAAAAGGGACGTTACTCATTCTACTCAGGTTACGTTGCCGGTTTGTTCATGAATCTCAGTGCTGGCGGTCATAAAAGCAAAACGCGAGCAAGCATGTCTCAAACACGTACTTCCACGTTTTCTCACCAAACCCTAATTATATCGCATAGCCAGGCATGAGACTTTCCCTTTTATTTGTTGGTAGAATAAGTTTTAATTAAGATTGTACATCACGCCTTGATTGACAATTAGTAGAAAGCTTTTCTTTTCGGGATTGCGTCATTCTACCGATCATAAGAGATGATCTTGGATCCTTCATTCACATAGTTCGTCCTGAAATCGTGCTCACCCTCCTTACAGGTATCGTCTCGTGTTTTCTTCCAGTTTCCATTTTTTCTTCTTCCTTATGTATGTTGCCGGTGTAGATAGGGTAAAAACTTGCCTATTTTCTCTGGTTTTGTAGTGTACAATGGGATCTTCCAGAGGCAGCCGTACCTCTATCCCTTCGGATAAAAGCTTTGGAATCGGCGAAAACCAGTTTTATTCTTATGATGAGGCGTTAGATAGAATTGAATCTCTGTTCCATGAAGCTTGCAGAATTATTCGGGGTCTACCTTCCACCCATCTAGGTGAAGTGCGGGTGCGTGTTCAGACCTTCTTGGATTCAGTGAATATGGAGGAGGAATGAGAGAGTGACGAAGCGCCCTGGTGTGCTGAGAAACCTCAGTGCAGTAAAACTTCTTCACGACCCAGTGCTAGGGCGACACGGCCCGCTTCTAGGTTGAAACGACGGAAAACTGAGTCTGTGAAACTTCTAAGGGAAAGCCAATGTAACTTCTTTGTTCAGGACGACGTCATAATTCTCGATTCGGATGCGGATGAATCGGGAAATTCTCCTCGAAAGGTTGCTGAGAAAACCCTCGAGGAATACGCCGCGTTTGATGAAACTGAAACATCCTCCGGATTAGGCGTCGAGACTATTGTCGTTGACATCGGGCGGTTCATGGTGGAATATGCTTGGTACCGGTTGTTGATGCGGGTGTCGGGAAGGAGACGGGTATTGTTGCTGCTGAGGTGGCTTCAGGGTGGGATGTTGAGGTTACTACTGCTGATGCGGCCTTCGGGTGGAACCTTTGCTGCCCGAGAGATTGTTGGGGAAAGTGCTTGAAAAGAGCTATGACCGAGGCAACTCGCGCTCCGCCTTTCGATGACTAGCTTCTCCCTTTTATCGTTTTTATTTGTTGTGTAGTCGTCTCGATGTTTTGTAGACTCATCTTTACCTTCTTTGTATTCGTGGCGAAGTTAGGGTTTCTCCAATTAGCATCCCGTTTGCGATTCTTCATTTTTGAATAATTGAAAAAGGTATTTGTGACACAGTTTTGGCTTTCTGGTTGTGATATGATGGTTAATGGCTTCTCAATGATTTTGGATTAGTTTGGTGTGTTTTTCTGAGATTTGGAAAACCCATTCAGAAAGAAATGTATGTTTTTTTTTTGTTTTTTTTTTTCTTGAATGAAAATGAAACTCCGGAGAAGAATACAAACGGTGTACTCATCTCGGGGAAATACAAATATCAAGAGAAACTGCTGAAGGAAATACTAGAGGAAGAGTGGCTGGAAAAGTACAACGTTTTAGGGATTGGAAAACTTGAGCCATCGCGAGTGAACTATTACACCTCCTGGATTGTCTGTGTTGATGAGCTTGCAGTATCCTCCTAAAAGAACGTCTGCCACCAGATAAGGCTCGTATTCTTTTTCCTTAGGCAAACCAATCCGAACAGCTATCTTTACCGTCATCTTCCCAACTTGAAACGAGTTCACTTTGACCAATATATCTCCGATTGAAAACGGGTTCAGGTGTTGTGCAACCGTTTGAATCTTGGTCTCGTTGGTTTCGATGGCAGCTTCCAAATTCTTTGCAAAGCGTTTGAATTGCCCATCGCCCCATTCACATATCTTGACAGCGTCCGTGCCAGTAATCGTGTTGAGTCCCCATGACGGAATAGGGGAAGAAATGACTGGTTGTAGAGAAGATTGTTCGGCCAGACTTACTTGCGTTTGGAATCCATGAGTTAGCGCCAACAGGTCTAGCTTCTCCAGGCGTCCTGGTTCCATCGGTAACTCGTTGATGCGGCAACAAGTGGGACGGTTTGTTGGAGATTTTTTCGGGCGTTAACATTGGTAGAGAATGTACCCAATTTCGCCTTGTTGTCGAGTACCCAAAAGTGCCCCAATATCATGTCGTAACCAGTTCTTTGACAATGTGGAATTTTCCACGTGTTATAACGTCTCCTATCTTGACCTCGAGGTTGATATAGCCATGCCCGTCCAAGGCTTCCCCTTCCGGGTTCTCAATCACGGATGGGGATCAGGTAGCCTCTTGTTTCGTAAACCCCGCTACTTTCAGAGTCTCGAAAGTAATAATGTTGAAGTCAGAGGCCGCGTTGATGAGCGTGTTGTCGAATTCAATACCTCTTAAATAGGACGTGGTCAGCAGTCCCCAGTTGTCCTTTTCGATTCCGCTCGCTGGGAGAGCTTGTGCTCTTGACGTGGCTTCCATGGAGGGAAAAAGCCGTTTTCCCGACAAAACGCGATTGAGAGCCGCGAAAATATCTTGGCGCTGCACCTTGGAAAGATAGAGAATTTCGCATACGTGTTGCATCATGGATTGCACAGTCTCATGCACGGAGTCCCCAGAAACCCCACAATTCCTCACTGTAAGTGGGTCTCGATGTACTCCCTCGTTTCCTAGTTGGAGTTCCCCTGCTTCTATCTTTTCTTTGAAGATATGCTTTAGTCTGTTGCAATCACTGGTTGGGTGGTGAACAAATCTGTGGTAATGACAGTATTTGGGGTTTGCCATCTATGCCTCAGTTGGTGGCGTCTGGGAGACGGTAGTCTGATAACATCATCCTGAATCCATGCCTCTAAGAGATCGATCACCTCCTCAATGGGAAACGGGAAATCCAGGGTATTTCCTTCAGTTTCATGATGACGCATAGGAGCTTTAGCGGTGGCCTTCCGTGGCGGAGTTCCCCGTTGTGCTGGTGCTTCACGTTTAGGCTGCTGGTCTGCAGCTTGGGCCTTCCTTTTCCCTCCCTCGTTTACTACGCTCACAGAGGAGGGGCCAGTGTTAAATTGCTTGCTGATGAGACGTCTATTCGCGCGAGTTTCGCGCATGTCTTCGGTTCTGGTCGGTCTAACTCTTTCCAATAATGCTGGTGCTGTCGTTGCGGATCGTCTGGCAGCTTCATGGAGTTCGGAGAATGTCTAGAAACGCAGGTTCTCTAGCAAGGCGTGGTAAATGGGAGCCATACCATTGATGCATGTGTTCACCAGCTGTTGTTCAATCACGTTTGGGTCGTGACAGTCTAGTGCTTGAACCATGAATCTCTTAACGAAATCATTCGGATATTCGTTGTCACGCTGGTACATTCTTCCTAGGTCCGAGAATGTAACTTGTTCAGACACGAATAAGTACTTCTTGTAAAATGCGGTAACCATGCTACCCCAGTTGGGGATGGTGTTTGGCGCGATGTTGTTGTACCACGTGTACGCTCTTCCGGTAAGAGATTTCGAAAACTCCCTCAGACAGAGAACGTGATTGTATTCATGTTCGCCTAGGGATTCAAGGAAGCGAGAGACGTGTTCATGTGCATTTCCAGTGCCATCATACAGGGTGAATTGAGGAGAGGAGTATCCTCTTGGGAGAGGAATTCTTTGTATTTCAGATGGGTAAGGAGGTTGATGCTGATGCATGTCTATTTCATCATTCTTGACTAGATTCCGGAGAAGTTCCTCCAGATCCTCTCGCGTGAAAAAATTGGACGCCTGACCTCTTTCCAATGAGGTTCTGGCACGAATCCCCTCGTTCGCGGAGACGTGTCCCGCCGAGGTGCTAGCGCCGGGGGGTGTTGGAGGCGTTTCTAAACGACTCTAGAGGGCGTGATTCACGCGACAGACGCTCTGTCAGGGTTTTGAGGAAGACGAGTACTTCTTTTTGTGTCGAAACCATATCCGTATGGGCTCTAGCGAGATCCTCCTGGAATTCCATCAAATCGGCGATGGTAATATAAGGTCGGCTTCCTCTGGTTCCTCCATTTTCTCGTCCCGTCGGTGGGGGAGTTGGAGTCTTAGTGGTGGTTGGATGTGCCATGCTTGACGAAGCGTTAGGAGCGGTAGCGACAGCTCTGTCTCTGGTGACTGGTGGCGTGACGCCAGAAGGAGTGTTTTCAGCACTGCCGTGACTAGCAGGTTGTGCAGGGACATTAGAGGCGGTAACAAATCTGGCCCTGGTGATTGGCGGTGTTACACCTCAAGGAGTGCTTTGTGTTACTGTGGTCAGTAGGTGACACAGTGACGTTGTTGGAAGTAACGTTAACACCAGGGATGGGTTCCGCGCTGGTGTTCTCGGCAGCTGATCCGGATATGAGTTCTACCATGGTGGAGTTGTAAGTGAAAGGTGATATTTGTTAAATTTGGGAATCGATATTGCAACCGAGAGATTGATCACCCACTGTGGTCGCCAATTATTTGTGGGTGAAAATGGTTTCTGCTGATTTCTGTAATTTCGGGTGTGCGGGTGAGAAACGAATTTACACCCTAAACAATGTACTACAAGGGAGTACTTTAGATTCGAGAGTTCAATTTGTACAAGTCCGGCCTAAACCAAGAAATGGCCGTTTCAGACTTGCTTCGGTCACAAAGTGAAGGAGAATGTGTTGGTTTTGGGGAGGGAAGCAAGGAAAGTGATGAGACCAGAATAGTTGATTCTGGAAGAGTAGTTGTGTTACGACTTGTATCAGAAATTTGGAAGCTAACAGATGGAAAGCTAGCAAACGTTTTCTGAGTGGTGTATGCTCCTGAACTGAACTTGTTGTTCGGTGGAAATAGGTAAAACCTATTTATACAAGTCGAAGTGAAACGTACTCTGGTCTCATTAAGGAATGGAAAAATGGGTGAGTAAATGGGAGGAGGTGGTAAGCATTAACGCATGGAATTGATGTTTCATAAAAAGAGTGTTTCACCATTAACTCCCTGTATTTACTAACCGCCTCATCCTTATGACACTTCCTTATGATGGGTGTAGTGTACGCCGCACGCTGTAAACCGCCAAACCAATACCCAAAGAGGATCCCCCAGTTTGTGATATGCGTTGATGTCTTGAATATTTTTGTGGAAAACATGTAGCATATTGTTGTTGCCTGGCAACTCGAGCTTGGGAGACTTGATATCTTGGTGACCTTCGACGGTCGAGATTTTGCATCTTAAGAGGAAAGGTAGCCGTTGATCATCGTACGCTTTCATTTTTGGTGGCCGCATAGGGAAGGCCAGCATGGTGGCGCGGCTAGGTCGGCATGCCTTGGCGCGGATTGGCGTGGCTAAACTAGGGTTTTGGATCAAAGGATACCATGTGTTGTCTGGTAAGCATGGACGGCTAGAATTTGCTCATGGGATTGAAGGGCGACCGTTGATTATCGCACGCCTTCGTTTTGGTAGCCGCATAGGGAAGGCCAGCATGGTGGCGCGGCTAGGTCGGCATGCCATTGGCATGGCATTCCCTGGCGCGGTTTGGTGTGGCCAAACTAGGGTTTCGGGTCAAAGGTTACCATGTGTTGTTTGGTAACCTTGGACGGCTAGGATTTGCTCCTGGGATTGAAGGGCGACCGTTGATTGTCGCATGCCTTCGTTTTGGTAGCCGCATAGGGAAGGCCAGCATGGTGGCGCAGCTAGGTCGGCATGCCTTGGCGCGGTTTGGCGTGGCCAAACTAGGGTTTCGGGTCAAAGGCCATGTGTTCTTTGGTAACCTTGGACGGCTAGGATTTGATCCTGGGATTGAAGGGCGGCCGTTGATTGTCGCACGCCTTCGTTTTGGTAGCCGCATAGGGAAGGCCAGCATAGTGGCGCGGCTAGGTCGTCATGCCATTGGCATGGCATGCCTTGGCATGGCCAAACTAGGGTTTCAGGTCAAAGGTTACCATTTGTTGTTTGTTAACCTTGGACGGCTAAGATTTGCTCATGTGATTGAAGGGCGACCATTGATTGTTGCTCACTTTCGTTATGGTAGCCGCATATGGAAGGCCAGCGTGGTGGCGCGGCTAGGTCGGCATGGGGCCATGGCAAGGTGCGTTTGGAATGGTACAGTGGGGGCCAATGGCTTGGCATGGACGGTTTGGCTTGGCATGGTGCGTTTGGCTTGGCATGGTGGGGACAAGGGTTTGGCATGGACGGTTTGGCTTGGCATGGTGGGGACAAGGGCTTGACATGCCATGGGCGCATGGTGCGGCTAGTATGGCTAGGGCCAAGGCAAGGTGCGGTTTTGCTTGGCTTGGTGGGGCCAAGGGTTTGACATTCCATGGGCGCATGGTGCGGCTAGTATGGCTAGGGCCAAGGCAAGGTGCGATTTAGCTTGGCATGGTGGGGCCAAGGGTTTGGCGTGACCAAGCTAGGATCGTGACCAAGCTAGGGTTTTGGCATAGTTTAGGCGCGGCCAAATATTAGGGTTTGACGTTGGGCCAAAGGTTACCACGCGTTAGTTGGCGATCTTGGACGGCCAAGATTTGCATCTTAGATGGAAAGATGGTCGTTGATTATTGCAGGCCTTTGTTTTGGCAGCCAGCGTTGTGCATGGCGTGTTGGGATGGCAAGCATGATTGGTATGCTCTAGCGTGGAGATGTAGCTGGCACGGATTGCCATTGGTACAGGGGTGCGGCTAGCATGGTTGGCATGCCTTGGCGCGGTAGGTGTGGCTGGCACGGCTTGCCATTGGCACAGCGGTGCGGCTAGCATGGTTGGCATGCCTTGGCACGGTGGGTGTGACTGGCACGGCTTGCCATTGGCATAGGGGTGCGGCTAGCATGGTTGGCATGCCTTGGCGCGGTAGGTGTGGCTGGAACGACTTGCCATTGGCATAGGGGTGAGGCTAGCATGGTTGGCATGCCTTGGCGCGGTGGATGTGTATGGCATGGTTTTCCATTGGCACAGGGGTGCGGCTAGCATGGTTGGCATGCCTTGGCGCGGTGGATGTGGCTGACATGGCTTGCCATCGGCACATGTGGCGTGGGAATTAGGGTTTTGGCCTATCAAAACCCTAATTAGTAATTAATTAAAAAAAGGTACCCTGGTAATTTTCTCCCAGACATATTAAATGGTTAAATAAATGCGTTTAAGTCCTGTGACGTCACTGTCTGACTAGGGTTTTACTACTTTACCCCTAAGTTAAAAACCACCATCAACACTTTCAACATAACTTTCTAGTCCCCTGAACATGTAACTCAATCACACTGCAACTTCAATTGAGATCATACTCAATCCAATAACCACAGTTACTCATACCCATCTATTGAAATTACTCATTCATACAAACCATAACAACAACAGCAGCAACACCTTTCTTAACTCAATTTCTCAATTGAGATACACATAAATTCAACCCACAAAACCATCTGAGATCACAATTATATCCACAACATGCCATAATAATCTCCACCTTTAACTCCAACAACACAAACAACATCACCATCTCATTCCACCTGCAACTCAGTTCAGTAGCAAACTCCATTTCCATTTCATATCAACACATACACAGTTCATACATATATATATCCCCTGCAACTTCAATCATATTGTCATATTAACTTCAAAACTGGTTCTTGTCTGCAAGAACATTCTCACCTACCCATACAATCATATAACTCAACTTCACTCTCAATCACAACCATAGAAATTCGATAATCTAAACAATTTAAACTAAAACATCAAACTTAAACGAAATTGGAGTCTTACCCAAGAATAAATATCCCTTGAATTGCTAATACGCTGAATCGAATCCTACTAAGACCTAATTTTTGTTTTGGGAAAGAACAAAAACCCTAATTCTCAATTCCTCAACTACTCTTCTTCTTTGTAGACAAATTTTCACACTACAACTATAACCTTCTTCTTCACATCCTGATCATCAAAACCCATCTCTTAGTTTCTTCCGAGAACGTCAATTCCATCTTCTAAATAACCTTTGAGTTCTTCTTACAAACCCTTACTCTTCGATTCATCAACGAAACTATACTGCATCAATCTAACATCAACATTTCAATTATTTATCTATCAATTCCATGCAAGCCTAAAATCGAATCCAAAACCTTAATTTTAATCCTCTCTGATTAATCATCTCAAACAGAATATTAACAATCCCTTAATTGTTATTCATCATGATTCATTCTTCAACATCCCCTTCATCATCTAAACATCATCACCAATTGTTCTTGATTTCTTCATC
This sequence comes from Papaver armeniacum, assembly GCA_023531295.1. NCBI lineage: Eukaryota > Viridiplantae > Streptophyta > Magnoliopsida > Ranunculales > Papaveraceae > Papaver > Papaver armeniacum. The sequence goes on along the minus strand of JAJJWW010006662.1, from coordinate 455,359 downwards.
TCAGAAACAAAGACCCTAACCTCGATTTACAGGAGAAACTCTATCCTCTTCATTTTGTACTCAATCAATCACAACATCACCACCGACGACTACCCCATGATCTCATAACTTAATTCCATCTCTTAAATCTCTCGGAATAGCCATAGGCGAAGAGCAGAAGAAGGAAGAGAAGAGAGAAGCAGAAAGAAGAAAAATGAAGAATAAGAAAGAAGAATGAAGAAGAAAAGAAAGGAAACCGAGTTTATCTTCTCGATGTAGAGATAAGATCGACCAAAATGTTAAAGGCATCCGCGATCTGGATAAGGGCTGCCAAGGCGGTAAACTACAAAATGATTATTTCTCCCTTTAAACAAAACCAATGATATCTTCCTCGTCCGGTGTCCGAATGACACGTTCAAGTAGTCCAATTCGCATAACTTTTCGAGTTCTATTTAACGGTACTAGTTTCGTATCTAGTTCGTTGTTAGATTAATTCCTAATAATTAACGTTCACGTTAAACTAATCGAGTTATTATCGGTTAAATCGTTTCTTGACTAACTCTTGATCGGTCAAATAACGTTGATGAGCTTGAGGGTCCTTACAATCTCCCCACCTTATTCATTTTCGTCCTCGAAAATCAAACCATCCTTCTAGTCTTCAAAAATCCCCACCTTAAAGAATAATCCTATCTCTTGTCTAAGCGCAAAAACAACACGATAACAAAACACAAACCTATATGGCTTTCTATAATTAAAATTTGTGGCTCTAGGTTCAAAAGACTAGTTTCTATTTCAACAAGTCATTCTAATTACGAGAGAAAATACTCTATAATAAAGTTTCTAAGTAAAAGTTGGGATCTATCAGTCCACTAATAGAAGCAAGTCTCCCTTCAATGCCTAGTGATACAAGAATGCAGTTGCCCTGTCTAGGTTCGCGACGCCTGACAATGCCTACTACATAACAAGTATCACATGAACACACAAGAATTACCAACCTCACTATTCCCCGGTGCTGGATTAACTAAGTATTAATTTATTAAGCTTAATTATTCTTTAACTTTCATCTTAATTGATGTAATTTAAAATTTTACTTCATAAACGGTATGTATCATTTAAACAATTTAATAATCAAAATATATTTTATTTTATTTATTTATTTATTTATTATTATTATTATTTATTTATTTTAATGGAATCGAATTTAATTTCAAATGAAACTATATTATTATAACTAAATAATTTTTAAATTCATGTACTATTTAAGAATAACCGAATGTTATAACTATTATCCACATGTTATTATATAATGTTGTATCTATTTGTTTATTTCATTATGTGACTTGATATTAGTAAACAACCACTAACAAATTTTTTTATAGTCTGGTATTAATATTTTATTACTATTATTACATTTATTTCTTATTCCTTAGACCGATAAAAGTTAATCGTAATTAATCATAATGTCAGGTTTAATTTTATTAATACTAGATTCGGTTTGATCTAACTTCATTTCCTAAAATTTTATTTATTGCTAAATAATCCTTAAGTTGTACTATTAATAAAAATTACATTTTGCTATTACTATCCTAGAATTATTATATCCAAATGATAGTTGCAATAACTCTAAATTTTATAATAATTAGTATTATATAGTATTATCATTTGCTTATTTTATCAAAAGTTATTGTCTTAATTATATTACCATTTTCATTATTTTTTTTTATCAATTTTTCCTATTTGGTTACTAGCGTAATTAAAATATGTCCAGATTAATATCTAGTAATGATATTTAGTTTAATTTTATTAAGCCCTAATGTTGTAAATATAATTCTACTTCCACATAAAGATTGATATAATAGATTTTATTTATTCATATTGAATCTGTACACTATATCTTGTTAAATATTGGCATTGGTAATTTAATATGATTTAAATTTTTAAGTCTACATAAAATTTTAATATTTCTTGATAGTCTTTAGATTTTGGTATTAATAATAAGTATCTTATTCATACGTAAATTTATTCTCCTTTAAGTCTAATTTTGTACTAAGCATTCAGGTACTATAAATATCACTTCATGTGTATAACTTAGTGATTTAGTGAATCATTTATTGGACTAAAAAAAATAATCTGGGTATAAGATTGTTAACAAGTTTAGTCTCTATTTTATGCATTATATGACCTTATGTCCTTAGTCTTATCGAATAAGTCTTATATTAATTATCTGGTTGAAACTCAAAACATATAATTCTAATTTGCTATTAGTTAACTTCGCAAAACTTAGCCGTAGATAAGCACTAATAATTTTCCATAGCTATTTAATCCTAATTATTATTTAATAGCCATATATTTATTAATGATATTTTAATTTAAGTTATACTCAATAGAATACTAATTTAAATTCTAACAGTTTAAGTTCGTCATACTAATTTTCCACTTCAAAAGACGATTGAATCTATTTACGAAGAAGGATCCTATCAATATATGAATTAATTTTCTTTGGATTCTAGTATTACACTAAGCATCAGGATACTATCATTATTACTTCATGTCTATTTTTTTTTTTTTTAAAGATTTACTGGATCATTTGTTAGCCTAATGATAATTTCGGTACAAGATTACTAGCAAGTTGAGTCTTTTTATTTTATACATTATATCATTGTCTTCTTATATCGAACGCCTAATATGTATTATATTAACTATCTAGTTTAGACACAAAACATATCTCTCTAATTTGTAATTAGTTTAATTTACAAAACTTAATTGTAAATAAGCGTTATCAAGTTTCCATAATTATTTAATCATAATTATTATTTTTATCGTTATATATCCTTATTCAAATTTTAGTTAAGTTTAATTTGGTACTAATTGATAAGTGCTAATTATTACTTTATTAAAAATATTATTTTATTTTATACATCAATGGTTGGAAGCCGGGCAACAATTTGCGCTCCAACACCTTTTTGAATAATAATACCCAATCTATGGAAAAGAGAACTACCAATTTTATAATTAACATCATATCTAACAAGGCAGTTTCTCAAACGCTTAAGGAAAGAAATAGTGTCTTCACTTAATTCACCTAAGGTGGTGAAGGCCAAAACTTGGAAGCCATAACCATGTGTTGTGCATTGGTCAAGGTATTTGTGCAACTTGCGCGTTACAGCAGCCGATATTGCATGGCCGGGTGTGAAAGATCAAGTTCTAGCACTTGTAAACGGAGAGACCCATGTGACATCAAAGCAAATGTCTTTATCAACTTCCCAATTGTAGACCAGAATATTCGCTGGCTTTAATGTGGTTACGCTGTTGGATAGAAAACCCAATGAGACTTCTTTCCTTGCGGCAACTCCGGCCTTGTAGCACATGTCAGCAAAGACGTCTCTAACCATGTCATGTCTAAGTTTAGGACCCACTTCACTGGAACAATGTAGTGCGTGGTCACCATAGATATCCATATGCCTTGCACAGATGGAACATACACTCTCAGCCACGAAGAAAGGTATACCTAGTCGATATTGAAGTACAACACTAAACTGGCGCGACCCAACTGCTTGGTTTAATTCGGCGATAGGAATGTCCTTTAGGAAATCCATAGCATGTTTCTCCCTGTTGTGCTGCCACAGAATAGATTCACGTTCAGTCAAGGAAAAACATGAGGGCAAAGTATCCTTAACAACATCAAAGTAAAGTACTGCCATAGACTTCATGAAATTGGGGGCAGCGTCGTTGATATTAAAAGCAGAACTTGTAATGCCACATGCTTGTGTAAAGATATGTAGCGCATGGTCAAAACTGGGACTCGAATCAGAAGGGGGTGCAAGCTTTAGGATATTGTGTTGTAAATGCTGAGTCTGTGCATACGAAGCCAGGTAGAAATATTTCCCTGTATTATCCATGGAGTACACACCAAAACCACCATACTTGATGGGTAAGGTGGCCAGTCTTTGCTGCACTTGTCCAAAGCCAGCACCATCACCAACAACGAGCTACGCAGGTATTGATGTAAATGTTGGTCGTAACGTGCAGAAGCAGTCTATGCGCAGCGTAAAATAAAGTTTTGATACACCTGTGCAATTGCGTAATAATAGAAGCTCACACTGTGGTCATGAAGCTGTCGTACCTTGGTCATCAAATTTATTGTCTTATCAACCCTGCTGACTACCATGTTGCTACAATATTGTTGATCTAAACTGACCGGTCCACCTAATAACTTCACACCAAGCTCAGGCCTGCCAATGTTAGTAGGAAAAAGATCTTCTAGGTAGCTTCTCGGATCATTTGAAGGCCAAAAAATCTCTGTTTTAGTGATGTTTAAGAACAAACCTTTGTTGGGTCCTTCCTCTTGAATGATCTTCAAAGCCTTGGCTACTTGCAATGTGTTGCCAGAAATTATACCGTCGTCGAGATACTAGGCATGAAAATCCAAGGAACAATGAGCTGCAATTTGCATGGCAAGGGGGTGAAGAGTCATGGCAAAAAGAAAGGGACCAAGTGGGTCTCCCTGTTGTACACCCTTAGCTGAGGAAAGTGCAAACTCATTGTAGTAGAGTTTGGCCGGGTTTGAGTAGCAAAACTCAACCCACCTTGAGATATTAGGGCAGTGTAACCTGACTTCCTTAATCATGGCAGACCTGTCGACAAGGTTGAAGGCGTTCATAAAGTCTATTAACATCATGGGTTGTGTTGTGCAGTCTCCCTTTAACTCCAGCAATCTATTGGTATCATGTAAGATGCCTTCACCACCACAAGGTGTACCCACTCCAAACTGATACGTGCCTAAATACGAAGATAACTTCTTGCAGGCTGAAGTAGCGGCAAGTTTAGAACATAGTCACCTTCAGATAAATCTAAGTGCAATAGGTCTCACACCTCCGCATGGATTGATTAATGGTGTTAGGGGAGCACTTGCGATATATTACCCAAGAGATGAAGGGCAACTACCTCCAAGCCACAAATTAACCACCATTGTGATGGATTGTAGTAGCTCGTCTGAGACTTCAGCTGGAGCACCGCTAAATGCATCAAGTAGGTGTTGTGCTCTGAGGCCATCCCTTCCAGAGGATGTGCCTTTAGGGAAACTTTTAATGGCCGTGAGTACAAAATTTGCATCAAAAACTAAGGAAGGTATAGAATTATCATACACAGGGATAGATGGAGGTGGGGCATGGGGATGTTTAAGCATCATGTCATGTAAGGTTTCAGGGGTAGATGGTGCTAGCCCATCAGAAGAAAGTACACGGATAGCGGCTGTGTAATGTCCATAACTAATATTCTTTTTTACACGCAACGATATTGGCGCATACCTTCTTTTTCAGTTTGGATGGTCTGCATTTGGCTCTTTCCATGCATTCAAGGCCTGAGTGATTGCAACAATTTGCAATTTCTTCCTCGTGCCAGATCTCTCATCGCTGGTGCACTTGGGAACATACAGGTTGAGTGTACATGTGGGGAGCAAAAATAATTGTATCCATGCCTGTAGATCTCCAGGATTTGCAAGCACTTTATCCAGGGCTGATTTTAAGACACGAGAGAAATGAAGTCTGCAAGGAGAAGGAATACTTAAAATAGTTCTGATACGTCTCTGAAAAACCAAATCAAGCATTTCCAAGGTCAACCCAACTACTACATTAACATCGTCAAGTTGGCCAGATTCCATAACAGTCTCCGTCTCAGATGCACCGTTAGCTTGTGGCTTCAAGGCTCCATGAATGAGAAAATCTGCATTATGTCCATTAAAAGGTCCTGCAAAAATATCAGCATGATGTGACTTTGAAGCACAAGGCTTTTTCCATGCGTGGATGTGAAGGCACTGAATGCATAGCCACATTTTCATATCAAGTAAGACCCTTTTCCCAAGCATTGAAGCAATCATGACTACTTCGTATACGTTCTCTGCATATTTCTTTGTCCTTCTCAGTGGGGAAGTGTTTATCATTTATGTGCTTATACATTGCGCTCTTGGCATATCCCCTGCCACAAACACCGTCATCGCAACCATCATAGCCTTTAAAAGGTCAGTGAACTTTATCACCCTGTGAAGTTGATGTTGATGGAACCTGGGACAAGGATGAGGGAGAGGAAGGATAATGTGACCCCGGTAAAATCTAGATCTCAGTTGAACCACGAAAATGAATGCATCATCAAATATTCCGGATAAGAAAACAACGATCAAACACCAATTAGAGTTTGGTGTATGGGAATTCAAGGTTTTGAGACAAAACAAAACATTAAAAATTTCACAGACAAAGAGCAACACAAACACCGAATCAAACTGAACCCTTCCTTCAAACCTTCAATTACAAAGCACAACAAATATATCGATCAAACACCTGAGACAAACTGATGGACTCTTCAACGAGCAACTGCAAAACCCTTCTTTCAAACACCAAAACCTTTAGTTACAGAGCACAAAAACTACACCAATCAAGAGCAATTACGGGACCCTGATTGAAACTTTGCTTGAAGAAAAACAAAATTGATCAAGAGAAATTGAGCAATTGAGCACAAAACAAGAAGAACAAATCAACAACACAAGTTCTGAATCTCTGAAAAACCAAAAGAATAACTCACAGCCACAGAACAAGAACAACCGATTCATCAAAATAGCTCCCAATTCAGATACTATACAACACTCGTAGAAGAATAGCCGAAACCCAAAGCCTTGAAAATAATTTCTGAAAACCTAATCTGCAAAAATATTGCTCATGTAAAATCCCTAAAAGAAAACTGGAGTCTTCAATTTCACCGAGGAGAAACCCTAACTCGAAAAATTTCTGAGGAATTAAACAAAAGGAAGAAACCCCACTTCACAAAACCTAAAATCGAATTGCAGCAACACTAAATTTGAATCACCAATCACACACAGAGAAGAACAGAATTGGAGGTAGAACACACGAGATTGGAAGAAAAAACAAGACAAAAACAAGAGTAATCGTTAATTGGTAATACTTGATTTCCCCCCAATTCTGAAACAACACAGAGAAGAACGAATTTGAGGATAAAACTGACGAGAGTGAAGGGAAAATACCTAGTTATTATTATTATTATTATTTATTATTATTGGATAAAGAGTATTACATTAACTAGTTGGAAGCCTAACAAACTAAGCTCCAACAACATACTACTACATTAATTGAACAAGTTGCTGTGCTAACCTACAAGCGAGCCTCATGGGTAACATATCCAAGGAGCCAAAGCCAAAGCGGATGGGTCACAAGGGGGACAAACTAACACTACCTTTATTATTATTATTATTATAAAAAAGAGATTGTGATTAATATTATTTACACAAATGGGGGGCAAACTAACACTACCTTTATTATTATTATTATTATTTTTTAAAATATTATTATATTATTGGATAGATATTATTACATGAAACTAGTTGGAAGCCTAACAAGCTAAGCTCCAACGACATACTATTACATTAATTGAACAGGTTGCTGTGCTAACCTACCAAATGAGCCTCATGGGTAACCTAGCCAAGAGAGCCGAAACGGCGGGAGGGGGGCTGAGATTGTGTCACAAGGGGGCAAGCTAACACTACCTTCCATGTTAATTCCTGCAATATTATGCCATTGGGGACTCGAACCTGGGACCTCCTGGAGTGCATTAAACTTTGTGGAACGGGGATGACCAGCTGAGCTAGGGCCCGTTCTTTTTTACATGGAGTTAGTTGGTAACCTAGCAACAATCTGGGCACCAACCCCTTTCTGAATAGTAATACCTATTCTATGGAACAAAGACCCTCCTACTTTACAATTAGCGTCTTGACTAGCAAGACAATTTTTCAGTCTTCTAAAAAATACACAAGTATCTTCACTTAACTCTCCAAAAGTTGAAAAAGCTAGAACACCGAACTCATACCCATGTTCTAAACATTTATCCAAATACTTACTACGTTTGCGAGTGACTGCAGCAGAAACAACTTGGCCTGGTGTGAAAGAAGTTGTTCGAGCACTAGTGAATGGAGAAGCACCGATAACATCAAAACAAACATCCCGACCGTTATCCCAATTGTAAACAAGCAAATCTGCAGGCCTGATGGCATGCGCTGTATTAGACAGAAAACCCATAGGGACTTCTTTGCGAGCTGCCACACCAGCTTTGTAACATATGTCCGCATATATATCACGTACCATATCATGCCGAAATTTTACGCTGATCTCACTGTCACAATGAAGAGCATGGTCACCATATATATCCATACTACGGTTACAACACGAACACAAACTACCTTCCACAAACAGAGGTACACCCAATATATAACTAAGGACAGCGCGAAACTGACGAGGCCCAATTGCTTGATTCAAACCTTGGACAGGTACGCGCTTGAGAAAATCCATGGCATGGTCAGCATTATTACATTGCCATAGTGCAACATCCCTTGTAGATAATGGGTACTTGGTGGGCAAATCCTTCTTAACCACATCAAAATAACAAGCTGCCGGTGACTTCATGAAATGGGGGGCAACAGTACTAATGTTGAAATCAGAAGAATTAAGGCCACAGAACTGAGTGTATACCTGCAATGCTTGTTGATAACTCTGGCCAGAATCAAAAGTGGATGTACCCTGTAACAGAATGTGCTGCAAATGTTGAGTTTGAGCACACGATGCAAGATAACAATACTTGGAAGTATCTGACATAGTATAAACTCCTAATCCGCCATCTTTAATGGGCAAAGTATCCATTCGTTGTTGAATTTGCCCAAACCCAACACCATCACCCACCACTAAATGTCTCAACTATTGACCCAACTGATTATCAAATAAAGGCGTAGCTGACTGCAAAGCTAAAGGAGAAGTTGTGCGCAATATAAAATATAGCTTGGACACCCCAGTGCAATTGCGTAAGAGAAGCAATTCACTTTATGGGTCCTGTAGCTTTTTAAAAGAATTCATTAATCTCACAGATTTCCCTACTCTTTCTGTAACAATGTTAGTGCAATATTGCAAGTCAAGGCTCACTGCCCCTCCAAGCAATTTGACACTAGTACTGGGTCTGCTAAAATTTGTTGGAAAAATACCTGCGATATTTCTCCTGGATCTACCGTAGGCCAGAAAATCTCAGTTTTACTGACATTCAAATGCAAACCCCTGGCATGCCCATCAGCTTGAATTATCTTAAGCGCATTGGCTACTTCCATTGTGTCACCAGCAATGGTGCCATCATCAAGGTAGCATGCGTGAAGGTCAAGAGTGCACTCAGCTGCAATTTTGTTTACAAGCGGATGTAATATAAGAGCAAAAAGTAATGGACCCAACGGAATCACCTTGTTGTACACCCCTGTCTTTGAGGATAAAATTGCATCATTGTAATAGAGCCTAGCTGGTTTCGAGTAACAAATTCTACCCACTGGATATCTTTGGGACATTTGGATCCAACCTCATTGATTAAGACAGTCATGTTCACCAAATTAAAAGCATTAGAGAAATCTATAAGCATCATAGTCATGTTATCATGGCTACCTTTCATCTCTAGAAGCTTGTTTGCTGAGTGTAAAATACCCTCTCCCCCACATGGTATTCCAACACCAAACTGATGATTTCCAAGATAAGAGGTCATGTCCTTACACACAGATGTAGCTGCCAACTTGGAACATAGTCTTATCCAAATTGTTCCCACTGCAATGGGTCTCAAACCACCACCAGGCTTGAGAAAAGGTGTTAATGGTGCACTAGCTACATAATCACCAAGGATTGCAGGACATCTCCCATCTAGCCACAAGTTAACAACACCTGCAATAGATTGTAGGAGATCACCAACAACAGCTGCTGCAGCACCACTAAGAGCATCCAACAAATGTTGAGATCTAAGACCATCTCTCCCGCACGATGTTCCTTTGGGGAAGCTCTTCAAAGCCTGTAAAACACTTTTAAATCCACATATAATGCATTTGACGAGGGGTTATCCGCAGAAATTACTGGAGGTGATGCAGATGGATGTTTCGATTGCAATTCATGTAATGTGTCCGGTGTAGATGGAGCAACCCCGTTAGATGACATAACACGGATTGCGGCTGTGTAATGATCATTGCTTAACTTCCTTCTGCAGGCCTCAAGATTGGCATCCTTCACCTTCCTGGAAGGTCGTTTTTGCTTGGTGGTAGTTTGGTTTAGAAAACTCCAATACTTTCTGCATCAAACTGTAACATCCATAAGGTTCCTTCCAAGTTGCAAGTGCTTCATTTATAGCAGCTATCTGTAACTTCTTCCTTACACCTGATCTCTCTTCCTTGGAATTTTTAGGCATATACAAATTCAAAGTGCAGACAGGCAACAACAACAGATTCAACCATGCACATAAATCCAGGGGTTTATCAATCACATTATCTAATGAAGATTTTAGGGCTCTAGAGAATTGCAATCTACAAGGTGGGGAATACTTACTGTAGTTCTTATTTTTCGCTGAAAAATTAGATCAAGCATCTCGACAGTTAAGATACCCACAGCCTCCTCAATCGATGTACTATCATCTGCGGCATTCAGTGAATGTTGAGGTTGAGGTTGAGGTTTCGCAGTATCATGTATAAGAAAATCAGCCCCAGTACCTCTGAAAGGCCCATTGATAACTTCACTAATATGACTTGGATCACGACACGCTTTCCTCCATACATGTGTGTGTAAACACTTCATACACAACCACAATTGCATATCGGCCAACCCCTTTTCCCACGCATTGTAGCAGTCCAGATTGGTACGTATCCGTTCTCTGCAGATCTCCTTTGCTTCCTCATTAGGAAAATGCATATCTTTCATATGTCTGTAAATTGAAGTTCTTGCATAACCCCTACCCCCGCAACCATCCATACATCCATCATAATTGATAAATGGACAATGAGCCCGACCATCATGTGTTGTTGCAGATGCCATTTGAGATATGGATGCAGACCTTGAAGGGGATCCATTATCACCCTGTGAAGAAAAAGATGATCTAGAAGATTGTCTTATAGGCATTATTCTTAGTAAGATACCAATAGACACCAATGAAAACCCAAATTAGAGTTTAGCGTATGGGAATCTAAGTTTTCAACACCAAAGAAAACTCAAATTACCATATAACAAAACACTAATTATACCTTCACAAAGGATAAACAACCACAAAACAAACTCTAACCACTTTCACAGAGGGTGGGAACCAAACATAACAGCACAAACACCTGAATCAAACTGAAACTTGAACCCAGTTTAAACACTACACAGAAGCAAACACACTGCTTCTTCAAGCCACTTCTTCTGTACTAAAAAATAACCCTGTTATTGCTTTAAAGCTTACAAACTTCTGAAGGAAATACAAAACACTAATAGTCCAAAGATAACTGCTTGAAACTATTGCTTTCCCAAAGAACCCCCAGAACAGAATCTTCAAATATTGTTCAAAGAACCACTTAAACTTTAATAGGAGAAAAACATCCCATAGAACTCTAAATCAACACTTCAATTCGAAAACCACCTTATACCAAGCACTGTTCTTTCTCAACAATGAACAAAACACCTGGTTTCTACTTCAACAAACACTTAATTGGAGAAAAACAATACACACAACACAAATTCAACACTGCAAGTGCGAAATTTTACCTTATGCAACAACCAATCGAAGAACCCAGAGGAGTGAAAACCACAATCATAACAGTTGAAACACATGTCTTCAATCCCTACCCTTCTCACACTTCCACTTCTTCTGCTCACATAAAACCCCCAATTCAATTTCGTGAATCTGTTACTTCAATCACCAAAAGAACTGATACCACCCAAAACTCAAAAACCTAAGGAAACCCAAAACTCCAATTACAAAAAGAAATCAATGTGAAACAATTGCTTACTCAAAGAACGAATGTGAGAAATTGGATTGACAAGGAGCAAACAGCAAAACCAAAATCCCAAAATCAATTCCCAACACCGTTAATTTTGATTAGACAGACTAAAGAACAAAACCCTGAAATCGAATACCACCAACCCTAAATACAGATAAAAGAAATCACTTACAGAATTGGTGGTGAAACTCCTCAAAACCCCACTGCAACACCGTTATCATCAATCGCCAAAATCTCCCACAAAGAACCAACAAAGAACCAAAATAACAGAACCCTAACTTCAATCAATCAAAGAAAAACAGGACTTCAAAAATCCTAATTGAATCCCAAACAATGGAGAATCACAGAAAACTACCAACGAATCTGGTACTTCAACCACCAAAGAGAGATTTTGATGTATGAATGAAAAAAAACGAGTCCCAAAGTTATTATTATTATTATTATTATTTAACAACTACTTTTAATAGATAACGATTATTACATTAACTAGTTGGAAGCCTAACAAGCTAAGCTCCAACGACATACTACTACATTAATTGAACAGGTTGCTGTGCTAGCCTACCAACGGGCCTCAAGGGGAACCTTGCCAAGGGGAGCCGAAACGGCGGGGGCGAGATTGTGTCACAAGGGGGAAAACTAACACTACCTTCCATGTTAATTCCTGCAATATTACGCCATTGGGGACTCGAACCTGGGACCTCCTGGAGCGCATTAAACTTTTTGGGGAACGGGGATGACCAGCTGAGCTAGGGGCCCGTTCTTCTTCTTCTTATTATTATTATTATTATGAAAGAAGAAAATATGTTCATTACACGGAGGTAGAAGGCAACCGAGCGACGAGCTGGGCGCCAACCCCTTTTTGGATTGCCACTCCTATTCTATGAAATAGAAATCGCCCAGAGTTACAATCTGCATCATTGTTTGCAAGACAATTCTTGAGACGTTTTAGGAAAACCACAGTATCTTCGCCTAACTCTCCCAATGTGGAGAAGGCTAGAACACCAAAGCTATACCCATGAGACTCGCATGTTGCCAAGTATTTATTGCGCTTATGAGCACGCCTTTGGCAATAGCTTTGTCCGGGAACAAAACAGCGAACATCACTTGTAAATGGGGAAACCCCTGTAACATCCATGCACGCATCTCTCCCATTATCCCAATTGTAAACTAATAAGTCCGCTGGAAGCAATGCCCTGTTGCCGTCGGAGCTAAGACCAAGTTGTGCCTCTTTTCTTACCTCTTTGATTATTATTATTATTATTATTATGAAAGGGGGCCATGAAGGCTTTTATTAAGAAGCAGAGTCAAAGATTACAAGGAAGGAGTTGGTAGCCTAGCAACGACCTGAGCACCGACTCCTTATTATTATTATTATTATTATTATTATTATTATTATATTAAGAAATGGAACAGTCATGAATGCCAAGTAACTGGCCGGGCCGCTAAAGTAGCTAAAGTTGTGATGAATCCCGTCAATAAAATGGGTCCTATGGAAATTCCATCGATTCCGAGTCTCCAAAGTGAAAATCAAAAAAATTAATCCATTTGAAATCCTGTTCTAATTGAATTAATGGATCGTCCAATTGAAATGATAACGAAATACATAGGTCGTTAGAAGTAGTTCCGATAGGCATATAAATATAGTATACCATCGGATGACCTTATTTCCTCTACGAGGGAGAAAGAAAATGGAAAAACCCGCGAATATCGCCAAAACAACAATTATTGTTAACCAAGGAAAAAAATTCGTAGTAAAGACAAGATAAGATACACTTTGACCCGAGAAAAAACCCCGTACTCGAGAAAATAGCCTATTTCGAGCACGGGGTTTTTTCGGCAAAAGATAAATAAATGGATTCAAGTTAAGCTTTCTGAACATATCAATAAGCTAGACCTATCTCATGAGTTGTCTCATGCCATAAATAAACTCGGACACTCAAGAAATCATTGGACAAGCGGATTCACATCTCTTACAATCCACACACTCTTGTTCTTGGAGCGAAGCTATTTGCTTAGCTTTACATCCGTCCCAAGGTATCATTTCTAATACATCTCATAGGCGTGCTCGTACACATTGAGTGCCCCTATGCATGTATCATAAATCTTTACTTGAATGTGACATTGGATCTATCCACTTTTTGAACATCATAAATTTTCGATCTAGTAAAAAAATGGAATCATATATTGTAGACACCCATTTAAATCAATAATTAACCAAAAAATTTTTCTATAAAATTAACTTATATATTTGGTCATGAGAGAGGGCCAAGATACTTTGATTTATTACTCTTTAGCAAACATAGTCGCTTCTGTCGTATATAATATTAATTTGCAATGATAAATATTTTATTCGTTATTTGTATGATTAATACATTAATCTAATTACCATTATTTATTCAACAAATTGTGACCCACCATACGATCTGTTATATAAATAGGCAGATGATCTTTTCCATTATGAATAGCAATTGTATGGCCGATCATTGTGGGTATAATGGTAGATGCCCGGGACCAAGTTACTATTATTTCTTTTTCTCCTCTTATGTTGAGCTTTTCAATTTTTCCTAATAAATGATTAGCAACATCACAGCTAATTACTCCTATCTTTTTTTCTTTTGTAAAGACGAAGAAACATATTCTCGATTTTATCTCCTATTTAGTACGTCGACGAAGAATCAAACTATCACTATATTTATTCCTTTTTCTACTTCTTCTTCCAAGCGCAGGATAACCCCAAGGGGTTGTGGGTTGTTTTCTACCAATTGGGGCCCTTCCTTCACCACCCCCATGGGGATGGTCTACAGGGTTCATAACTACCCCTCTTACTACAGGACGCTTACCTAGCCAACGTTTAGATCCGGCTCTACCCAAACTTTTCTGGTTCACCCCAACATTACCCACTTGCCCGACTGTTGCTGAGCAGTTTTTGGATATCAAACGGACCTCCCCAGACGGTAATTTTAATGTGGCCGATTTACCCTCTTTTGCAATCAGTTTCGCTACAGCACCTGCTGCTCTAGCTAATTGTCCACCCTTTCCAAGTGTGATTTCTATGTTATGTATGGCCGTGCCTAAGGGCATATCGGTTGAAGTAGATTCTTCTTTTTGATCAATCAAAACCCCTTCCCAAACTGTACAAGCTTCTTCCAAAGCATACGGCTTTCTGGATGTATATAATGATATCTAGACAGATGGATCTTATATGAATCGTATGATGAAGTACCACATGAGTGGATATATAGGAATCCAAATCTGCCGAATCACTCATGTTATGATCTTCTACATCCTAGGTCTCCCCGTTCCATCATCTGGCTTATGTTCTTCATGTAGCATTCAGACCGAATGACTCTATGAAATTACGTCGATACTTCCACATATTACGGGTAACGTAGGAGACATCTCTATTTTTCCCCGGGGGTAGAATTACCACTGCTTAGCTTTCAATTCGCCTCTGACCATCAAATGAAATGTGAATAACCCGTCCTCCTCTCTTTGAAACAAGGGGCGCTTCCGGTTCTGTCGGTGCTTCAAACAATTTTGTCTTCTCCATATTACCATATCTCTAGAGTCAATAATTTTATATGAGGAACTACTGAACTCAATCACTTGCTGCCGTTACTCTTCAGTTTTCTGTTGAGGTCTATCCCGTAGAGGTACTCAAATTGGATCAGTGATTGATTTCTAGGTTTCGTCGTAAACCTAATTGGTTACTTCCAATTACGTAAATCAATGGTTCAAACCGCACTCAAAGGTAGGGCATTTCCCATTGAGATAGGAACTTCTGTACCAGAAACAATGGTATCTCCAATTATAGCCCCTCTGGGATGTAAAATATATCTCTTCTCACCATCCCCATAGTGTATGAGACAAATGTATGCATTTCGGTTGGGGTCGTATTCTATGGTTACGATTCTACCAGATATGTCTTTTTCATTCCGTCGAAAATCTATTTTACGGTATAGACGCTTATGACCTCCCCCTCTATGCCTTGCGGTAATGATGCCTCTGGCATTACGACCTTTACCACAATGACGCTGTCCAGAGATCAAATTATTTCGTGAATTGGATTTCACTTGACTGTCTACGGCCCCATTGCGTGTGCTCGGAGTAGAAGTTTTGTATAAATGTATCGCCGTGTTATTAAGTATTTTTTTTTTAAGTTCTTTTCTTTCTAAGAGGTGGAATAGAATAACCCGGTTGAAGCGTAATGATCATACGTTTGTAATGCATTGTATGTCCCATAGGTCCCATTCTTCTACCCTTTCCCGGGAGTCGATGACTATTCATAGCTATTACCTTGACACCAAAGAAGAGTTCGACCCAATGCTTTATTTCTGTCCTAGTTGATCCTGATTCGACATTAGAAGTATATTGATTGTTCCCCAATAACCGAATACTTTTGTCTGTAAATACTGCATATTTGATTCCATCCATAAATCCATTTTCTTCCCTATGAGTTCCAGTATAGCCAATTCCAATAGACTTATTGAGCCAATTCTAAAAGATGTTGATCACAAACGAAAAGATTGTTTACGGAGAAAAACTAATATGGATTCGCATTCATATACATGAGAATTATATAGGAAGAAGAAAAAGCGTTGATTCTCCTTTGAAAAAAAGGGAAATTGCTTTATTTTGAGTAATAAGACTATAGCAATTACGATACTCATGGAGAAAGAATCGCAATAAATGCAAAGAGGGAACATCTTGTATCCAAGAGCGTAGGATTTGAACCAAGATTTCCAGATGGACAGGGTAGGGTATTAGTATATCTGACACATGAGTTAAATGTGATAATTTATCCTCTAAAAAAGGAAATATTGAATGAATTGATCGTAAATTATGAGATTTTTTTATATCCTTTCCTTCTAGAAAAGATACTAATCGTAGTGAAAATGGAATTTCTACTATGACTGAAAGCCCCTCAGATATCATTTGATAATAAACATTTTGGTTGTGCGCAACAAATTTTTTTTGTTTAGCAACATTTGTCGAAATCATCAAATTAAAATGTTTCTGTTGATACATTTGAGTAATTAAACGTTTCACAAGCAGTGAACTGGATTTATTATCATAACCTACATTTTTCACGGATTCATAAAGAATTGATCCATTTAAACCATGATCATGAGCAAGTGCATAAATATACTCCTGAAAGAGAAGTGGATATAGGAAGTCTTGTTGCCGAGATCTATCTATTTTTGAATATGCTTCTAATTCCTATTATTATTATTATTATTTTTTTATTATTATTATTATTTTATTTTTTTTAAAAAAATAGCATATTATTATTATTATTATATAAATATTATTATT
The DNA here is from genome assembly GCA_023531295.1 of Papaver armeniacum. Taxonomy (NCBI): domain Eukaryota; kingdom Viridiplantae; phylum Streptophyta; class Magnoliopsida; order Ranunculales; family Papaveraceae; genus Papaver; species Papaver armeniacum. The sequence goes on along the minus strand of JAJJWW010006662.1, from coordinate 438,246 downwards.
CTTCTAATAATAATAATATTATTATTATTATTAACCCAACCTATGGAAAAGAGAATTGCCAATTTTATGATTGGCATCATATCTAACAAGGCGCTTGTCAAACGCTTTAAAAACAGAATAGTGTCTCGCACCGAGTTCACCTAGGTAGTGAAGGCCAAAACATGGAAGCCATAGCCGAGTGTTGCACAATGGTCACGATATTTGTGCATCTTACGAGTCACAAACAACAGAGATGGCATGACCCGGAGTAAAAGACCGAGTCCTAGCGCTTGTGAAAGGAGAGACCCCGTGACATCAAAGCAAACGTCTTTGCCTTGAATCCAGCTTGTAGACTAATAGATCCGCAGCTTTAAGGCAAAGGGCACTATTGGAGAGCAATCCTAGCAAACTTCCTTCCCGGAAACAACCCCAACTTTATAACAAATATCTCGCAAAAGGCATCTCTTGCCATGTCGTGGGCGAAATTTGGAACCAACTTCACTAGCACAATGAATCGCGTGGTCCCCATAAATGTCCATGGGTCTAGCGCATATAGAACATGAACTCAGCCTCAAAAACGGGATGCCCACAGTATTGTAACACTGGACTAAACTCGCCTTGGTCCAACAAACTTGGTTCAAACCTGCGATTGGAAATGACCTTCAAGAAATCCATAGCGTGTTTCTCCCTGTTGAGTTGCCACAGGATAGACTCTCTATCATTTAAAGCAAGGCGCGTGGGTAAAGTTTCCTTAACAAAATCAAAGTAAGTTGCTGCCAGGGACTTCATAAAATGTGGGGCAGCGGCATTGATATTGTAATCGGAAGTTATACCACATGCGTCTGTGAAGATTTGTAGAGCGTGTCTGAAGCTGGGACTCAGCGTTGAAGGAGGTGGGAGCCGTAGAATATGCTGCTGTAGGTGTTGAGTTTGGGAATTCGAAGCTAAATAAGCAAGACTTTCCCGTGTCACTCATAGTGTAGACACCCAACCCTCCGTATTTGATAGGTAAGGTGGCTAGCCTTTGTTGCACCGGCCCGAATCCTGCACCATCACCAACGACAAGTTGCTGCAAGTGTTGCCGGGAGGTGTTGATCATAAACACTTGAAGCGGATCGTATAGCCACCGGGTTAGTTGTTCGTAGGGCGAAGCACAGCGCTTGGAGACTCCTATGCAGCCTCCTAGCATTAGCTTCGCACCGTGGATCACAAAGTTGTTGAACTCGTTGCGTTAAGTGGATCGCCTTATCTACACGGTTCTCCACAATCAAGCTACTATACCGTTGATTTAAGCTACTGACCACCGAGCACCTTCACACCAAGTCTGGGTCTACCAATGTTGGTAGGAAAACACCATCCGCCAAACTTCTCGGGGCTCGGTTATAGGCCGTAATACTTCGCCTTGGTAATGTTCAAGACCAGTCCACGATTAGGCCCTTCTTGCTCGTATGATTTGCAAAGCTTTGGCAACTTCAAGAGTATCTCCACCGATGGTTCCATCATCGAGATACTGTGCATGGAAGTCTAGTGTACAATGTGTTGCAATCTTGCTAGCTAGAGGGTGCGTAGTTAGGGCAAACAAAAGGGGACCAAGAGGGTCTCCTTGTTGTACCCCCATTGCCGAAGAAAGTGTAGATTCATTGTAATATAGCCTAGCCCAGGGTTGGAGTAACAAAACTCGACCCATTTTGATATATTAGGACAATGTAAACCGACCTCCTTAAGCATGGCACTGTGGACTGTGTTAAAGGCATTCATAAAGTCGATCAACAAAGATAGTGTGTGTTGAACTGTCCCCTTTTAACTCCAGCAAACGATTGGCCGCGTGTAGAATTCCCTCTCCGCCACAAGACATCCCAACTCCAAACTGGAAGTCACCAAGGTATGATGATAAGAATTTTCAAGCTGAGGTGGCTGCTAGTTTGGAACATAGTCGTCTCCAGATGGTGCCGACTGCAATTGGTCTCACCCCACCACCAGGTTTGAGCAACGGTGTTAAGGGAGCGCTTGCGATGAATTCGCCAAGTGATGAAGGACACCTACCCTCAAGCCACAGGTTAACAACACCAGTGATTGATCGTAGTAATTCATCTCGAGATCGCAGCAGCAGCCAGGCCCGAATGCATCTAATGTATGTTGTGCCCGCAGCCGTCCCTCCCACGAGGTGCCTCCTGGGAAGCTCTTGATTGCCGAGAGCACAACGTCCTTGTCAACGCGCAAGCGAGCCTTTGAGGGGTCATGTACGGGGATGGACGGGGGTGGTGCAGATGGATGTTTAAGCAGCAATTCATGAAAAGTCTCCTGGGAGGCAGGTGCTAGTCCATCAGATGACAGTACACGAACTGCTGCCGTGTAGTGTCCTTGACCTATCTTCTTCCTGCAAGCAGTAATGTTTGTATTGACTTTCCTGTCTTGCTGATCTTCCTTGGATGGCTTGCGTATAGCTGTAGTACGCTTGGAAACGCTCAACATCTTTTGAACCAAGTCCGCACAGCCATTGGATTCACTCCACACACCCAAAGCCTTATTGATTGCAGCAACTGCAGCTTCTTGAAGTGCGATCTATCATCCCCGAATGCTTAGGGATGTCTGATTAAGAGTACATGTGGGAAGGAGCAAAAGTTGTATCCATGCCCTGCAGTCTCCAGGCTTAGCAAGCACCTTATCTAGAGCGACTTTTAGAGTTCGAGAGAACAACAATCACAAGGGAGGCGGGATACTGGAAGTAGTAGTAACACGTCTCCGAAACACGTGATCGAGCAAGTCCAGAGTCAAGCTATCGCAATCATCAGGATTACTCGACTCTACAACATTCTCAGACGAACTATTAGCCAAAGGCCTTGAGACACCATAAATAAGAAACTCAACATCCTGCCCAGTGAGAGGACTTGCGATAACATCAGCTTTATGTGACTGCGAAGTACAGGCCTTTTTCCATGCATGGATATGAAGGCACTTAATGCACAACCACATCTGCAGATCACGAAGGACTCTTTCCCAAGCAGCAAAGCATTCATGGTCCTGCTGTATTCGCTCCCGGCAAAGTGCCTTGGCGGTCTCTGTAGGAAAGTGCTGATCTGATAGATGACGATAAATAGCACTCTTTGCGTATCCCCTGCCATGAACCCCGCTTCTACACCCGTCGTAACCTTTGAAAGGACAAGGAACCTTATCACTTTGTGAGTTCGAAGTTGATGGAAACTGTGGTGAGGAGGGGGGAGAGACAAGAGACGGTGAGACAGATAATCTGCTTGATGATGATAGTATGCCCTGTGATGTTGAAGATCGTGAACGAGTACAAGGCATGGCAACCTGCAGGATGAATAACTGCCCTAACTGCCCTAGAAACTGAAGAGAAAGCGCATGAAAAGGGCATCGATCGGAAGGGCATAACAAGGGGAGCAGAAAGAGGAAGAGATGAGGAAAAACCAATGGAGGAATTTCTTGGAATACCGGAACACATCCACAGACTTTCAATCGCCTGAGAATCGCCCGAGGAATTTCTTTGAATAAATATTATTACATGAAACTAGTTGGAAGCCTAACAAGCTAAGCTCCAACGACATACTCCTACATTAATTAAACAGGTTGTTGTGCTAACCTACCAGCGAGCCTCATGGGTAACCTAGCCAAGGGAGCCGAAACTGAGGGAGGGGGGCTGAGATTGTGTCACAAGGGGGCAAGCTAACACTACCTTCCATGTTAATTCCTGCAATATTACGCCATTGGGGACTCGAACCTGGGACCTCCTGGAGCGCATTAAACTTTGGGGAACGGGGATGACCAGCTGAGCTAGGGCCCGTTCTTTTAAAAACCTTTATTCATTAGAGGAAAAATCAAAGTTACAAGAGTTGGTGGGCAACCTAGCAACCAGCTGGGCCCCCACTCCTTTATTATTATTATTATTATTATTATTATTATAATAATCTTGTTATATTTAAATATTATTACATGAAAACTAGTTGGAAGCCTAACAAGCTAAGCTCCAACGACATACTACTACATTAATTGAACAAAGTTGTCAGTGCTAACCTACCAAATGAGCCTCATGGGTAACCTAGCCAAGGGAGCCGAACGGCGGGGGAGGGGGCCGAGATTGTGTCACAAGGGGGCAAACTAACACTACCTTCCATGTTAATTCTGCAATATTACGCCATTGGGGACTCGAACCCAGGACCTCCCGGGAGCGCATTAAACTTTGGGGAACTGGGGATGACCAAATGAGCTAGGGGCAGATTATTATTATTATTATTTTTATTTTTTTAAATATTATTATATTATTGGATAAATATTATTACATGAAACTAGTTGGAAGCCTAACAAGCTAAGCTCCAACGACATACTACTACATTAATCAACAAAGTTGTTTGTGCTAACCTACCAGCCTCATGGGTAACCTAGCTAAGAGAGCCGAAACGCGGAGGGGGCCGAGATTGTGTCACAAGGGGGCAAGCTAACACTACCTTCCATGTTATTATTATTATTATTATTATTATTATTTTTTAATTATTATTATTATTATTATTAAAATAAAATAGGTTCATTACATATCACTGGAGGAGTCGTCGGTAAGGGGTAACCGAGCAACAAGCTGGGCCCCTACACCTTTCCTGGATGACAATGCCTAGCCTATGAAACAGAGAGCTTCCGATGTTATAGTTGGCGTCTTGGCTAGCAAGGCAGTTGCGTAGTCTGTCGAGAAAAATAATTGTATCTTCTCCCAACTCACCCAAGGTGGAGAAATCTAGCACGTTGAAACCATAACCATGTGTCTCACATAGCTCCGAATATTTGTTGTGCTTTCATGTCACAGCTGCCCTGATGGCTTGTCCTGTAGTAGAACTACGAGTTCTAGCAGTTGTAAGTGGTGAGACGCCGGTAATGTCAAAACAAACGTCCCTTCCAGCTTCCCAGTTGTAGACTAGAATGTCGGCAGGCTTTCTACCACTTGCACTGGCTGTTAAGAAACCCAGTGAGACCTCTTTCCGTGCCGCTACACCGCTTTGTAACATATATCCGCAAACAAGTCTCGAGCCATGTCATGTCTAAATTTCCCGGCCGACCTTGGTCGGCACAAAGGAGGGCATGATCAAATGTATATATCCATTGGCTTGTCGAGATGTTACATTTACATTCCTCGAATGAAAAGGGAATGACTAGCCCTGTATTTGAGAACTGAGCTAAATTGTCGTGGTCCAACCGCTTGATTCAAACCACTTATAGGAATGGCCTTCAAAAATTCCATTGCATGCTCCCTTCTATTGCAAGTGCCGGATGAAAGCTTCACGGTCATTTAGAGCAAACCTCGGTAGGTATCATTTCCTTTATCAAGCGCCAAAGTATATTACTTTGCCAAGGACTTCATGTATTGTGGGCGTTGTCGTTGATGCGGAAGGATGTTAAACTACAAGCCTGCTGGAAAGTCTGAAGAGCATGTTCGTATCTTGGGATCGACTCAGGCGGTAATGTACTGCCTAGTATTGTGTCTTGCAGAACCCTGGTTTGAGCACACGAAGCCAAGTAACAATACTTGCTTGTATCGCCCATTGTGTAGATGCCTGCACCGCCTTCTTTAATTGGTAGAGTGGCAAGTCGCCGTTGAGTTTGGCCAAAACCGGATCCGTCACCAACTATAAGTCGCCGTAGGTATTGCATTAGATGAGTGTCGTAGAGAGTCAGAAGCATCCTGCAAGAACATAGGACTAGTGGTACGTAGGGAGAAATATAGTTTTGATACTCCAAAGGCAGTTGCGCAGTAGAAGGAGTTTGCTCTGAGGGTCCTGCAGTTGTTGAACTTTCTCCATAAGTTGTATAGTTTTGGTAACCCTGCCTTGCATTACAGCGCTACAAAATTGTGCATCTAGGCTAACAGCCCCCCCTAAAAGTTTCACACCATCACATGGCTTGCCAATTCCCGTAGGGAATACATGTTCTTGATTGCATCTTGGATCAGGTGTTGGCCAGAAAATCTCGGTCTTGCCAATGTTCAGATATAATCCTCTCTTAGGGCCTTGCTGCTGTATAATGCGTAACGCTTTGTCCACTTCCATTGTATCGCCCGCGATGGTACCATCATCAAGGTACCAGGCGTGAAATTCTAAGGTGCAATTGGCTGCAATCTCTGTGACAAGGGGATGTAAAGTTAGCGCAAAGAGTAAGGGACCAAGCGGGTCTCCTTGTTGCACACCTTGAGCCGAGGAGAGAATCGAATCGTTGTAGTAAAGCCTGGCTGGTTTGGAATAACAGAATTCCACCCATCGAGATATACTTGTACAATGTGCTCTTACTTCACGAATCAATGTGGATCTTTCCACAAGATTGAATGCATTACGGAAGTCAATAAGCATCATTGTCTGAGTGTCACAGTGCCCTTTCAGCTCTAATAGCTTATTTGCAGCATGCATTATTCCTTCCGCACCGCAAGGCATGCCTACACCAAATTGGTGGCCGCCCAAGTAAGAAGTTAGGTCTTTACAAACTGCGGTAGCCGCCAGTTTTGAACATAATCTACGCAAGATAGTGCCAACAGCGATTGGACTTATACCACCATCTGGTTTGAGAAGTGGAGTCAGCGGAGCACTGGTGATGTATTCCCCCAGGATAGATGGACAATGACCGAGCAACAACAATTTATGATGCCTGTAAGGGACTGCAAGAGCTCTTTTCACCACGGCTGGCAAAGTGAGCCACTCAAGGCATCTAATAAGTCTTTGGGCTCGAAGGCCATCTCTCCGCATGAGGTTCCTTTTGGGAAACTTTTGATGGCAGCCAAAATAGCTTTGGTGTCTACACTAACAGCAGGAGCAGTGATGTCTTCAGTAGGCAGGGAAGGGCGCGGAGCGTGAGGATGTTTCTGTTGGAGATCATGCAAAGTAGCTGGTGTAGGTGGTGCTATGCCGTTTGAAGAAAGGATTCGGATGGCTGCTGTATAATGTCCGTAACTTAACTTCCTCTTGCAGGCTGAGATGTGGGTATTCTTCTTCTTGTTCGTGCTAGACTGCCTTCGCTTATTGTTTGGCTCGGAGGTTTTGAGAAGGTTCTGGGCCAAAATGAGGCAGCCATTGGGTTCTCTCCATTGGACCAAAGCTTGATTGATTGCGGCAGCCTGGAACTTCTTCCTATTGCCAGAGCGTTCCTCCATAGAACATTTTGGCATGTAGAGGTTCAGGGTACATGTGAGAAGTAGTAAAAGTTGCAGCCAAGCATCTAAGTTATCGTGGTTTGCACCGACCTTGTCAAGAGCACATTTGAGGGTTCGAGAGAAATTCAATCGACAAGGTGCGGGGATGCTTACCAGTAGTGGTGATGCGGCGCTGGAAAACCATGTTAAGCATCTCCACAGTAAGGCCAGCAGGGTCTTGATCTCCCACATGGGAAGATGCTGGAGTATCACTACCGGAGTGTAGCACACGGTTTCTCAACACCGTGGATGAGGAAAGCAAACCGCCCATCATTGTAAGGACCCTAATAATGGCACCCGGGTAGATGATTACAACAAGGTTTCCTCCAGCATGGGTATGCATGCACATAATGCATAACCACATCTGCATTAGATGTAGTGATCGTTCCCATGCTAGGTAACAATCAACATTGTTCCTTATTCGATCTCTGCATACCTCTTTGGCTTCTTCGGTGGGAAAGTGCATGTCATGTATATGTCGATAGATTGCACTCTTCGCATAGCCTCTTTATGCAATTCCCCCATGGCAGCCATCGTAATCCTTAAAGGGACAGGGAATTTTGTCTCCTTGTGAGGATCCGAATGGGTTCCGAGATGGAGTATGTTGAGATACATGCTGAGATGTTGATGCAGAAGGGTTGGACGCCGGTGTTGGAGAGATTGCTGATGCAGATGAAGATCGAGCCCTAGTTCGGCGCATGATTCTGAGGTGTAACCGCTATAACTGCCTTGAATATGGAAGAAACTGTATCTGAAAAGTGCATCATCCAGAAGAGTATAACAAGGAGAGTTGAGGGAGGAAGAGGGTGAGGGAATCTGTAAAGAAAACCTAAGGAAAATCCAGAGTCAAATTCACAGACTTTCAATCGCCCGAAAATCGCCCGGAGCCTCTCTCACCTCGCCTGTTATTATTATTATCATCTATAATTGCTATTATAATACTTTTATTATCAACATTGATGGTTATTATTATTATTATTATAATACTTTTATTTTCGAATATGCTTCTAACGGACCAGCTGAGCTAGGGCCCGTTATTATTATTATTATTATTATTATTATTACTATTATCATCTATAATTGCTATTATAATACTTTTATTATCAACATTGATGGTTTCTAACTACTCTTACAAATATTATTGAGTCCCAAAAATACTATTAACATTCACATAATTATAAATTGTTGATTTTACGTACAAGTCAAGGCATTCAATAAGTTTCTATGTGACTTTCAAGATTTATCAATAATATTAATCCCATTATTTTTCTAATATTGGATTGTGTCCGCGTTCCCACTTTTTAGATTAGTTATTCTCAAATCCTTATTAGCTAAAGTTATTGGTGTACCCTACAATTTTTACTTCAACAAATAGACAAACGACCAAACAAAAAAAATCAATCAATCAAATAATATTTTTTTAATTATTAATAGCTTTTATTGATTAAGATTTATCTCACAAACCCAACCCAATTCTAAACTAATCTAGTTCTCTAACTAGCACCGACTATTTCTATCTTTTCCCATATAAGATCTAATAGTGAGCTCTGATACCAACTTGTAGCGCCCCCAAATCTAACAGCTGACTAATCCGAGAGATTAACTAAATAAAGAGGCACTAAAATCTAAAACATATACTTAAGCATTCAATTAAGGAATCTGCTACAAACTTAACCCAAAAACTATCCCCGCTCAGAAATATAAATATACAAGAACTCCTATCGAAATGATACATATACAATAGTCACTTGGTTTACAAATAGATTATACATCAAAATAAACATAACCGAAGCTAACCAACTAACGGACTCAACTCCTCGAAGCTTTCGCTGCGCAACTCTGATCTGTCTCTGAAACTGAAAGTGGGAATGGGTGAGCACATCATCCCTAAAAGGGGTGCCCAGTAGGAATAACATTTAACTTTCATGTAATCATTGAAAATGATTTGAAAACAATCCATGTTTTCCCTAACACTAAACACAACCAATTCACAGAGGTAAACAATCACGTATATGGAACTAACTCCTTCTAAGCAATGAATAATATGGTGACTCGTCCTGCTCCTAGATAATAATATGGTGACTCGTCCCGCACCAGTAAATGAAGGAGCAGTACCCTATATACCACAGATGGAAATTCTCATTTCCAGACAATCAAATGGAAACTCTTATTCCCCAAACAATTCATGAAGACAAACAGAGCATTGCAATTCCTTTCCAATCAATGGAAAGATTAAAAGAGATAACGAACTTTCTTAATATAAAACTAAACAATGTAAGGAAAACACATTCAGATAATGCATGAATTTGTTAAAAATAAACTTTGGTAAAAGAAAACAACAATAATCACAAAAGAGTTAAATATAAATTCCCACCTCTTTTGATGACAAGCCACGCCTACCTCGAGATCCACGATCCACTGGTTCATCCTTTGAATCGATCGTTGTTAATAAAGACTAATTGTTAATCACACAAGAACTCTAAGAATCCAGCCAAAATGGCTCACACAAGAATCATACAAGTCTATCTAATGGTTCTACACATCTCCATTATCCATTTCTTGCATATCTAAAGGTTTAATAATTCAATTAGGTTGTTTCTGTAGTCCACTAGATAAGTCCTGTGAATATATACAACTTTGGAAAAGAAACCAAAGGTCAATTCGGACCATAAGGGGTCCAAACATCAATCTAGGATAATTAATCCCAAGTCCAAGTCCACTAACAAGACCATAACACAAGGCCTGGTCTAACTGGCCAGCTAGCGGTCAACGAAAATAGTCAAGTCAAAGTTCTAGTCAAATGATCAACTGAGTCAAATCGGTCAAAGTCCACTGAGTCAAGCCTGGTCGACAATTTCGTGTTCCTTTTCTTAGAGCAAGTCTTATGGTGGAATCCATCCATCTTCCATCTTTCCACGCCACCTCAGTATTTGGAACTGTGGATGGAAGTGCAAGTCTAATGGTGGAATAGTAGAAACGCTAATCTTAATGGAGCTAAGCTCCATTCTTAATAGCGCTAAAAAAACGCCAATCTTAATGGAGCTAAGCTCCAATCTTATTAGCGTTTTTTTTTTCTTAACCGTTAGATTCTCAACAACTCAGTTTAAATCTACGGATAAAAAAACGCCAATCTTAATGGAGCTAAGCTCCAATCTTATTAGCGTTTTTTTCTTAGCCGTTAGATTCTCAACAACTCGCTTTAAATCTACGGATAAAAAAACGCTAATCTTAATGGAGCTAAGCTCCAATCTTAATAGCGTTTACGCTATTCTTATTAGCGTTTCTTGTCCTCTCTACCGCGCCATTCTTATCGGCGCTCAGCGTTATTGTTATTGGCGTTTTTGATGGATTCCACTAACCCTTCCACGAAACCATGGAAGGTTGCTTGGATTTTCTCATGGAAGACCCCAACTTGGAAGACCCCAACTCAACCCCGAACCCTGAACCACACTTGGAATAGCTTGGATTCCACCATAAGACTTGCTCTTAGGTTAATCAAGGAAACTTCCTCTCTCTTTTGAAATACTTTTATCAGAGTGAAGGCAAGCACCTCATTACAAGGCCTTCTCCTGTTTGATTACAAGGTATTCTCCTGCTAAAATCATCCGTTTCTCTTTTGTTTTGTTTTGATTAAGCTGTTTATCTTTTCGGGATTTGTGTTAAAAACGGTTTATTATGAAATCTCTGAAACTTCGTCAAGATGGTAAGCCCGAATTCTTTCTCTAGCGCATCAATTTCTTATAGATCTAACTTCGTCAAGATGGGTATTGTAGTTTGTTAATTTGATTCTTCATCTACCCTAGAAAACATTGTGCTCTCCTTTTCAGCAATCAATCTGTACTAATTGCAATGCGTTTAATATTTGGGATTTCAATTTTGTATCAGTTATTGAGATTTCTCTTGAAGAATCTAAAATTGAGATTGGTAGAGAGATGGGATAACAAATATAGAACTGATGAAATTGGAATTCTGGGTTAAAAGTGTTGGACTGATAAGATATCATAATGCGCGATTAATTATATTTAACTAATCCAAAATTCATTGATAGTAGATCAAATAATAGTAATGGTTTTACTAGTCTATGATCTGATCCTAAATGTAATCGGAGACAGCTTAACAAGTGACATGCGCTTAAGGCTGGCTTTATTGGCTTCTTGAGATGGATTAAACTCAAAACTAGAATGACTATGTCGATAGTATTTGGCTAGAACTCAACCTTGTTATACTTTCTTTGCAGAAGAAAAAAGTTTGGTTGTTTTTGTTTGGCTGCTCACAGATGTTTCAAATTACAAACCAGAGATCGTGTTTTCTGTAAACTTATAACACTTATTGTTATGCCGGCACCTTGCCTTTGTACAGAAAACACTTATTGTTATGCTGGCACCTTGCCTTTGTTCAATATGTTGATGCTGTAAATGTTTGTAAATTCTAACTAGAAATTTTTGTGTCATCATCTCCAACCAGATTCCATCAAGGATGCCCTCTAGAGTTGCTCAAATTCGTCTTGTAAGTGGGCATCCAGAGGTTTATGAACCCTGTGATGATTCCTTTGCTTTAGTTGATGCACTCTTGGCTGATCGAGAAAATCTTGTAGAGCACCAGCCCATGTTTTGCCTGGAAGTCAGCTGTGGTAGTGGATTAAAAGCAACGTCTTTTTGTGTTGACCCCGGCCAAATTTTGTGTGCTAAATTTGTTAATTGTTTGAAAATTCAAAAATGATTTTGTTAGTGGGATAAGTTGCAAAACAATCTCCATTATGCCACTTTCCTCATTTATTGGCCGCAGTAACTCACACCCCAAAATGATGTCATTTCTTCTCTATATTCACTATTTAAACTCGCCATAAAATCTGTTCGGGAAAAAAAAAATCAATTCAATTCTTTAACTTTATAATCAAGCTGATTTGGATCGAACATAGTTTAGATAACTTGTGTTGGATTATAGAGTTAAAGAAATGAATTGATTTATTTTTTTCCCGAACAGATTTTATGGCTTATAAATAGTGAATACAGAGAAACGAAGATATCATTCTGAGTTACTGCAGCTAGTAAATGAGGAAAGTAGGATAATGGAGATTATGTTGCAATTTATCCCATTAACCAAATTAGTTTTGAATTTTCAAACAATTAATAAATTTAGCGCACCGAATCCGGCCGGGGTTGGCACAATTAAGGCAGGAGGACAGTGCTGCAAGTGTCAGCTATTTTGCTACGGATATTCATCCACATGCCGTGAGAGTTACAAGTGAAACTTTGAAGGCTCATACCGTCCATGCAGAGGTACTATGTGATAATATTGCAGTGTCGGGGCTGGGAAAACGACTGTGGGGGAAGGTTGATGTGATGGTTGTGAACCCCCCATATGTACCAACTCCAGAAGATGATAGTAGGTCGTGATGGAATTGCTTCTGCTTGGGCTGGAGGGGAAAATGGACAGACTGTTATTGACAAAATACTACCTATTGCAGACAAACTCCTGTCCAACAAGAGTTGGTTGTACATGGTCACACTAGCAGCCAACTCACAGATATGCCTTCTCATGAAAGAGAAAGGTTATGCATCCCGTATAAGAGTTCAGAGATCAACAGAGGAAGAAAGCCTTCATGTTATCAAGTTCTGGAGGGATCCTGATCTTCAAGTGGGAGAGCCAAAGGATCTATCAGTGGCCACAACACAAGAACATCCTCGGCAGGAATGATGGATTCTATTTTCCTTCAATCTCCTCTAAAGCCCTTTTTGGAGGAATGTTAGCAGCAGCACTCGATAACAGACCCTGGTGTTTTCTGGAAATCAATCGCCATTTTTGTTGGATTCTCTTAATCTTTCTTTTTGTTCTCTTGCCTTGGCCTAAAATTCATGGAATAAAAATATCAGCTGGTGGAGCCTGGTTCCATTACATCTGGCAAGACGTGCATTCTTCATCATGTTGACTTCACGGCTAACAAGACTGATGATGTTGCTGATGCTCCAGAGAGATGTTTTTTGCCGAACTGACATCTACCACTGGGAAGGCTCTCTGGGTCAAGTTTTGCAAATGCATGGGGCCAAGAGACTCAATTTTGCATTTAACACATGGATGTGGTTGTGTGGTTTCAGTTGTCTCTTACTGCTTCAGTTAGGTAATTTGTCTCGTAATTCGTCTCTTTGCTTGCTAATTGATTTATTTGTCATTCGGGGATTATTTTATGATTAATGACTACTTGTTGTATTGGCAACTCTGTGAATTCTTCTTGCAGGAGAAAAAAACTATGGCTGCTGTTATTGCATGCTTGAAAACGTTCAGCATCCTATGGATGGAGGATTCTTGCGTGGCGGTCGTGGATTATTCCTGGATTGTTGGCACCAGACTTTTTATGAACATAACAATGCCAGTCATGTATTGAAACCTAATTTATGTATTGAAACTATACAATGCCAGTCATGTATAGTTTGCCTTTTGATATTTGTGCTGAATGAAAATCTGTCCTGTGTTAAGGCACATATTTAAGAGGTTTTGAGCAAATTTAGGATGACATAATATTATTTGGCCCCTTTGTTTTTGGTTATTTTATTCCTTTATGCTGACAGTTTCTATTTTTCTTTCTTCTTCTTCTGACATCTAAAAAAACTCAAAAAAGACATGAAACTATTTGAACATTTTCCTGGTTTCTTCTCTACTGATCTGCAGCAGAGCGGAAGCAACACAAACTGTGCTTCTTTCTTTGCCTGGATTTTTCTCCACCATTGATGTTACTACCTCCATGGATTCCACTGACTTCAGTAACTTCAGAATAGTCTTTGCTCAAACTGGCATCATTTCTGTCTGTTTTGAGAGCTCCAACACAAATTGCACCGCCAGAATGGTCTTGAGGTGTCGTTCCAGAATTTACAAGCTCTTGATTGGTAGAGCCCAATCCAGACGAACTCTGGCTGTTAATTCCACTTCCCCTGAACATTGAAATGACATTGTTTAATATGCCAATAGCATGTTCAACCTCTGGACTGATAACCACCTTCTTCTCTTTGCTAATCTGTTTCGCTGTTAAACGGGATGAAGATTGGTCAAAAGATTCAATCCCATTTCCTGCCTCTTCAGATTTTTTATGCTGTTCAATCTCTTCGTCCTCAATCTCATGTTGAGATGTCTGACCTGAAATGGACACAGCTGCCTGCTTACGTCGAATGACCAGATGATCACAAAGAGAAGACTTGGCTGAAACTGGTGCATCAGCTGGTAAACTTTCGGTTTCAGATTTTCCATGGCACTTGTCTCCAGATTTCTCAACCACTAATGCATTTGCTTCTGAATTCATCTTCAATCTATTCTCGTGATTCAAACCTTCACGTATTCGAACATACAACGCGTCCTTTAAGGCCTTGCCGAAATCCTCATCACCTTTAGCCACGGATGCAACAGCCTAGAAGACAACAGGACTTGGTTAATAGGAAAACAATTAGGCACTATAGCAGATAAATATTTCACTTGGCTTGGCATAATCAGAAAATCAAAACCACTGCCTATGATCTGCCTCGACAAAAAATTAATAAGTGATGGGGGAACAAAATCCAGCTTCATATCCATGGTCAGTATTACCCTGCAAAATACCGCCATCGCCTATGAAAACACATTATTTGGTAACTGGCATAAACTACACCATCTAACAACATGAACAAGATATGCTGCTCGTATATTGACGCATCATACGTCAAGAACAAAGAGTACAACTCAACCCATTAACTGGAGGACTCTGCCTCCTGTACAGGGATTATGAACTTTAGAGTAAATGCACTCGGACTCACTCACCGAAAGTAACTTCTGTTAGAGGAAACCTTTTGCAAGGCAAAGCCTCCTACCAGCTCTGCGCGCACGATATCCTTTACTTCAGGTATCCCCTCATTGGTGAACCCATGTGTACTTCTATCAACACTCTCTGTATCAGTCACCTGAATGTGAACAAAAGAAAAAATTTCTGACTATGTTATGCTGTTAACAGAAAAAAAAATACCTCGAGGAACAAGGAAAAGCTGAACAATTTCAAAGTACCTACCGAATTCACAACAAAAATGAGAAGATCATCTTCCAAAAATTCGACTTCAAAAGCGTGCACAACAACCTCTCTAGCTGATAAAGGCCAGGCACATTTCATCCTTTCTTCCAAATAGTTAACAAAGAAATCAGTATCCAGAGGTGGGGGTCATCACTTCAGAAAATCCATAAAATGAGTACTGATCCATATTGTGTGGGTCTTACTCTTACCTCACCAAAGCAATCTGTTCGCCAATTAAACCTTTTGGACACATTTAGATTCTATGATTTTGAAAGTAGGAAAGGTGAACTGAGGCCACCTAAAAGCAATAGTAACAGCAAATGCAGTTATATCTTTACTGATTGAAATTTATATGCTATCCAATAAAACTTGAACGGGGGCAGCGTCTAACTCTCGTGAAGTATCTAGATGTATATGAGGAATCTAAAAACCAAGGAGTGAACAATATGGACACAGTTCTCACCATCTATGATACAGGCCTACTTCCCATCCAAGACATACACCTACAACCAAAGATTGTAGCAAACTTAACAATTTTGTGTTAATCATATACTAAACCTCGTGTAATTCAATTCAATTCAATTCAATAGAAGAAAAATCTAAGTAGATCAAAGTTTACTCACAAACATCCATAGGTCCATCAACAAATCCTTCAACAAGTAGTGAATGTAACGGAGTCCCTTGAGGTCCTTGTCGATACATAACACGATACTCATCAGTATCTTGTTTCAACTGTCAGTAAAAAAATCTATAGGTTCAATAGAAAAAAGAGGCCTACATTAACACACTTCAATAAAAAGGAGAGTTCACGGTTGATAACTCACAACTCTCTCCGCAATGATTAATATAATAAGAAGTAGAAGACTATTCGGACAAAGTAAAGTACCTTCCAGTCGCCATCTCCCACACTCCTCAACATGTCAAGACAACTCAAGACCTCTTTCCCACTTTTGTCCACAATATTTTCAACGTATGCTGCAACACGCCTTATCAATTAGTCTTAAAACATGAAGTCAATCTAGAATCCATTCACTAATTTACTAATTACATACATTTAACCATTTTCCGTAATTAGCAACGAATTGATAAAAATTGAAAACAAACAGGAAAACCCAAAATGAACTAACCCTGATTCTCAGATGGCGATGAATGTAGGAGTTCATTCTTGAGACGGCACTTAATAGCTTCCTCATTTGAAAGATCATGAGATGCTAGTGTCTTATCAAGCCTTTGTCTGTACTCCAAGATTTTTTCTTTGTTGCCCATTTTTGCATATCTTAGCACACAATATGTGCTCTGCACTGCCCTTCAGAAACTCAACTTTGCAAATTTGCCCTGGTCTGTCACATATAAGCTAGTTATTCTAAACACCCATTAAAGGAATCACCAAAGTTGCATAAATCCTTATTATCCCAGAAAAAGAAAAAGGACAAATATGAAGAATTCAGACTCAGATTATACTACCCATTTATTAGAATTTACTAAATACTGATCAGAATTCAGATAAACAATCTTTATCCAAACACAATCTTAAAAGACTAGTCATTTGTTATCTTGTGTGGTATATAAAATCAAACCTAGACACTACAGGTCGTAATAGAGGTGAAGACTTGTACCTGAATTGAGGTTCTAGAGTGAGCGCCCAGATGGAGATAGAACCTGAAATCGGATGAGCTTGGCCTTTGGGCATGGCGAATTACAGACAGGAATAGCTCAAAGTGTTCTTTAAAAAGCTTTGGACTTTGGAGAATCCGAATTAGTTCGTTCAAAAGATAAAAAGATAAAGCTGAATAGCACTAAATTAGAATCTTTCTATCTTTATTTATTCGAAAATGACACGTTTACCACGGGAAATTGAAATTCCGTTGAAAGTCCCCAGCACCACCATTATTAAGGAAGGGCAACTCTTATGGATGGAAAAAGTATAATCCGGACACCCAATAAATCCGGATGGGGTATCCGGTCAGCCCATGACCGGACCGGATGGACTACTTCATAGCAAACCCCTCAAATTTGAGGGGTACTGGCAGTTCCTATGACAATGAATAATTTATTTATTTTTGAGCCACGTGGATGAACAAATCGTGTTCTACATTATGGAAAACTAGAGCAAAATGAACAGATTTAGTTTCCAGGTTCCCCTAATATTTCTTTTTAATATAATTTTTTTTTAAGATAAAGTTAAGATATAAAATATAATATTTATTTAGGTGAAATAAAAGTCACTTCTCCGTCTCCACTATTAGATGACACTGAGATGAAGTTTTGACAATTCTTAAGACAAGGAATGAAATGAGTATTTTTAAGTATTTTTACAACTATACCCTTTGGCATAAGTAACTTGTAAAATTTAGAAATCATTTATCTCTCAAACTATACCATAGATTTTCGTAAACTTTGTACCGATTGAAAATCATTTTAAAACACCTACGTAACGAATATAAACATGAATATCAAATGATACATATTTCGTATGATAACAATAATCAATCAAAAGGACAAGTTTAAAAATATCCTCTTGTTTAATGAGATAGGTCAACTAATGGTGGGACAAAATTTTAAACCAACTAGGTCATCTAATGGTGGGACGGAGGGAGTAGGATGAAGGGAGATTTTTTTTTTATACGAAAAGGAGTAGAGCGTCTAGCAAGACAGCCCACTTAGATTTATAACCGTATTAGTGCCTGTACTAGGCATAGCAACCGCCTATCCCTCAAAATATAATTAACATCATTACAATGAGCTAATTCATGAGTAGTTATAGGAATTTGTAAAGCATCTAAGATAGTAGTTAAGTTCTTTCCTCTCCAAGTAGAATCACAGAAGGTTTGAGATTATCTAGCAATTAAGGCTAAATTTCTTGCCGCATAGTTTTGTTGAATCGTCACTTCTGAGGATTTCCTAGAACAAAAACAATTTGATGGGTGTCATTGTTGCTTCCTTGATGATGAGTACAGCTACCTTTGAATCTTAGTTGAACTTCCCATTGGTAGTATTCTTTGATGGCTTGCAGAGTTTGTTCTTCTTCAAGAAGAAAGGTGATGTTAGCTTGTTGATAGTTTTCCAAAATTATCAGCTCTCTGGGTGTCTCGATTTTGTCCTTGTTTCGGTAGTTCTCAAAGTCCATAGTTACAAGAGAATAGTTACGATCGATTATCACTTTGCTTTGATAAAGATCACATCTATGTGCATTATTAGTGATTCCAAATTTATCATAAGGGTGTGATGTTGTAGTGAACTCTTGAGTAGCTGTTTATTATATGCCTGGTTGTGTTGAATTATTTCCAAGTAGTAGTGATTTCCTTAGCGGTTTGCAACCGGTGGAGTAATTTTCCTAAAGACCCAGTCATATCTTGCTTTCTAAATGAACCAGCATATAATGGCATATGTTGCATTCCAGCTAGCCTTGGTGTTGTTCTGCTGAAACCAGCTATTGAGCCAATCATGGAAATCCTTGAAAGTGGTGAAGAGATAATGTTGTTCTCCAAAAAGATTCCTCCAAACATCAGCAATAGCAGGGAAAGAAAGAAGAACATGTGTTATATCTTCAGCACCATTCTTGCAGTAGGTACAAATGGGATCAATGTAGCTCATGATGCTAGCAGTCTTAGCATTAGTTGGGAGAATGCCATGGGCACATTTCCAGATGAAAACATGAATAACAGGATTTGTATCTAGACCTGATATTTGATTCCAAGGGGCAATTTGGATATCATTAGCATATTTGTCTTGTATCTGCTTGTCATATAGAGATTTGACAGAGAATTTGTTGGTATGGGTGAGAGTCCAACTGACTTCATCTTGGTCATTTGTGGAGTGAGGTGTTTGAAGAATAAGGTTTTGAATGTCTGGTGTGAAACATTGGTTTAAAATAGTGGTGTCCCAACCCCCATAGGTGTTGATGAGCTGATTAACAGTTATGAGATTTTCTGGGCAGAGGGTAGGTTTTATAATTCTTCCAGGGTGGTTTCAGATCCATCTGTCTTCCCAAATGTGTATTTTTCTTCTATCTCCCACCTTCCAAATGTAATGTTGTTGCGGAAGAGCTATACCTTCCAAAGATTCCTTTCCATATCCAAGAATCAGTGGTTTTTGGTTTAGTATCTAATCTTATGACTTCAGTATTGGGATAATTAGAGGCCTTCATAGTTTTGCTCCATAGCGATTTTGGTTCTGAGACTAGTCTCCATGCAATCCTGGTTAGCATAGCTAAGTTGAAAAGTTCCATATTTTTGAACCCCAGACCTCCCAAATTCTTGGGTTTGTTTACTGCTTCCTAAGCAAAGTAGTATACTCCTTTGGATTTGTCTTGTTCCTTGTTCCAGAAGAAGTCTCTTTGTATGGCATTGATTTCCTTTCAAGTAGCTTTTGAGATTTTGAAACAGTTCATCTGATAGATACTTGATGTGGAGGTTACAAACTGTATCAAAGTCAATTTCCCAGCCGTAGAGAGATTAGTTTTCCATCCAGCAAACCTGAATTTGAGTTTATCAACACAAGGTTTAAATGCTTGTATCTTGCTTTTTGTGGTGAATAATGGAGATCCCAGATATTTATCAGTTGGGTTAATTCTTTGAACCTTCATAGTGTTACTATCTCGTGACCACATCGGGAGCAAGTGTTTTTTTGGCCAAGAAAATGCAAGATTTGGAGAAGTTTATCAGCTAACCTGAGGCTTGCCCAAAAACTTGAAAAGATTTGTATAAGGTTGTGGCATTCTTGCATATTAGATTTGCAGAATATCATGCAGTCATCAGCAAAGAGGAGATAGTTTATTGCTGGTGCATCCTTACCAAGTTTGATTCCATGTATGTGTTGTTGGTTTTCAAAGATAAGTCGCACTGAGAGGGCTTCCATGCAGAAGACAAATAGATAGGGAGATAGGGGATCTCCTTGTCTAAGTCCTCTAGTGGGTTTGAAGTAGTTTTGTGGAGATCCATTGACAAGAACAACCATGCTTGTGGTGGAGATGCATCGATGAATCAGGTTGCACCATTGAGAACTGAAGCCAATCTGGGAGAGAACTTGGAGTAGAAATTGCCAATTGACTCTGTCAAAGGCTTTTGCCATATCAATTTTTATTCCCATGTAGCCATTATCTCTTTTTTCCCTCTTTTGGTATTCATATGGTGTATAATTTCATGAGCTATGGCTATGTTGTCAGATATTTGCCTTCCATGAATGAAGGAAGATTGAAATGGGGAGATAATTTTTGGTAGCAGAGGTTTTAGTCTCTGAGCAATGAGTTTAGATATGATTTTGTAGGTGGTATTAAATAAGGAGATAGGCCTGTAATGAGCTGGAGTTGTGGGTTTGTCAGTTTTTGGAATGAGGGATATGAAGGTTGAATTTTCTTTGAGAATATGTCCAGATATGAAAAAGTTTTGGACCATGTGTGTGATGTCTTCTCCCACAATGTCCCAATTTGCTTGGAAGAAGTTAGGTGGGAAACCATTGGGACCTAGGGCTTTATCTCCTTCCATACTGAAAAGAATGTTCTTAATTTCCAAAGGATCAGGGGTTCTGATAAGATGAAGATTTTCTTGGGGGGTAATGGTGGTAGGTATGAGTTTTATAATGAAGGGGTTGATAGTGATTTTTTTCAGCAGTAGCCATATTAGTAAAATGATTGGTGAAAATCTTAGTGATTTCAGCATTATCATGAATCCAAGTGCCATCCTCATGTTGTATAGAATCAATCTTATTCCTTCTGTATCTTTTCTTAGCAACAATGTGGAAATATCCAATGTTTCTGTCCCCAAGCTTGATGTTTTGGTCTCTGCTTTTACTCTTCCAGAAAGCTTCTTGAATATGTTGCCAGTGCTCTACTAGTGTTCTTGCTGCTTTAAGGTCTTCACCTCTAGTAGAGTTAAACTGATTCTTGGTAATCCAGTCTAGATGTTGTATACTTTCTTCTAAATTTGTTTTGATATTGCCATAAACTTCCTTGTTCCATTTCTTAAATCTGATTTTGATGTCTCTAAGTTTCCTGGCTATTCTTATAGCCAGAGATCCTTTGTGGGTCGCTTTTCCAGTGATCGATATGATGTTTTGGCGTCTTCATGATTGAGCCAAGGTCCAAAGAATCAAGGGGATATGTCCAAGTTTCCAACTAGGATTGGTATTGAGAATGATAGGGTTGTGATCAGAGCCAATAGCAGTGAGTTTTGAAATGGTGGCATTTGGTTGACTGTCTAGCCAAGCTTCATTAGCTAGACCTCTGTCTAGTCTTTGTTCAGTGAGTTGAAGACCAGTTCTTCTGTTTGTCCAGGTGAATGGACAGTCTGTAGCTCAAGTATGAGAGGTTAGCCTCTTCAATCTTGCTTAAGAAAATATCAACTTCAGTTTGGTGGAGAGGATGCTGACTAAACTTCTTATGGTCAAACAGGACAAAATTACAGTCACCCATAACCAACCAAGGAAGAGAATTAGTAGCATAAGTTTTTTCAATCATAGTCCAGGAGTGTATTTTATCCTTAGTAGTGAAAGGTATGCCATAGTAGCCAGTGAATAACCAAGGTTCTCCATGAAGAGGTTTAATAATGGCATTAATGTGGGGATCAGAGAATTCTGCAATGGTAATATCTAAGTGAGTTTTCCAGGCCAGAACTAGACCTCCAGCAGTTTTGGATTTGCCTTTTGGTTCAACAAACCAGAAATTAGTGACTCCTATATTTCCTAGGATTTTTTTTAGGTTTCTAGATTGTTGTTTAGTCTCAGAAATGAATATAATCTCAGGATTATGTTTATTTAACATGTTATCAAGATGTCTAATGGTATTAGCCTGTCCTAAGCCATGACAGTTCCAAGCAATGATTGAGTAGAATTGCCAAAAATAGGAAATGACAGGATATGTAAAAATAGTGACTCTGTAGCCTAGAAATAGGTATAGTTTCCTAGTGTTGCCATCCTCTTTAATCCAAATGTTAAGAACCATACATAACTTAATAAAAGTTGTAATGTGGGTTATATGTTTATTAGGGGTTACCTTATTGAAGTTGGTTGAGTTGGCTCCTTCCAGATTACTAGTAGAGTTGTTCAACATGAGATC
This sequence comes from Papaver armeniacum, assembly GCA_023531295.1. NCBI lineage: Eukaryota > Viridiplantae > Streptophyta > Magnoliopsida > Ranunculales > Papaveraceae > Papaver > Papaver armeniacum. The sequence continues at coordinate 416,010 of JAJJWW010006662.1, read as the reverse complement.
CTCCTCCATTGGGCAGTGTTGGTTGTTGCTTCTCTTAGCTGATTGGCGCTCAGTCCCCTGCATAATTGGATAATCAGATTGGCTTGAGAGGTAAACATTTTGCGCTTAGGGTCAACCAACTGAGGATGTTGTTCGGCATCAACATTCTCCAGTTTCCACTCAGTTTTCCGCTTTTCCCATAAGATCTTTTTCTGTAATGTGATCCTCCATCATCTTTTTTTGAATGTCCTCCAAAGTAGTAAAGGTGTTGATTTCATTTTCATTTAGAGAGGCAGGCTTGAAATTGGTTTTTTGAGGCTTATTTGAGATTGTAGGAAAGATTGCTAAGGGATCTATAATAGTTTCGAGCCCAGGGGAGATTTGAGTGGTAGAGAATCTTTTTCTAGCAGCGGCTTTGATGTTATTCTTTTTAGTCTTCTGGGACTCTTTTGGTTTGTGACTCTCCACCAATTTTTTATGTTTTTTCTGACAGGCAAGAGCCTCAGAGTTAGTAGTAGGGATGGCACCAGTGATTGGTTTATCAAGACCATCTTGAAAGATCATAAGCTGTGGTGGACCCTCCAATTCCTCACTAGAATTTCTCAGACGAGTTTTTTGTTGAGCTAGTCTTAGTTTGATGGTAAATTCTTGACTCCATCTTTATCGTGAGTAACAAAGGATTCGGGAGGTTTTGTGGGACTGAATGGGGTTGTGACACTTTTGTTGGAGGGAGATGGGGTAGAGGGTGTTGATGAAGGAAATTTGTTCATGGAAGTGGAGGTGTATTGGTTTACTGGAGATTTGTGGGTTCTTTCTTCATTAGCAATGCACAGAGGTCCCGGATGATCAAGGATTCTGCAGACCTTGCAGAAGGCGATGCCATGCAGAACATATGCTATCTCAAGCCAGTGTGAGGTAACTTCATCTTCATGAGCATAAATGCCATACTTTAGAGCTTTAGAGACATCGACAGTGATTAGAACTTCAAGGTTTTTCTCCTCCTCATCTCTGCCATAAGGTTTTTTTGAACCTTGGTAAATTCCAGCAGGTCTAGTCAAATTGCTTATATCAGGTATGATGTGTGTTGGGATACGCTTGACTAAAGCCTAGATGCGAACCTTGTAGAAATTAGCTTCATCAATGAAATCTGGTCCTGAGGATGGAACTTCCGTTAGAACAATAAGTTTTTCAAAGATTCCTCTTGTTCCCCCTTTCCTGAATACTTTGTAGTCTTCAATGCTCGTCAGCCTGATCTGATAGTAGTTTCTTCTTTTCTTCCATAAGGCAACTTCAGCATTCCTATGTAATTCCCAGTTGTTGTTGACAAATCGAGCTATTTCTCTAGTTTCATGGGAGATTTTACTGCAGTATCTTCCAATGAAAACCCATTTCGAATCTATCTTTTTCTTAGGTAAAACATTGGCTTGATTGACGAAAACTTTTGGATATAGATCCTCAGGGATGTTTAGAGAGGTGTTCATTTTTTGCACAAGGTTTTCTATGTTTTCAGAATTTTTGGTTCCTGAAGTAGATGCCATGAAAATATAGATGATGTTTTTGGTATTGTACTAGTTGTGTAGGTGATATATACAGAAGGAGTATTGAAGGTTGGGGGTAGGATTGGACTGTTTTGGTTCTCTTTAATTTGAATTTTGAATTGAGTTATGTCATTTTGCAGATAGTACTCTTTGTTTTTTCGTTGAGGTTTGGCAAGGTTTAGGGTAAGAGACCACACATGAGACCAAGCAAAGACCCAATGGTTCCAGCTAAGAGATTCTCTTTCAGAGATGATGTTGATGTTGCTTTGTTTAACTAGTAATCTGGAAGTGCATATACTTCAAAAGGTTATAATACAAGGACCAAATCCAAGATACAAGTAATACAAGAAGAAGTAAAGAACAGGATGTTCAAAAAGCAATTCTAACTTAATTATGGCTTTATCTTTGGTTAAATTGTTATCTTTACAGGTCTTAAGTATGGATAGTTTGTATTCTAGGCAGGGATAGTGACCTAAGCTTTGTATTGTAGTTGAGTTCAGCATAGTATTCCTTTAATTTGTCTTGTGGGTGGATGGTTGTTGTTGGTGATGTGTCGGTTATAATGAGAGATAGTTATCTCAAGGCAGGTCAACCTAGCATTCATAATGAACAAATTTGGAAGAGAGTTGTACTTTAAGATTCTTGTATAGTTGGACTGTATTGTGATAGTGACGGAGGATGTAGTGGTGATGTATGTTACCTGGTGATGGACAGAGAGGTTAGTAGCCCTGTAGCATGTGCACTTACAAATCTGTCTTTCCAGCATACGATGTGTCCTTCCTATATGTGTGTCATCAGAATCCAATGATGAAGTTGAAGGTGTTGTCTTGGACTATTGACTTCCATTATGAACCTATTTTTTGAACTGAGATTAGTAAGTCTCGGTGGGTCGGTAGATGGGTTCGAATTCGAGATCCGGGTAACCCGAATTGGAAGACCATTTCCCAACTTTCTGCCAAATGTTTGTTATCGCCGTTGCATGTCCAATAGGCCAGGGTTGCGTTCAATAGTTTTTTGCATGCCAATCGAAGGTATGAATTTCCCCGAGATCTCCAAAATATGATCTCTAAGATTAGGGATAGATGGGTATGATATGTCAACTGTTGGCCTTCTCTTTGAAAGGGTTTTAAAGGAAATGAGCAGTAGTTTCTCCAATCTGCACTCTGAATCTCCTCCTCCCGTTTCGCAACTTCCATTTCACTTTCCGAAGAATCGCATCTATGTCAAAGCGAGAGCAAGAGTGTATGGAGTATTTGAATCAGGTTAATCAGCCAGCCTTGTCTACCAATCAGAGTTCTAGTGATGAGCCAAAGTGCAAGAGGTCCAAGCTTAATATGCATGGAAAGCATGTAATGATTTTTGGTAAACTTGTGGTAGATATTTACTTTTGGGTGTTGATGGTAAAGCTTGTATCTAGCATATGGTAATTTATTAGAACTTGTGGTGGTATTGCTCTGAATTGTTTCGAATTCTGAAATTGATAGGTGATAGATATAGATAGTGGTGATGAGACATTGCCCGGCTTGCAAGTAGATTCTGGGAGAGTTAAAGAAGTCAAGCCACAAGAACCATTAATGCATGATCGATCTAGTGCAAAGGTGTTCAGTTCTCAGATGCCTCAACTCCAAGCTGCAAATGAGGGTTGGGTGGTGTATGCTGTACATCCTGACAGAGGGCAATTTATCATCAATAAAGGTGTTGTGCTTGTAGGCGAGGAGCAAATTGTGTGTGGGGGTGTCATGGAGGGATTCTATTATGCACCAGTTCCTGCTGCTGTGAAGATCAAAATCCGAGCGAACGAGCGTCTTGACCATCCCAGTGATACTGTAGCTCTCCCCAATTGCCTTTTGTTGGCTCCAGAGATGCAACGATTGGCAGAGGCTACATACGATCTCTCCATTTTTTGCTCTGGTGAAATGACTGCTTCTAGTGATGTGCCAGCTGATGTAGTTCTTCCTGTGCCTACTCCCATGGGAAATTATTCTGTGGCTAGACAGAGCACTGCACCAAAGAAGGGAAGGGATGGCAAGTAGAATACAGAAGATGTAAGTCTGGTGCCAATCTTACAAAGCCAGATTAGGTAAGCACACTTGTGGACATTGATTTTTGGGTTCAGGAACTTAAAGTTTTTTGAAAACCAAGTAACATTATCACTTTTTTGTTTGTTTGGAGAATTTAAGAATGTGGTGGTATTGTTGGTCTTGGTTAGGAGACTAATGGAAGTAAGATAGATAATGGTGTTGATGTTATGGTTAATGTAGCTAACGATATGATGTATTGCTTTGTTTTGTATGAATATGTGATTTGTTCATTTAAATTTGAATCTGCAATGAATAATCCATATAGGATAGAATTCTGAAAAGATTTTGCTGTGGTAACGTACCAAAGGAGAAGGTACCAAAAGGTATTTCACCAAAGGGTTAGAGGGAATCATGAGATATGTGATCTTCTCAGGGTAAACATATGAGATTTTTCTTCGGATAATATAGTTATGAATTATGATAAGTCAATATAGCAACAACGATTTACCAGGAAGAATTAAAGTGTGTATGAGAATCTTACCATATCCATGGAGAGGTGAGAACATAACAGACTTTGGAAAAGTCTCACGCAAGGGTCTTGTCGAATAACACAATGAGGAAAATATACACACTTTAGAGCTAATACCATGGGTCGGGCGAGTCAGGTTTTAGCTAATACCAACTACCAACCCAACTATAGCGGGTTCTTATTTTGATAACCAACCCTGCACCCACAAATATCGGGCGGATTTTTGACCCGCCCGCTACGGGTCGGTCGGGTTCGGGTTTAAACCCGCTTCAGATTGTAGTTCAATATTTTCTGCAAGTTTTTCACCTGTAGTGTTTAAACATACTTCTTACTTACTTAAAAAATCAAACCATAAACATAAGTCTTCATTGTTAAGCTTAAACCAATAAACACAAGTTTAAACAGTACTACTACTTCAAAGTTAAGATTAAAACTTAAACAATAAAAGTTTGTAGACCAACAATAAGGGGAGAGAAAGAGGGTTATCTTATCTACTATTACCACTAGGGTTTCAATAACGGACAACTAGGATTAGTTTTATCAATGGTGTATATTTAGCGGGTTTTTTTTGGGCGGGTTTTAGCTAATACCAACTACCAACCCAACTATAGCGAGTTTTTATTTTCATAACCAACCCCGCAATCGCAACGGACGGTTCGGATTAAAAATCCAGGGGTTTAACGGATACGGGCGGGTTCCGATAAGTTGGGCGGGTCTTGTGCAGCTCTAAACAACATCCCAGAATCAAGCAATCTTGTTTTCAATGTGAAGTTCAATGTTTGATTGGGGCTTGAATCTAACATGTTCTTAGGTCTAAATTAAGTGTTCGATATTTAATTGGGGCTTGAAGTCTGACATGTTCTCAGGTGTCCGGTGTCCCTGTTTTGGTGATACTAGGTTCTCTTTTATAAAATTTTCCCCCGTCATTTAAAAATAACAGAAAAAGAAAAAAAAAGAAAAAAAAAGAATATTACTAATTCGGTAAAGTGAAACTTGAAATGACTTTCCACCCAAACTCTCTGGTAGTGGAGGACAATCTTTGATTATTTTATTTCTATACGCTAAAAATAAAACAGTTGCAAGGGTCTTGTTTGATATACTTGTTTTTGTTTTTTTCTTTTACTCTCTCTTGGGGTTGTTAAGTTTGTCTTTTATCTATGAAAGTTTGTATTAGGAACCATAATGCAAAACTTCTAGTAAATTTCAAACTATTTTATTTTACAGGCATTAGGCTAAGTCTTATGGTGCTAGTTTTGCTTCCAGATTAGACAAAAAGCGTTGCATATTCCTTTCTTCTACTTCTCTTTCCAGATATATTTCGAATGTTAACTAGTAGCCAGATAGTTGTGTTGTTTCATTCAGCCCATCCAAAATTCTACTTTTGGCGGAATGGTCGTGATTGTTATATTTTTTGATCCGACGGTTAAGATGATTGCGTTGTTCCATTCAGCACAACCAAGTTCTACTTTTTGCGGAATGGTTTAGTATATCTAGATGCTAGATAAGATTTTTTTTTTTAAGCATGAGAAACAAAAAGAACATGCCTACCTAGCTATTACACGTAGGTATCTTGTACCCGCAGAGTCATTTAATAGAATTTGGTTGATAAACTGTGGGATTGACTGGTCCCATATTGTTGTTGATAAGTTGCTAGACCATCTGCTGCTTGATTCCCTTCTCTATAGTTGTGTTGAATAGCACAATGAGGAATTTGTTGCATTCTCAGTTTTATTTCGGCAATCATGCAATATACCACGGAGTTTCAGTCTCCGTTTTTAGGAAGCGCATCAGATTTTCCGAATCCGTTTCAAAGATAACTTTTGGCCAATTTTTCTCAGTTGCTGTCCTTGATGCCATGAGAGTTGTTTCAGCTATTAGCGTTGTAGTTAGATGACGTGGACTTCCAATCTAAATGCTAGAGTCAAACTAGATTGACCGGAGTCAAACTCGAAATTACTTTCCACCCAAAGTATTAAAAAAAAGAAAAAATTATTATTTTATTTATTTACTTTTACAGGGTGTAAAAAAGTAGAATTAGGTAATTAGGGTTGAGAAACAACATCCAGAATCAATCAATCTTGTTTTCAATGTGAAGTTCCCAGAAGAAACTCCTCTGTTCTTCTATCTCAAAGGGGAAAAACTCAAATTCATCAACAAATCCTCATAAAGTTTCCTCCTTTGATTAGAAATCATCTTCTCTGATCTATATTGCTTGTTTTTCCAATGTCAATTTAGATTTACAGCCTTCTCTACCTCGCTCAAAACATTCCAAAGGCGGCTCTTTTAGATTTCATCATCAATTCCTCAAAAAGGTGCAAACTTCGATTGGAATTCATTAATTTCAAACTTACAGATCCCTTTCAATCCATTAATCAATCAATCTGGATTCATAGATCGATCCTATTCATGGCTGAAGAAAGTAGCAGCAGAAGCATCAATGAATCCATCTAGATTGCTAATTGCATAAGGAGAAGGTATTTCTCATCAATCAAGCTTTCATTGTTATTTCTCATCTAGATTGTTTCATATGGAATCCAATTAAAAACTAGGATTTGAATTGTACCAATTGGTTTACTTGAATCCAATTAAAAACTAGAATCAATCTTTGTTAGTCTTCCTGGGTGATTTTGGCGATTGTCTAAATGATATTAACTTAATTTTGGATGGTCTTGCAGTTTCTCACCATGTGCTGGTATCAGCTTTGTGTATCTTGTAGAATGAGCTTCCTGATATGCTCATGAACTCTTTTGCAAAGCACGGTGTTGTTTATGCTATATATGCAAGTCCAGCACCAGAAAAGTTTGCACACTCCGGTAATCATCTAGCTCACAGCGAAAATTGAATGTGAGTGATGGTGTTAGATGCTTATGTTACAATCTTAACACAGCTATGATCCCCAACCTTCAGTCTTCAGAAATAGATTCACACATTGGCGAAGCAGAAGCTAAGAAAGTACTCTGCGACACACCAAATGCTATGGTGAATCTGTCCGTGATTAACAATATTTGGTCCCGTCTGGAAGACAACTTATTTCACACCATGGATTCAACATTTGAGATTATTGAAAGTGGAGTAGTGAACCCTCTACTTTATTCCAATGGCCTGTATCTGAAAGGAAAGGTTGTTGAGCATCGCGGATTATCAGCTTGCTCTTGATCAGGTTCTTTCTAATTATAGTTGAGCTTTTAACTTATTAACACGGCAGCTTTTCAAATGTGTCTAATTTTCGTAGTACTGTATTGTTTCAATTTGTGTTTTTAGGATCTCAACATACATGGCATCCAGTCTTGGAAGGGTTCTGCTAGAGCTCCAGGCTCTTGTTAACCGAAAGAGAATTTGGAGTCCCATACCTGCCTTCTACTTTAGGAATACCAAGATTGGTGATAGTTGTTCAGATTTTACTCTACCTGGGTATCCGGATTACCTGCTTACATCCAGCCAAGATTGTAGAATGGTGAACACTCGCTCATATTACTATTTTTATGACGTTTCTTTACTTGAAAGAAAAATTCTTAAGTTTTTTATATCGTGTACGTTTTGCTAGGTTGGAAGAATACGCTTTGCTGATTGTGGATGCCACTTGAATTTTGAGGCGAATGGAAGCTTTTAAATCTGGATTTTTAATCATTCAGTTCATTCAGTTATTTGCGGCAATTTGTAGTTCATTCAGTTGAATCAGAACCTATTCCTTTCTTTGATAAGCTGATGATTCATCAAGTGTATTCCTAAAGTATGTATATTTGCGGTCATTTCTCTTCATGGTGCAAATCTAGAAGTTTGGGACGGCTGTGTTTCTATAATCAACAAGTTAATGCTAGCTTTTTTTCTTTTGCTGTAGAGTGTAGAGTCACAGATTTATGAAGTAGGATTCGCTGACACTCTTCAGAAGCTAAGAAAGTACTTTGCAACACTAAATGTTACGGGTAACAAGATGTGGTCTGGTCTGGAAGAGAACTTTTTTCAGTGAAGGAGAATCTGTTTCCACATTTGAGTTTGTTGAAAGTGGGGGGTTGTCAAATCCTTACTAGATTATTATTCCAATGGCCAGTATCTGAAAGGAAAGGTTGGTTGTAGTGCATCGCTTGTTATAGTGAAGAGGTTTGCTGGTTTCTCTTTATCATCAATGAGCCTACGTTGGGAGGCAATGCAGCCGGCAGTCTTTTTAAGGAAACTGCAAGTTGCATTATCTTCTTCGGAGGATTTCCCGGTTATTCTAAATCGATTTCAAAGCTAAGGGATATATATGCTGCTATTCCACCTAAATGCCATGGCATATCCATGCTTAAGGGTTCGGTTCGTGAGGGAAGAGGGAGTTCCTTTACCATCCAGACAGTTCCTCATGCTCGGCACCTGCCGTGTCTCTCTGGTATGCTGGCAGTATATAAATTGGAGAAGTCAGACCCAGTTTATACTTGTTCTTCCGATGTTTTTGTGGATCAGTTCATTTGTAGAGGGGTACCACTTCCGAAACACAAAGGTTGTAATTAATATTGGTGGTTGATAGCAATGTTGTCGAGGCTCGTGATGAGTTGAACCAGGATATTGAACGAGGCGGTTGGTCTTATTATATATATGTACCTAGGAATGTGGATATGGTTGTATCTCCAAATTATGTGAGTATGCCACTAAACTTCAGCTATTAATTAACAAGATCTAAGGAATATTACAAAATCTCGTATGAGTAGCTAATGTTATTTCGTTTTCCTCTACTCGTTGATTGATCTTGGTTAGTTTATCAACTAAAAAGTAGCAGCTTTTTAAAGCGTGTGAATGTTTCAGGAAAGTAGCATCGAACGAGATGACATAAAGGAAGCGTTCACTGACGTAAATGGGGTTAAAATGGTGCGTAGTTGCTCCCTCTGGACTTTTCGCTAGCCCATCATCAGCTACTGTGGAATTGTCAAATGTGGTTAAGTTCTCTGAGAGGTTTTGAAATTCTCGGGAAGATGCAAGACGGAAGAGTTGTGGACCTTCCCTCATCTGAAGCTTTTATAATTGCTCTTGATCAGGTTGCTTTCTAATTTTAGTTTAGCTGATCTTATTAATGCGGCAGCTTTTCAAATGTCTCTATTTTCTCGTAGAACTGAACTTTGTGTTTCTGGGATCTTGACGTACATGATTCCAGTCACTTGCTCTATTTTTGATGTTTTCTTTAGCTTCCTTGAAAGAAAGAATCCTAATTGTTTTTTCTTGTCCCGTGTACTTTTTGCCAGGTTGGAAGGATACGTTTTGCTGATGGAGGAGGCCACATTGAATTCTGGAAGCTCTTAATCAGTGTAGTTGATTCAGCTGAATCAGACATAGCAAACGCTTGGTTGTGACTTTTTATTTGCGGGAAATGGTCCATTGAAGTACTCAAAATACGGAGAAGGTTTTAAAGGACTAACCTGAACTCCCAAGGCGTTTTGGCATAGATGATGTGCCCAGTTTGCTTTAGGTTTGTTTTTCTTTTACCCTGCTCTTGTTTTGTTGTTACATTTCTTACGTTTTCTTGCTTTAGTCCTTGTAATGAAGCTGTAACATTATCTTCCATGAATCTTCTACAGGTGGTTCAAATCTAGAAGTTTGGGACGACTGTGTTTCTGAAGTAGGATTGGCTGACACTCTTGAGAAGCTAAGAAAGTAGTGTGCCACATTAAATGTGATATGGTGAATCTGTTCATGGGTAACAATATCTGGTCTGGGTCTGGAAGAGAAGTGAAGGAGAGTTTATTGAAAGTGGGGGATTGTCAGTATCTGAAAGGAAGGGAAGGCCTCTGGCAGTCGTTTTAAGCTTAAAACTCATCTTTGGGGAAGTTCCAGACAGATCAGATCCTTTATGAAGACGGGTAATTTATGTCTGTGTCTGATGCAGTGCACAAATGACGGCCACCAATTGTTGAATCAATTTTTTGTATGTAAAATTTGGTTAGTGAGAAACTAGGCTTGGATATGTGGGGTTACACTTGTTTGAATTATTTTATTTTAGACGATTGAAATTTTGTAGTTAAAATCACAAAACAGTAATTTTTTTTTTACTTTTCTTATTATTAACAGTGACAGTGGTGACTGTTCACATAGATGAACAGTAGTTACTGTTCACAGAGATGAGATTATAAATAGAACAATCTAGGGTTTCAGCCTCCTCCTCCTCCTCCCTTCATCTTGTTGTGAAAAGAAGAGAACGAAAAAGATCTGAAACAATGGGAGGCGGCAATAATGGTGGTTATATGGACTTCTCTCACAGAGGGAAGCTTGTTAAGAAGGGGAGGTGTGGAGGAGGAGCTTCTGCTCCTTTGAGGAAATCGAAGAGAGGTAAAAACACCGATTCATATACCGATTCACGTTTTCTACAGTGATAATATTTTCTCTAATTTTTTTTCCCCTTGTCTTTCTTCCTTTTGTGCAGATCGTAGACTTGTTAATGTGATCAGAGCGGACAACAACCGTCCGGTGAGCCGACATGATGATGATGTTGACAACCAAGGAGGAGATGCTATCGGTGGTCTCCAAGGTCAAGTTGAGGAAGCTCAGGTGGAGCAGTAAGAAGAAGTGATGAAGAAGATGTATCTGTTGATTTAAGGTTTTACTTATTTTGGTCATCTTCTTCTTTATTTTGATCGTCTTTAATTTATGATCATATCGTCTGGATTATATGATGGATATCTTGGATTTCAATGTTATTATTTATTAGGGTTTTGTTTCTGATTTCTTCTGTTCCTACTTGTTATTATTTGGGACTCCTTTTTTGTGTGTCGACTCGGTTTGAGTGACTCGATTAGATCTAGGATCTGACTCATGTCGTCTGACTCGGTGGTTGAGTCAGGATCTGACTCGTGTTGTCTACTCAGAGAGTCGGAAACTAATAACAATCGACTGTGTTGTTAAGCTGCTAGATTCGTTCAGGCGTCTGATGTGGATTTACCCTTTCATCTCCTTTTATCTCGAATTAGAGTTGAGCCCTTTTGTGTGATTATTGACTGTAGCTAATCTTTGACCAAGCTGTTTTCATGCCAAAGCTGTTCAATGTCTGGCTACCAATATTGGTTGCTCTAGTTTATCTTTGCTCTTCATATAGTCCGTTTCTAATGTGAGTAATTAAGGTGTATCAGTAGACGCATTTTGTATCTTTTGTTTGACAAATTAGATTGTCGTACTCGAAAATCATGCCACTGCCATCATTGTTGGTGAAAACTGCCATGTCCCATGGTTCCTCAACATTAATGTTCTCTTTTATTGATCGACTGTAGCTCTTCTATGCCCAAGCAGTTTTCTTCATCTACAGATGCCAAAGCTGTTCAATGTTTAGCTACCAATATTGGTTGATCTAGTTTATGTTTGCTCTTCATCTGATTAGCAACCCAATTTTGATATTTCTAATGTTAGTTAAGGTGGTGTATCAGTGGACGCATTTTTTGTTTGACAAATTAGATGGTCGTAGTCGGGTTTGATTGTTGGTGAAAACTGGTAGTTGTAGAACTATCCCATGTCCCTTGGTTCCTCAACTTATTATACTTGTTTTTCTCTGGTGACCACTTAACTAGTAAGTTCTAGAAATCAGAATCCAGCTAGAAAGCCGCATAGATTTCATAAATGTTGGCTATTGAATAGGATAATACTTGCAGAGAAGTGATTGCTAGGAACTGGAATGCTAATGTCAGATGGTTCTCGTGCATTTTAAACATGTCAAATGTCTTTATGATTGCCTTGAGAAATTGGAATTACTGTTCTTTTGGTAATATCCAAATGGGAATGAATAAGGATTCCCCAGCCAGTATTGAAAACATCCAGAGTTTGATGATACCCAAGGGACAAAGTCTGTAGGAATAAATGAGCCCATGCATTTTTATTGATGTGATTTAGAATTAGGGGATCACATTTACGAAATCATGGACACTGAGAAGTGAGAATCACCAATTGGCGTATAGGCAGGAAGAGGAACTAACGGTAAAAGGTGGATGAACGCAAAATACTGCATGTTAATCCTATGCTACTAGGATGGGTCTGTAACTTTTTTTTTTTTTTTTTATCCCTCAAGACACTTCTCAACAGAGGCTCCATATATTTATCCATGTTCATCTCTTCGTGGATGAATGGGTCCTCTCATACGCTGTCCTCAACCTTCTTAGAGCCCTAGGAATTCCCTTGACGTGCTTCTTGTTCTTCCTCTAAAAATCTCGAACAAAGTGATTCACCATCCTATTATCAAAATTTTCTCATCCTAGATGCGCATCTGCATCAGTAGCTTTCACTTCGAAAATATACCCTCTTCAATAGTAACAAAGGAAACATCAAATGCACCAATACCAAGATCAAAAATAAGAACATTCTTCTCCCCAGGGCTCGACGCCTTCTTATCAGGACCAAGATAAAAAATAAGCTATTGTACGATATCACACATCTTAATAAGAACCATAGATGATATTTCTTCAGCTGAAAATTGTTGCTCTTCGCCTTTGTATGTGGCAATAATCATGGGTTTGTCACCTGGTCCAGACATAACCTTGAAAGGCCACAGCTTCATATCAGCTTGAACCGATGGATCCAAAACCCTTCTCCCAGTCCAACACTTTGCATCTACAAACAAACTTCAGAAACAAGAATAGTTGAGTATAATCAAGCACTACCAAAACCAAGAAAACCCATGACAACTCAAAATCGAGAGTGGCAAGTGGCAACTCTTTTCCATGGATCGTTCAAACCGATATGACTCAACTGAGTCAAACTCAGCATAGAGATGAATATCCAAGAATCAAGTTTAATGTTGACGTTCAGTTCTTCAGATGAAATCAACTTTCCTGTGTCTGATTTAACAAGTCCCACTCAGAATAGGCCAACGGTAAGCTCTACATGGTGAAATGTATAACATATTTTACCTCTTAAAGATTTCTTCTCAGGCTTTTGCTCATGATCCCGAGTTAGATGAAACTAGGCCAACCCCATAATCCACTCTTGGTTATATAAAATCAATTTTTTTTTTTTTTTTTTTAATTATTATTATTGAGCAAGGAAAGTGAATACACTTGATTCACGTGAAGTGGACCACGTGAAAGAAATCAATCAAGGATTCCTAGGAAAATTCCAAAGATATGATTAGGTTTCACTTGCAAACTACACCTGCTATCGATTCTTCATGGTGAAAGCACTGAGCACCGGTAAACCGCGCCATATATTAATGAATCAGACATTATAGGGAGGGAGGACGACAAGGAAAGAATAATAAATATGCACTTTTGTTATAGGGAGGGGTTTTTGGATCAAGTGAGTGGGAAAATCAATGTTAACTCATCAAATAGAATAGAGTCTAAACTTTTCACTTAGTCGGACAAATCTACCCTCAAGGAACGCACAAACATGTAACATGATTCTTTGTAAAAAAAATTCTTGTTCTTTCTCCGCTACTCCCAGAACAAACCCTAGAAAAATAAATTCAAATCTCTCGTAAAAAAACTCGAATCTAGTTTAACTAGTGAGGTCTTTCACACAAGTTTAATTGGTTTCATTTTATTTCTCGAATTCCTATGGTTATTCTATTAACAACCTGACCATCTAACTGTGTTGTAGAAAATCAATAGAGTAATTGATGAAGAATGCAAGATCGATGAACTTGTCACAAGTATAGCTAGAACTACTTAGGGTTTAGGTTAACTGAAGAAGAGATAGAGAAACAAAATAGGGTAAAACAGAAAATAACTTTATTAACTGTTATTGTACAAGAGAATCGTATACATAGAAAACAGATATATATATATATATATATATATATATATATACAGACTTAGCTTGAACTACGGGCTAAAGTATTTCCTAAAGTATGGTTTCCTGACATACAATAAATTCCAAAGAGAACAAACTCTTAAAAGAGTAACTACCATGTATAACATTGGGTCACGTTATACACGTACGTGATGCTGTGTTAACACCCTCCCGCAAGCACAACGGGTTATCCTGAACCGTTAGCTTGAACCTCAAAAGAGAAAACCGGTCCTTGGATAATGGTTTTGTGAATATATCCGCATTCTGATCCTTAGATGATATAAACCCTAAGATCAAGAAGTTTAGAAGCAACTTGATCACGAACAAAATGATAGTAAATTTCAATATGCTTTGTTCTTGCATGAAATATAGGATTGACAGTGAGATAAGTTGCACCAAGATTGTCACACCATAGAACAGGAGGGGTTTGAGTGGATACAAGAAGTTCCGAAAGAAGTGACTGAATCCACATAATTTCAGCAGTGGCAATTGCAAGTCCCCTATATTCCGCTTCAGTACTAGAACGAGGTACTGTTTTCTGCTTATGAGCACTCCAAGAAATAATATTACCACCCAAGTAAACACAATAACCACTAGTAGAACGACGATCGTCAAGAGAGCCATCCCAATCAGAATCAGTATATGCACTAAAGGATAACTGTAGTAAAGGAGATGGTCGAAGAAGTATACCGAAAGTAGGTGTATTCTTAAGATAACAAAGTATGCGTTTCACTAAACTCCAATGAAAAACAGTAGGTGCATGCATAAATACCTTATTGACAATATAAGCAAGATCAAGACGAGTAAATGTCAGATATTGTAAAGCTCCAACAATACTACGATACTCAATATCATCAGATAATGGGGTACTACGATCATAGGAGATGTCACCAGAAGTACTAAGTGGTGTTTGAATAGGTTAAAACCATCCATTTTGGCTCGAATAAGAAGATCATGAGCATACCGTTGTTGAGAAAGAAATAATCTTGAGGAAGTACGAACCGCTTCAATTCCAAGAAAGTAAGACAATGCGCCAAGATCTTTAATCGCAAATTCTTGCTGCAAACGAGTGAGAATAGAAGTAATACCAGAAGAGTTGGAGCCGGTAACAATAATATCGTCCACATACACCAACAGATAAATAGTGCCATATTGACCATTGTAGATAAATGGAGAGGAGTCACACTTTGAAGTAACAAACCCAATTTGCAGTAAAAAAGTACTGAGTCGGTGGTACCATGCACGCGGAGCTTGCTTAAGTCCATAGAGAGAACGATGTAGCTTGCAGACATGTGTAGGAAAACGAGAATCGACATAACCTGAAGGCTGTTTCATGTACACATCTTCTTGAAGTTCACCATGTAAGAAAGCATTATGCACATCAAGTTGATGAATATGCCAATTGGAAGACAAATCTAATGTAAGAATAATACGAATAATGCATGATTTAACAACTGGACTAAACGTTTCGTAAAAATCGATTCCCTCTTGTTGATTGTAGCCTTTAGCAACCTGGCGAGCTTTGAAGCGTCCAATTGTACCGTCAGCCTTTAGTTTGATACGAAATACCCATTTACATCCAATAATGTTCATCGAAGGATCATATGGTACTAGTGTCCGGGTACCATTCCGAAGCAATGCATTGATCTCATCATCTGATGAGGTACGCCAATTTGGATCCTTATGAGCTTCTGAAATACAAGTTGGTTCACGAATGGAATCACATACCAACGCATATTTGGAAGCACTAAGAACTTTGGGTTTGAAAATTCCATCCTTGGCCCTAGTCACCATTGGATGGGTTCCAAGAACAGGGGCTGTAGTTGCAACATGTTAAGTAAAAACGTTTGTGGTTGAGCCTGTCTCGTCAGATGGAGATGCATGAGTTGGTACTGAAGTTGAAGTTGAAGCAGGTACGTACAAATCATTGTCTAGTTAGACAGTAACAATATCAGCAGAGTCCAAGCACTGGCTAGTTGGAGATCGAGAATTCAAAGGAGGTGACAGCGATTGAACTGTCTCAACAGCTGGCTGCGATATTTCCTGAACTGGTGGAGGTCGATCATTGGCATAAGAAGACGAACCATTCAAACTATCAGCATATGACAACACCGGTTGTATAGGTGTAGTCCGTGGAGAACTCCTTGAACTTACTGGACCCGTGTAGGCTGGAAGCATTGGATTAATAATATCACGAGCAACAAAAACTGGTGATAATAAAACGGACAGGGGTGAAGGAATATTTACCTGAGAAGTGATCGATGCCGGTGAAGGTGTATTAGCAAAGGGAAAGTTAGTCTCATCAGAAACAACATGCGGACTTACGTATATACGACCCGTAGGAATATGAAGGCATTTGTAACCTTTGTTAGATGGGTTATAGCCAATAAAAACACGCGGAGAAGAAAGATGCCCCATTTTGTGAGATTTATACGGACGTAGGTGAGGATAACACAAACAACCAAATACACGAAGAGAGGTGTAATCTGGTGGAAGAAAAAAAAGAGCTTCATATGGAGATAAGTGGAAGGAATATGATTCATCAAATAACAAGCAGTGTAAAAAGAATCATACAAATACGAGGATGGTACAGAAGCCATGTTTAGAATTGTAAGACCACTTTCACGAATATGACGATGTTGACGTTCGACTAATCCATTTTGTTCAGAAGTATGTGGGCATGAAAATCGATGGAGAATTCCAAGTTGTTGAAGGTGCGGAGTAAGTTTACGATACTCAGCAGCATTATCAGATTGAAATATTTTGATCTTTCGATTAAAAGGATTTTCAACATGCTTTCGAAACAAAAAGAATATAGAAAAGACATCAGACTTATGAGACATAGGAAACATCCAAGTAAAACGACTAAACGCATCAATAAAAATGATATAATATCTGTATCCTTCATTAGATAAAATATGAGAAGGTCCCCATACATCCGAGACAATTAAATCTAATGGATTCAAATAAGTAGTTTTACTAAGATTAAAAGGTAACTTATGACTCCTATGTTCATGACAAGATGAACAAAAACTAATAGTCTGACTTGAAATCGGAAGTGAAAACTGAGAGACGACTTTACGAACTGTACGCATCATTGGATGTCCCAATCTAGAGTGCTAGTCTTGTAAACTAGCACGTTCTCCTATGCAAACTTTAGGAGATTTAGATGAATCATCAAGTTGATAGAGACCACCCTTCCTACTGCTGCGAAGAAAAACCTTCCCGGTACATCGATCCTTCACAAGACAAAAATTCTGATGAAATTCGAATAAGAAATTATTATCAGTGGTGAGACGAGAAACGAACAAAAGATTATGAGATATTTGTGGTGCAAAAAGAACATTGCGAAGCTTCAACTTACGGTTGGGAGTTCCCTAAATAGAGGATCCAATATTAAAAATTGGAATAGAAGAACCATTACCCATCTGTATTTGATCAGGACCAGTGTACTCGGTTGAAAACTGAAGACGAGAAAGATCATTTGTTATATTATCTGTGGTACCACTGTCAGGAGTCCATGGAGGAGTTGGCAATAAACCAGTTTGAGCAGCATAAGAGCGAGGTGTAGAAGATGGTGGTTGACGTCGAGGAGGACGAAAACTGCGATCGAAGCGATTCCAACAGTCCGGAGCTATGATACCAAGCTAGAACTACTTAGGGTTTAGGTTAACTGAAGAAGAGATAGAGAAACAGAATAGGATAAAACAGAAGATAACTTTATTAATTGTTATTGTACATGAGAATCGTAGACATACACATCAAATATATATATACAGATGTAGCTTGAACTACAGGCTAAAGTATTTCCTAAAGTATGGTTTCCTGACATACAATAAATTCCAAAGAGAACAAACTCTTAAAAGAGTAACTACCATGTATAGCATTGGGTCACATTATACACGTACGTGACGCTGTGTTAACAAGTATTACACCTCATCTGAAATCGTAAACCAAAATCTGTAACCTGCCATGATTTTTTTGTTGCCATGTTTACTCTGGAATACAAGAATTCTCGTTTGCTCTCAATGACGTGAAAACAAGATTGCTCTATATTTAGGGTAAACGAGATATTTTTGATTGAAAAGATTGTTTTTTGTTTTGTGATTGTCACTGAAATTCAAAATGGTTTCTATAATATTACTGGGAAATTCTTGATGGTTGGCTTAAAAATATAAGCAGCCAACTACATGAAACGTAGATGAGAACTTAAAAGAGTGGGCTAAATCCATTAATCTAATGTCAACATAGCTAAGTTTCAAGAATCCTACACTTTGTTCTGTGAATAAAGATGATGGAACATTGGTTTGTTGATATTATTATTCTCTGCTTCTTCTCTCTCTCCGTCCAAGGATACACTTCTGAATTCTCTATTCTGTTATTAAAGGGTGCTGAGTTGATACACCTCGAGTGAGGGTTTGGCTTCACTCTGATTCAACACGATGCCGGTTGATAGATTGTTTTGTTAGGGTTTCCCTCTGGTAACGGTCGACTACTTATGTCTTGTGCTCTATCAAACACACATACGAACAAACCAAATATAGATAAAGCAAGCAAACAATTATAAAACGAGTAAACAATAAAAGCATATCACGACACGATATTTATAGTGGTTCGGAAATATGCCTACGTCCACTTGCGATGATGATCATTTTCACTATAATGAAAATCTCTTAAGAATAATTACAAGTACGGTTTGTGTGTGTCAGCCACCTATGTCTCTCTAGCATTACAAATCCATGTCTAGAAGACAACCTTGACTCAACCCATATCTTGTTATCTAGCATCGCAGCCCCATTGATGCGATCACATACAACACTTGAAGAACACTCCTCTTGTTGTAACCTTACGCTAAATACAAGAAACTCTCATGATAGCCTCACTTTTCTCTCTAGACCTTCACCAAAGATCGCTCAAGAAGAAACCTTATACTCACCATGAAAACTCTTCACAAGATAACCACCCCAAGAGGTGGGATGGAATCCCTCACAACTCCATTGTCGATTACATACCTTTCTCCAAATCAGCTGATGTCTATATATACTCGATTAATACTTGGAGGTCAAGTATAATACTTCGTGACCAAGTTCCACTGGTTTCCTTAATATGGAATAATAATACTGGTTTCCTAAGTATAGAATACTTGGCTGCCAAGACTTAATTACTTGGACACAAGGAGACAATATATTATCAACAAATTAACTTCACAAATCTCCACCTTTGTTGATAATCCTTCCTCCCTTCTTTGTTCTTCCTTTCATGTACACATCGTGCCACCACCTTGCACCTTTCGGTGCCTTCCTCAGAGAATATTGATTAAGTGCAAACTATGTTTGAACTTAATCCTTGGTTACCACCTTTGCAAGCATGTGTGCGAAATTACTCTTCCTGTCAGTCTTCAATATTAAAAACTCTCCACCAATATCTCGCACAAACTGAAACCGAACATTGATATGTTTTACCCTTGCTTGAAAATATTAATGCCTTGAAAAACATTTACATCCCTTGGAATCATAATGCACATATGCATTTTTGTCTAACTCCAACGTATCCAATCAAGCACTGAAGCCAAGTTGCTTCCTTCACAGCCTCATTTACCCATATCAATTCAGACTCCATTTTTAATCGAGTTGCAACCGATCAGGAAGACGACCTCTAGCTTATTGATGACAAGCCACTTTGAAGACATGTCCGTTTTGTAGATCTAAAACAATCCACATCACCCCATCATCGGAATCTACTTACCCACAAAATTATGACAGTTCTTCACCACCATACCGTTTGTACACCAAACCATTCTATTGTACCCTTCAGGTACCTCACCAAACTTTATACCAAACTGAGACTTAATTTCTCAATAATCACCATGCCCTTCACAGCATGTAATCCACGTACAGAAGAATCACTACTTGTTAGTTTATATTAAGCTAACCCCTCATGTCAGATTTTAAAAATCTAACCATCATGTATATATCAAAGTATCTTGAGCATGACTCCTATTACGTACCAAACACAATCAATCCATTGTTCGTTGTAATTGTGCAAAAAATCTTGAGCCCATCTCTACCATGAGTCTTTCTTTAGCGGAGTCCATCTCTACTTGAAGCTTGATCTACGATCATATCTTTTCTCGAGTCTTACTCCTCTTAAATCTCATCATACTGTGAACCATCACCTGTACGATAATCTCTTTACCTTGATACATACTTCCTTTAGTTTTGCAACAAAACCTTTGAGCTGAATTTAATTTTTCCTTACTCCATAAATGAGTACCATATAATAAGTTGTCTTCGACTTGTGCACATCCACAGACCACCACCATAGTCAACAAGGTATGGATTTATGTATTCTTACCACCAGAGAAAATCTTTGTAAGCAATACCTTCCTTGTGCAAACCATTGACTATCAATCTTCTTAACTATGCCGTACGCCTTTCGTACTTGGAGATTTTTTTCCCTTTCACATGAACACCCATCGACCTTCTTTCCGCTGCAAACTTCTCTAATCAGACCGAGACGTTACGTCATTGGGTTTCCGTTGTTCATCAGGAAATTTTCCTTTCGTTGTTGCCGAGATTCACCAATTTGAATCTCCACCTGATCTATATATATAATTAACATATAAATCACCTGTGAAATAAATTCCCACATACTTGTTCTACCAATCCTCCACCCAAGTTGAAATTTCTATGTTGCGATAAACAAAGACTTTACTTCACCTCTTCTAGATGAATTCAACTTGACGATTACATTTTTGGTAAACCAATAATTAAGATGACAGGCCGTTTTACACCATCTCACACAAACGTAATTACCTAAAAAATCTTTTAGGGAACATGCACCGTGTCTTCTCTCAACTTGAGATTTCTTTATTACTGCAAAATGCATTACTATGCATGAACTTGACAATGCTTCTTCGTAGATTCAAACACATTGAACCCTCACAGTTAATCAACTTACTCGTTTGACCTTATTGCCAGTCCGGGTCTTTATCATCATAGTCTCTTGCACCATTGTTTCACAACTCTACCAATCATCATGGCGTACAACCACACTCTCCTTGATAAGTCTTCATATAGCAGATCAATATAGAATCTCCGTCTTTGAATACTTTCGCTTAAAGTATTCCCTCACATATTCGTATGAATGCACCACACGTCCTTACAGAACGTACCTCCACTATACCTTCAGTATAATTAAAATTCTCCTAAAATCCTTTCTGCAAACTCAACGTTCACAACTTTAAGTTTCGCAAATCCACCACCTAGCTTCTAGCTTATCCTCACTTATATGCCTCCAGAAACTTGTACAGGTCTTGAAGAACTAGAATCAACTTTATTTACGATTCCCACACAAGCCCCACCTAGCACTTACTATTATACCACCGCATAAGAAACAAATTTTTTTTCTCCGTCTCTTCATATCCAACTGCAAATCTGACTTCAACACCTTTGTGAATCCGCTTCCGTTACATTACTGTAATCTTTGGATTCCAAAATTCCAAGTGATGTCAAATACTTCTTCAATTCAGGAATGTGTCCCCAGATTTACTTTACCCCCATGATTCTTGATTTTGAAATGTTCTTATCCCAACCATACCACAGGCATAATTACTACCGCGGAATATAGTTCCACCTCCTACAGACTATTAATAAGTAACCCATCCCCAATTGGAACTCATGAAAAGAATAATTAAATCAAAGAACCATATTTCACAAAGATAACTTCAAGTGACCTTCGCCCATACTTCTCCTGAATATCCTTCTTCTACAACTATCACCGTACTTGACTCACAATTTTCTTTGGCTTTAGGCTTCGAAAAAACTTTCTTCCAGTATCGTTCTTCACGACACTAGGAACTGCCAGACTTAGCTTTGAATAATTCCTTATATCCGGATTTATTATTTCCAGAATTTTCCCGTTGTTTAGATAACCCTTATCCGATCACATTCAATTGTATTGACGTATTGTATATATCCAGAAAACAATCAGTAGTAAAATAACTTGCTCTTTGCCCGTAAAAACTTCTCCCGCATCCATTAAGTCACTTATTAACTTTTAAGAAGTACGTTAACAGACTACCTTCTCGGAATCTAAAAGGATGAAAACATTGTCGCTTCAAAAGAAACAACACTCCTGCAAATCCCGTTCTTCCCGATCAACATCCTTCCAAAATCTCTACGGTATTCCCCTTTCAATGCCTTTTCGAAGGACCACACTGAATTACCATATTTCACTTGAACTTTAAGAGTCCAAAGAATCTTATTTCCGTTAATCTCCTTACTATTGTTCGAAATCTCCGCTTGTTCCGATGCCAGCCCTAACTTCCTGAACACATACGCCATCAAATATCCTTTCAAGTCGACCGTACTGAGCCAACCATGGCTCTGATACCAATTGTTAGGGTTTCCTTTGGTAAAGGTCGACTAATTACGTCAGGTGCTCTATCAAACATACATACGAACAACCAAAATATAGATAAAGCAAGCAAACAAGCATAAAACGAGTAAACAATAAAAGCATACCACGACACGAGATTTATAGTGGTTCGGAAATGTGCCTACGTCCACTTGCGATGATGATCCTTTTTACTATAATGAAAATCTCTGAAGAATAATTACAAGTACGGTTTGTGTGTGTCAGCCACCTATGTCTCTCTAGCATTACAAATCCATGTCTAGAAGACAACCTTGACTCAACCCATATCTTGTTATCTAGCATCGCAGCCCCATTGATGCGATCACATACAACACTTGAAGAACACTCCTCTTGTTGTAACCTTACGCTAAATACAAGAAACTCTCATGATAGCCTCACCTTTCTCTCTTGACCTTCACCAACAATCGCTCAAGAAGAAACCATAGACTCACCATGAAACTCTTGACAAGATAACCACCCCAAGAGGTGGGATGGAATCCCTCACAACTCCATTGTCGATTACATACCTTTCTCCAAATCAGCTGATGTCTATATATACTCGATTAATACTTGGAGGTCAAGTATAATACTTCGTGACCAAGTTCCGCTGGTTTCCTTAATATGGAATAGTACTACTGGTTTCCTAAGTATAGAATACTTGGATGCCAAGACTTAATTACTTGGACACAAGGAGACAATATATTATCAACAAATTAACTTCACATAAAGATGAGGCCATAGAAGAAAATGGGGATCGGGCACGAATGTCTTCCATTGTTGGTGCAATGGCAATTGCTGATTTGGTCAAGACCACGTTAGGACCAAAAGGAATGGATAAAATATTGCAATCATCTGGTAGAGGACGTAGTATTACTGTTACAAATGATGGAGCTACAATTTTAAAGTCTCTTCATATTGACAACAAAGCTGCAAAAGTTCTTGTTGATATTTCTAAGTTCCAGGATGATGAAGTTGGTGATGGAACAACTTCAGTTGTTGTATTGTGTGGAGAAATTTTCAGGAAGGCAGAAAAGTTAGTTA
Organism: Papaver armeniacum; assembly: GCA_023531295.1. Classification (NCBI taxonomy): domain Eukaryota; kingdom Viridiplantae; phylum Streptophyta; class Magnoliopsida; order Ranunculales; family Papaveraceae; genus Papaver; species Papaver armeniacum. The sequence continues at coordinate 392,749 of JAJJWW010006662.1, read as the reverse complement.
ATGCAAAGATCCATCCGATGACAATAATTTCAAGGTTCAGGATAGCCGCCGAATGTGCACTAAATGCTTTGTTGAAGAGAGTAATAGATAACAAAGAGAATTCATAGAAATTTAAGGAGGATTGCAATGACTACGTACCTTAAGTTCCAAAAGTCTCTCCCAAGATAAGGAGCACTTTGCAACACTTGTTGTAGATGTTGTTAGGGAAAATTGGAAATATGTCCGGTTTTCACCAATTCGTTTGGGGATCTATCCTATAACGGAAAAAATTAAGAAATCTATCCTAGAGAGAGAAAAAGACCGTTAGATAGTTGATATACCACGCGTGTAGTGTTACACGTGTGTCAATTTCACATTTTTACCCTTATCATTTGTACGAGAAGAATGGTTATCTTCTCTGCAAAGAAAGAGATCAAGAGAAGCTTATCGATAGAGAGAAATCGAGAGACCAAGAGAAAAAAAGAGGTAGATGGATGGAAATAATGATGATTGAGTTCGCTTATGTGTTTTTGGGGATGATTACGTATGATTGAAGGAAGAACAAGTTGAGTCTCGTAGACGCCGGGGTTTTTTCATCATCAAAGTACCGAAAGCTTCTCAAATCAAGACCATGGGAATTCAAAACGGGTAAGATCTTCCAACCCAGGTTCCAAGTTCGTTGTATATCATATCCGATTCGGTTAATTGTTGTTTAATCGCAACTTTCAATTCAGGATTTATGAAATTGATTTTTGGGGTTTTGAGATCTGGAGGATTTTGTTCCAAGCATGAGATTTATGGGTTAATTATCATTACTATTTATCTTTGATTAATTTTTACCTGTAATTAGGTTGTAGACATAGATAATAGCCTAAGGTAAAGGTAGAGTGTATCTAAGTGCACCCCCATATAACCAGGGGTGCACATTCCTCCCCTCTCTATTGGCCGACAATTAACCTTAGTTAGTAGTATTATTAGAGAAATAATTTTTTTTTTGAAATATAATTAAGAAATGATATTAATATTATCTCTCTCCTTTCCCTTTGTCTCAACGGAATTTTATTGGCTACTGCTAAATAAATCGGATTGCGACGATGATAACAAACTGCTTTCATTCTCATAGAGTTTACCCCGAATGAAGTTAAGATCTCTAAGGAAATTTTATGATAGAGATCCACTAAGACAGAGATATTGATTCAAAATCAATCGTAAAACTGATAAAAACTTGATTCAAAAAGTTGTTAAGTTTTTTAGGTTAGGCCATGTTCCTCCCCGTCTCCCTCTCCTATCTTTTAGGTTAGGTCATGCTTAGAACCTACCAAAAAAAATAAAAAATCATGTTTAGATGAAATCAAATGTTCACTAAAAATACTTAGAAGATTTATTAAAATGGAAATCATTAACCGACACATGTTCCGGAACGAAAAGATTAACAAAAAAAAAAAAAAAAAAAAAAAAAAAAGACATGTTGAATTGGGTCTGTAATTTGAGGTGTTAAATCGATTTGGTATGGATTTGTGTTAGGATTTTGATTTTTATCAGAGGTTTTAATTCTTTTCTATGGTGATTTGTTTATTAACTGATTAAAATCAAGGCATATTGCAATATGAGAGTAATGGTGTTCGAAGATTTTTAATCGATGAAGGGTATAAACCCATGATCTTGATTCTATTTGGTGACTGAAATTTGGTGTCAACCATCTTCACTTACCACATCGAGAAGATGAAGTTAGAGAAGTGAAAGTTAGAAAGAGAAATTCTCTGAAAACAGACAGTTGGCAGATTAGAGAGTAGGAGACGATATAATTTCCAAAATAATAATAACAAAAAAGATCTCTGATTCCTATGTGGTGGACCTTCTTTACTAAGGTTAGTTGCTGGACAATATAGAGAGGAGGAATGTGCACCCCCGGTTAGATGGGGGTGCACTTAGATGCACTCGTAAAGGTACCATTAAAAAAACTTCCAGTATGATTATTTCTCCTGACATTTGCTAATTGATTGGTTTACATTTATACTATTCTTGGGTGTCGCACAAAGATATGCATATCTACAATCAATTTCTTGTTTTGATGCTACTATCCTACTAGTACTATTAGTCTCTGTTACATTTGACAGATTTAGTCATGGCATGTATATTCTGGTAAAGGAATTGTATTCAATGTAATAAGAAAAGTGTTTACAACAGGTTGTTATACAGTGGAGATAGGAGAATAAAAAGGAAATAAGATAAAAGAAAATACAGACTAATTAAACCAGAATATACATGCAAGCTAACAGAATAATATTAAATATATGGCGATATACGCCATATCTTTGAACACCCCCCTTCAACCTCAAGATGGTGCTGAATACATCTTGAGGTTGTTTATCAGAAATTGTAGTCGAGGAGAAGGCAGGGACTTAGTGAAGAGATCTGCAAGTTGAAATTCTGATCGAACATAAGGCAGTGCAATGGTCTTTTTCCCGAAGTGGTGTCGTACAAAGTGACAGTCTATTTCTATATGCTTTGTACGTTCATGGAAGACATCATTATGAGCGATGTGAATAACATCTTTGTTATCCAATATAGAGGAGTCAGCTCTGTTAAGTAAATTCCCATGTCACCAAGAAGCCATCTTAACCAAACTATTTCAGTAGTAGTGTGTGCCATAGCTCTATACTCATCTTCAGCACTAGACCGAGAAACCACTGATTGTTTCTTTCTACGCCATGAGATTAAAGAGTTTCCTAGAAACATACAGTATCCAGTGGTAGAACGTCTATCCGTAACATCCCCTGCCCAATCTGAGTCGGTGTATGCTCGAAGACGAAGGTCAGATGTAGTATAAAAGTGTAAACCCTGGTATAAAGTGCCCTTGATATACCGTATGATTCGAAGAACTGAAGCAAAATGAGAGGTACGAGGAGCAGACATGAACTGACTGACTATATGAATTGCATAGCTAATATCTGGCCTTGTAATCGTCAGATAATTAAGACTACCAACAAGCTGACGGTACAAAGTTGGATTGGGAAGAACTTTTCCATCAGTGTGATTGAGTTTGACATTCAGCTCAAGAGGCGTTTCTACAACTTTGCTATCGGTTAAAACAAAGACGAAGAATAATTTCAAATGCATATTTAACTTGAGATATCAAATACCCATCAGGTGATCTATCAACTTCCATACCAAGAAAGTATCTTAAAGAACCAAGATCTTTCATTTCAAAACATGAATGTAAGTGAGATTTTAGAGCAATGATACCTTCTGTGTCACTACCTGTTATTACCATGTCATCAACATATAAGAGAAGAAGTACCAGGACCTTCTTTGTTCTTCTGAAAAATATTGCCGAGTCATATGGACTTTGAGTGAAACCATACTGAAGAATAGCTGTGGAGAATTTTTCAAACCAAGCACGCGGTGCTTGTTTAAGGCCATATAGAGCTTTACGAAGTTTACAAACTTGATTAGGTAAGTGATCTAAACATGGAGGTGGTCGCATATAAACTTCTTCCTGAAGTTCTCCATGGAGAAATGCATTCTTAACATCCATCTGATGAAGATCCCACTTATGTGCTGAAGCAACATCTAAAAGAGTACATACCGTAGTCATACGAGCAACATGAGCGAAGATTTCTTCGTAATCTATTCCATACTCTTGAGTGTATCCTTGAGCAACGAGACAAGACTTGCGTCGATCTAATGTACCATCTGACTTTGTTTTAACCGTATAAACCATTTACTTCCTACAACAGGTTTTCCTGGAGGTAAATCTACCATATCCCATGTACCAGCTTCCTTGTGTGCAGTTAACTCATCCTTCATTGAGTCTTGCCAGTCTGGAATTAGTGAAGCTTCTCTGTAATTCTTTGGTTCATGAACAGACAAAATAGTTGTTAAAGAACATTGATAATCAGACAACTTAGCTGGTGGTCTTCGATTACGAACATGCAAAGTTCTAACTTCCGTCTCAGGATTCCCACTTGGAGTTGCATTGTCGGAATGGTCCATAGAGTGGTCTGTATCATTTTCAACATCTTCAATAGGAGGTAAGAGAGGAGTAATGGTGGTAGTATCTTCAATGAGAGGAGTAATGGTGGCAGGATCAACTGAGGAAGGAGGATTTGACGTAGAATTATTATCAAAAGGATCAATATATGTGAAACTCTCCAGAGCAGATGGCTTAGTACTAGGGAGAGACCAGAAAGGTATTTTATCCCAAAAGGTAACATGACGAGAGATACGCAATCTTCTACTCTCCGGATCATAACACCTATACCATTTTTGTTCTATGCCATAACCTAAAAACACACACATGGAATTCTTTTTACTGAGTTTATTACGTTCTCTTTCTGAGAGAAGAACAAAACATGTTGACCCAAAGACATGCAATTCAGAGTAATCTGGTTTCTAAGCATACAGTTTTTCATATGGTGATATACCTCCTATAAAAATAGTTGGAACTCGGTTGATAGTATAAACAGCGGTGAGAACAGATTCACCCCAGAAGTTAGAGGGAACAGAAGTTGAGAGAAGTTGAGTTCTAGCAGTCTCAATGATATGACGATGTTTTCGTTCAGCGGCACCATTTTGCTCTGGTGTTTCTGTACATGATAGCTGAAGAAGAGTACCTTCTGATTTGAGAAATTCTTTGAAAGGATTAGAGATATATTCACCTCCATGATCTGCTCTAAAAACTCTAATGGCTTTTCCAAACTGGGTTTTGATCATATTAGAGAATTCAGTATATATTTTAAGAAAATCTGCTCTAGAACTGAATAGATAGATCCATGTGTAACGAGTATAATCATCAATGAATAAAACATAATATAATGACCCTCCCTTAGTAGCAATGGGAGCTTTTCCCCAAACATCAGAGTGAATGAGGTCAAAAGGTGCAAAGGAACAAGTAGTACTTTTATTAAAGGGAAGAGCAGGTTGTTTACCAAGCTTACAAGCAATACAATATGGTTCTTTTTTCTAGAGGAACATTTCCTAACAGACCTTTATTAATCATGTAAGTGAGACGAGAAAACGAAACATGACCTAACTTAGAGTGCCAAGAGATAAATGGAGAAGTGGTAGATGATAAGGACGTAGCAGCAACCATTGGATTCTTGAGTTGATGAGGAATGACAAGAGACTCAAGTAGATACAGCCGACCAACTCTACGGCCTATCCCAACAAGCTTCCCTGTCTTGGGATCCTGTATAAAACAATCATATGGAGTAAAATGAATGTTAAATCCTTGATTACATAGCTGACCGATAGATATTAGATTCATCTTGATGTGAGAAACAAGTAGCACACCAGGAACATATATCTTGTTCAAAACATTAATCCGACCAACATGACTAGCATCTACTGTATGAATCTTAGGTGTCATAATGGGATGCATTTTCTCAAATAAGGTTGGATTGTATGTCATATGATTTGACGCTCCTGAATCAAGAAACCATTCAGTTGAGAAAATACCTGTAGGAACTGAAAAAACAGTAGCTGCTGTTGGATTGTTACCAATTGATAAGGCCTGTTTGAGCATTTCTTGTATATCAGCTAGATTGCTTTGTGTTGCTAAAGCATTTGATGAAGATGTCATTTGTTCATGTGCCTGTTCTGAACCAGATACTGAAATTGCTGGGGCTGCAGTGTAGTGTGTTAATGCACCATTGAATCTCCTCTTTTCTCTCATGTTTCTAGATGATGGAGAAGTATAGTTTCCAACTGTATGTCCAAAAGCTTAACAATATCTGCACCGTGGTGTCCCCGGTGGTGGAGGTTGAGCACTTTGCATTGTCGAACCTTGAGAGAAATTTGATGTAGTTGCACTAGGTGGCATTGTGCAGTTCTTAGCTAGATGTCCATTTTTCTTACAGTTGTGACATTGTACCTGTGACAAATCACGATATGTAAAGAAGTTTCTTTGTGAGTTAAAAGAAGTACTGAAATTTGAAGGTACTGCAAACACAGTTGGTATATCAGGTTTGATTCTTACGAATCTCTTCTGCAATAAGTTCAGAAAGAGCAGCTTCTACAGTTGGAAGTAGAGATCGATGGAGAATAGATGCTCTTATTGATTCAAATTCTTCTCTCAAAGCAATCGGAAGTTGAACTAATCTGGATTCTTCTCTAAACTTCTCCCATATTTGTGCATCTGTTGTCCACTTTGGTTCCATGAGAGCTAACTGGTTCCATATTATTGACATCTCAGAGTGAAAATCAGGAATCAATTAATCTGGTTGTTGTTTCAACAATCGAATATCTTGTTCTAGCTTGTACCTTTGAGCAAAGTTGACCTGTGTGTACCTCTTTGCAAGAAAATCCCAGGCTTCTTTGGCTTCTTCAAAACTGGTAAGTTGCATGCTTATCGAAGTGATCACTGTGTTGCCAATCCATGTAAGAATCTTGTGATTGTTGGTCTCCCATTCTTCAGTAGCATCTTGTCTTTAGTACTTGTACTGACTGGTTTTGGACGTGTTTGTTTCCATCAATATATTTCCACATACTATTGCCTTTGAGAAAACTTATCATAAGGAATGACTAATGATTATAATTGGTTCCATCGAACTTAACAGTGATTGGTGAGGATTCTTCTCTTGTCATGATTAACAAGATTTATGGTTCTTAGGTTTAATGATATGAAACAAAGGGGTAAACGAAACTGAAAGGGATTGCGGCGGAGATGGATTTTAGATCTTCTCTGGCTCTGATGCCATGACAAATTTAGTCATGGCATGTATATTCTGGTAAAGGAATTGTATTCAATGTAATAAGAAAAGTGTTTACAACAGGTTCTTATACAGTGGAGATAGCAGAATAAAAAGGAAATAAGATAAAAAAAATACAAACTAATTAAACCAGAATATACATGCAAGCTAACAGAATAATATTAAATATATGGCAGAGATATGCCATATCTTTCAACAACATTACCTGTGCACATATTGTCCTTGTAGATTCATCATCATGATGTTCATCGTCACAAACCCATACAACCAAGTCAGCTGCACTTGGTGTGAATGATCAAAGAATTTTGTCAGAGGTGTTATTGGTGGCTACTCACGTACTGGGGGTTTCAGTGGTGCTCTAGGAGATGTTGATGCAGCTGGTGAAGTTGGTGGCGCTGGGGTGTTGGTGGTAACGGGGCTATTGGTGGTGTAGGCTTAGGTGATGCAGCAGGAAGGCTTGGTGGTCTCTGTGGTGGCAGTGGTCTTGGTGGACTAGGCAGTTTCTAGGATACATACTGCTTAACTTGAAGATAAATGTTTTCCCTACAATCTGTGTTCTTTCTTTCATTTTTTGTAAAGATGGAATTTTTGTTACACCTTTTTGTATTGATTATGTCATTTTGGTTTCAGAATTTTCACAACTCAGTTAATTCTATTATTTATTTTTTTGTTATTTTTTCCATGACCCAAACTTGAATGAAAAACGAAATACAGGTTAGGAGTTTTTAGTCAGGTGATTTGCAGAAAGTGAATCAAAATGATTAGCAATAATGCTCACACAAAATTTACATTGCTGCATTATTTCATGCAGACCTATCTCGCTCAAGTACACTGGACCTATTTTGTTTGCATTGCGATTGCGAATTTGCAATAGCTGGAGCTCGACCTTACGGAGTAGACAATATGTTGACAGTGTCATTTCACCAAGGTTTGGCCGATTGTTCAACGGTTAAGGGCAAAAATGTAAACGTTAAGGGCAAAAATGTAAAATTCAAGCACGTGTAATCGCACACATGCGCGACGTTAACTATTTAACAGTTTTTTTTCTCTTTTCGGGATAGATTTCTTAATTTTTTCCGTTATAGGATAGATTCCCAAACGAATTAGTGAAAACGGGACGTCTTCTCAATTTTCCCATGTTGTTACGAGGCTTAAGGAAAGCACAAACTTAGAGTCCATCCAAATTATTAAGAAGCCTCGAGGATCCTTTTTGACGGACTCATTTCTAGACGAAGGGTTTATGCTTGTCAAAAAAATTGGTATTGAGCAGCCAAAGCGCGTAGAGAATGCTAACATCTTGGTAGACAATACTGCGATAAATTTAAGATATATGGGGCTCGTGTTCGTGTTGATTCAATGGCTAGAGAGTTGCACAGATTGAAGGGGCGGAAAAGGGGAAAATGAAAGAAAAGGTGGAAAAGATCATTGGTCACGGAATTGACTGTTCTATTATAATAGACTAATAATCTCAACATGGTTTTACTAGGGTGCACGAAAGGTAAGTGAAAAAAGTACTCACTCGGTTTCAAAAAGACCGTGCTTTATTCCTTTTCCGTCAGTTTTAAAATTGTGTCCAACTTTTGTTTATAGGCGTATTTTTTCAATGAACTCTCTATTATTGTCTTTAATTTTTTATATTCATAATGCATATTTATGGGACCTAATCTAAAATTTTAAAGAAATTTGTAAAGTTAAGGAAACAACTATATCCTTCATTCCTTTTAAAAGACGATATATTTGACTCCAAGAATTAAATTCCCTAAAGAGTTTATTTATACTCCATAAATTCGATATCTTTTAATTTTTACTTTTTATTTTCTATTTACAATCCGTTAACAATTTTAGGCAGTTTTTAATACTTGCATTTTTATTTACATAAAATAGGTAAATAATTAAGGGTAGTCAAGTAAAGTATTATGATCTCCTTAATATTTTGACAAAGTCAAAGCGGACTGTCTTTTTTAAATGGAGGGAGTACTAGAAATAAGAAATTTACAGATTAAAACCTAGTAAAATACATATTATTACTCAGCATTTTTATCTTCTTGCGCACTAATCTACCAACTACTATATATTACGCGTATTGGTTGGCTGGCCTTGTGTATTTCACCATCCAAGAAATGGTAGTGAAATGTTGTATTTCACCGTCTCTCCGGTGGTAGTGAGATGTTGAGTTTCACCACATCCTGTATTGTAGAGAAATTTGATTTTCGCGTTTTGGATTGTGAACGTGAATGTTTCAATTCTCTTCCACTGGTACTAGCGAACCAAGGTGTTGCGAACTGATTTTCACATTACTTAAAACAAGAGAACCATGCTATAATGGATTTTGTGTTTTAGATTTTTCATTCGAACAAACTCTGGAATGAAAAATGTTTAATTTTGTCTTTCACATCATACCACTATGAAGATATAGACGAAGACATATATATATATATATATATATATAACATAAATTCGAAAAATGTTTCATTTTGATTTTTCTTAGTTTGAGGTTTTATATTAACGGGATCATTTTTAAGGTTTTGGATATCATGAGCTTTTTTGGTTATTCATAGTTATATAACTCACTGAACATATAACTCGTTGTGATACTGCGGGCTAAAAAGAAGAAACAAGCGAGTCAACTGTAAAGGATATTTTGGTCCTGAAAATATTAAACTCCAACTCATTTGTGAGTCGGTAAGTTGAATCGGAAGTTTCCACTCCCTTGATCCGAACACCCCCTCCCTATAACAAAAGTGTAAATATGTTACCTCATCATCTGATGGCAATCTGGAAAAGGTCTCTATCATTTCCATGGTGGGGATGGGGGGTCTATGTATCTGATATGCAGAAAAAAAATAAAAAAAATAAAAAAAAAATCACACATTTAGTTTTTTTTACTCTTCTTCTCTGAGCTTAAAAAAATTCTACAATTCTTCAATTCAATAAATTTGTGGAAAGGAGATGTCTCCGCTCTTGTTAGTTCGGCGATCTCCGTATACTGAAGAAGAAGATGAATTTATTTGCAAAAACTATGTTTCTTTATTTACTCAGCTTGCTTCAGCAAACTATCCATGGGTGAATTTCTGAGCGGTTATTCATGACGGTTCTGCAGTGACACCTGTAATCTGAGTCGTCGTGCTATATGTGAAATACAAAATCATTTTGGTATAATTAAGAAAGAAGTAAATGAGTTTGTAGCTTTAACTATGCATGTCAATCGATATAAACTGAGAGGTGAAACTGATGCTGAGATGGTAACAAGATCTTTGGATGAATGGCAGAGATGGAAAAATGTGGCTTTTCGTTTCGAAAAATATTTCGAAATCCTTAAAGTGTTGAACAATTTCAATCCCTTCTTTGTAGTCGTTGTTATACTTAGTACTTATCATCAGCGAAACTAATGTAAGCGCTTAATTTTAAACATATGTAATTTTATTTAAACAAATTGTCGTACTTTTTAATTGATTAAAACTAGAATTACAAATGCAGCAAAATTAAAAATTATAATCTCTCTAACGTCGCTCATCGTTATCTTCGGGGCCTGGAGTCAGCCATTCTCCAAGGCCCGTGATATCCCCACTTGTCAACATATTTGCTAATTTTCATAAGGGGAAAAAACTGGTTGAAGAACACTAGGCGATTGGAAAGCACTGGGCGATTGGAAAACACTCGGTTGTTAGAAGAAGGGTGTGAGTGAAAATTAATTCAATTGAAGGCATTTACAGGTTTTGAAAATAATAGCCGTTGGGAATGTGGACGTTGAATATCTGACCGTTGGCGTTGTTGTTTCTCACACTCGCTTTTGTGTCTCACGCGCTCACGTTTATGACAAACACTCGCGTTTGTGCTACAAACGCCGAGTCTAACCTTCACGCGTCGCGTTTAACTTACATAGGCGGGCGGATGTTCCTTGTCCTGACGCTTGATGGTCAACCGTCGACTGCTCTCATAGTGGAAAAACTTGTTTGGACATCCACATGGCCTAACAAAAAGTTTAGTTTGTACGTTCCCGTATAAATTGCCCTCAGTTCCTCAACATAGATATATGGGCCGAGGGTTGCATCTTTTACACAACCTAGACAGCTTTTACCATAGATTGTGCATCCTAATCAACCTATTTTCAATTTTATCTTCGGCTCTAGGAATATAATTATGCTAAGAATTTAATAATCAATTATCCCATTCCAGTGTTGAATCATGAATGTGAAGTGGCTAACGTAATGTGTTAACTCAAGAGATGATACGTGTGTAAAATAACACACAGTATCGTGTTTCTCAAACTTATGTATTTTAGGAAGTTGATCTTAGTTAGGAAACATACTTTCCTTGCTGTTCAAGGAAGTTTGTGTATATAAGTCTCTTGTATCTCGTTTGAATGTATGTGCGTTAATAAAACCAATTCGGTTCTACTCTCTTACTGTTCTATAGTTAAGTTTATAGTTTTAACTTGGTATCATTAGGTTAGTCGATCCTATTCGAGTCATGTCTACAGAATCCTCCACCATCTCCTCTACAATTTCTTCTAGTATCTCTTCTACCATGTCTTCATTGCAATCCTCTATGATGTCTTCCTTCAACTTTCTCAACCACATCACATGATCACCGTGTGAAGTTAGATGATACGAATTACTTCTTATGGCGTGCTCAATTTCTTCCTTATCTTCAAGGCCATGACTTGGATGGTCATGTTACTGGTGAAACTCCATGCCCTACACCCACTCTTGCAAGTGATCTTCCAAACCCCGCCTATCTTTCTTGGAGAAAACAGATAAACTCTTAGTTAGTCGGCTTTTCTCTTCGCTTACTCCAAATTGTTTTTCGTCATGTTCATCGATTGACAACTTCTAAAGACATCTGGTCATCTCTGGAATCTCTTTATGGTTCCAAGTCTGATGCTCAAGTTCATCACCTTCATTGTGCGCTACGAGAATTACGAAAAGGATCTCAAACTATGCGTCAGTACATAGATCGTGCTCGTGATCTCGTGGATAGTCTAGCAGCAGCAAATACTACCGTCACAGACAAGGAGTTTCTCCACTGTCTCTTAGCTGGCTTGGACAGCACTTATGATGCCATTGTAACGTCCTTAACTACAACAATGAGCTCATTGTCCGTAGAGGATTTTCTCACCTTCCTCCCGACGTTCGAATCACGTATAGATCAACAAACAAAGCTGTCCAACTCTCGGTAGGTTGCTAATCTTGCTTGCCCGTAATCGATAGTCCTCATCTCGTATTTCTTCACCAACCGGATTCTCTACAACGTCCAACTCTCGCTTTTCTTCCAATCGTTCTTCCTCCGTAATCAACGAAATCAGAATCAGCCTGTTCGTTTTGCTAATCAACGTGGGCTTGACATTCAACGAGGGCTTGACAATCAACGTGGGCTTGACAATCAACGTGGGCTTGACCATCAACGTGGGCCTACTAACCATGATTCTTCTTCTGTTCGTTGTCAACTTTGTGGGCGTCTAAATCATGAGGCCCAGGACTGCTGGAACCGTTATGACAAAACTTATCGACCACCCAAAGGCGCCAACCACCATCCACCGCACCTCGGGCCTATGCCGCTTATGGACCCGGTCTTCTACCTACACCTTCTTGGACACCGACAAAGGTGCTACGAGATCATATCACCAATGATTTTTCTCGTCTTCAATTTCCTACCGAGTATACCGTCCCGATCAAATTCGGATGGGTAATGGTTCTTCTATACCTATTTCTAATGTTGGTGCCTCTATTTTAGGGACTCCCAACCGTGAGTTGCAGCTTCGTAATGTTCTCTTTGCACCCAAAATCTCTCATAATCTATTATCATTCTCGTTTCACCACCGATAACAATGTCTTATTTGAATTTCATCCAAATTTTTGTCTTGTGAAGGATCGATGTACCGGGAAGGTTCTTCTTCGCGGCATTAGGAAGGGTGGTCTCTATCAACTTGATGTTTCATCTCAAACTCCTCAGGCTTGCATAGGAGAACGTGCTAGTTTACAAGCCTGGCATGCTAGAATGGGTCATCCAATGATGCGCACAGTTTCGCAAAGTTATTTCTCAGTTTTCTCTTCCAGTTTCAAACCAAACTATAAGTTTTTGTTCTTTTTGTCATGAGCATAGGAGTCATAAATTACCTTTTCAATCCAAAGACAACAACTTTATTTGAATCCATTAGATTTAATTCTCTCCGATGTTTGGGGACCCTCTCATATTTTATCTAATGAAGGATCTAAATATTATGTCATTTTCATTGATGCTTATAGTCGTTTTACTTGGATGTTTCCTATGTCTCAAAAGTCTGATGTTTTCTCTATATTCTTTTTGTTCCAAAAGCATGTGGAAAATCTTTTTAATAGAAAGATAAAAATATTTCAATCGATAATGCTCAATAGTATCGCAAACTCACTCCACACCTTCGGGACCTTGGAATTTTTCATCGTTTTTCATGTCCCCATACTTCTGAACAAAATGGTTTGGTTGAACGACGTCATCGTCATATTCGTGAAACTGGTCTTACCATTCTCAATATGGCCTCTGTACCATCCTCATATTGGTATGATTCTTTTTACACTGCTTGTTATTTGATGAATCGTGTTCCTTCGACTTCCGTTAATAATTCTTCTCCATATGAAGCTCTTTTTGGTGTTCCACCTGATTACACTTCACTTCGTGTATTTGGTTGTCTATGCTATCCTTACTTACGTCCGTATAGGTCTCATAAAATGGATGCTTTGTCTTCTCCTTGTGTTTTTATTGGATATAGTCCATCCCATAAGGGTTATAAGTGTCTTCATATTCCTACGGGTCGAATATACGTTAGTCGACATGTTGTTTTTGATGAGACTACCTTTCCCTTTGCATCTGCTTCAACACCTTTGCTTGCTGTCGACTTCTTCACAGGTAACTCCTTCCTTGTCTCGCTCTTCATACTCATGAGCTGCCATCTGTCAATCATGAGTTGCTATCGCCTGCTTTCTATCACCAGCCGATAGCACCTGTTACTACTCATCAGCCGACAATGCCTGTTGCCAATCATCACCAGCCGACAGCACCTATTATCAATCATCACCAGCCGACTCCTTCACAGCCGCCAATGCATGTTGCCAATCATCACCAGCCGACAGTACCTGTGCCTGCACCTGTTGCTCATAACCAGCTGACAACACCTATTGCTCATCACCAGCCGACAAACACTGCGGCTTCGTCCATCTTCCGCCACCAACAATCTCTCGATATTCCGCTGACCTTGCCAATAGCACTTTTTGCCGCTAGTTCGACGTCTACTTCCACTAATGCGTCTATAGCTCCAACAGTATCTTCTCCTATCACACATCCGATGATTACAAGGGCTAGAGATGGTATTTTTAAACCAAATTCAAGATATGCTCTCATATGTGATTCAACTCTTGAACCTACTTGTATTTCTCAAGCTCATAAGGATCCACAATGGCGTACATCATCCGACGACGAGATCAATGCATTACTACGAAATGGGACTTGGTCATTAGTTCCATATCATCCTTCTATGAATGTTATTGGTTGTAAGTGGGTTTTTCGAATCAAGCGTAATCCTGATGGTACAATTGCGCGTCGTAAATCTCGTCTAGTTGCCAAAGGATATAATCAACAAGAGGGGATTGATTACTCCGAACGTTTAGTCCTTGTCAAACCGTGTACTATACGCATTATTCTTACATTGGCTTTGTCTTCCAATTGGCCCATTCATCAACTTGATGTGCGTAATGCTTTCCTACATGGAGAACTTCAAGAAGAAGTATACATGAAACAACCTCCGTGTTATGTTGATTCTCGTTTTCCTACACATGTTTGCAAGTTACATCGTTCTCTTTATGGGCTTAAACAGCTCCTCGTGCATGGTACCACGAGACTTAGCAATTTTTTGTTGCAAATTGGGTTTGTTACTTCCAAGTGTGATTCGTCCTTGTTTATTTATCATGGAACTCATGGTGTTATTTATTTGTTGGTCTATGTGGATGACATCATCGTTCTGGGTTCTAGTACCGCAGTATTACTTCTATTCTCACTCGTTTACAACAAGAATTTGCAATCAAAGATCTTGGTCAATTATCCTTTTTCTTGGAATTGAGGCAATTCGTACTTCTTCCGGGTTATTTCTCTCTCTCAAAGAACGTTATGCTCATGATCTTCTTATTCGGGCCAAAATGGATGGAGTCAAACCAATTACTACTCCGCTGAGCACTTCGGTGATATTTCTTCGATCGTAGTACTTTATTAATGTATGCTATCGAATATCGTAGCATTGTTGGAGCTTTGCAATATCTAACATTTACTCGTCCGCACCTTGCGTTTGCTTGTCAATAAAGTTTGTCAATTTATGCATGCTCCTACAGAGTTTCACCTGGGGATTAGTCAAGCGTATTCTTCGTTATCTAAAGCATACGAGTACGTTTGGTATACTACTTAAACCATCTCCTTCTTTACAACTATCTTTCAAAGTGCATACACCGATTCTGATTAATTTGGTTCTCTTGATGATCGTCGTTCTACGAGTGGATATTGTGTCTATTTGGGTGGAAACATTATTTCTTGGAGTGCTCGAAAACAAAAAACAGGTTTCTCGTTCGAGTACTCGGCCGAGTATCGAGGACTTGCCATTGCTACTCGCTGAAATTATGTGGATTCAACACTTATATCCGAGCTTCGTATATCTACACGCTCTCCTCCAATATTATGGTGCGACAATCTTGGTGCAACCTATCTCACGATTAATCCTATATTTCATGCTCGGACAAAACATATAGAAATTGATTATCACTTTGTTCGTGATCAAGTGGCTTCCAAGTTTCTTGATGTTCGTTTTATCTCCTCTAAAGATCAAATTGGGATATTTTTACTAAACCACTCTCTCAAGATCGGTTTTCCCTTTTAAGGTTCAAGCTAACGGTTCAGAAAACCCGTTACGCTTATGGGAGGGTGTTAACTCAAGAGATGATACGTGTGTAAAATAACACACGGATCGTGTTTCTCAAACTTATGTATTTTAGGAAGTTGATCTTAGTTAGGAAACATACTTTCCTTGCTGTTCAAGGAAGTTTGTGTATATAAGTCTCTTGTATCTCGTTTGAATGTATGTGCGTTAATAAAACCAATTCAGTTCTACTCTCTTCTGTTCTATAGTTAAGTTTATAGTTTTAACTTAATGGGCCTGCTCCCAGTGATTGTACCGATGTGGAGTGGCTAATGTAATGGGCCTGCTCTCAGTATGCCACAAAAGTTTAACATGGAGCCGACTCGGGGTGAGCATTTTATCCGTAATCCGCGGATTTAACCGGGTCCAACCGTATTTGTGCGGATGGATGCCCGGCCCGTTCGCTAATGGGTTGAACGCGGATGGAATTTTTGAAATCCAACGGATTACGGATTGAACCCGGATGCAACCTTGAAAATCCGTTGGACATCCATACTCGTTTGATTAATTAAGGGCATTTATATAGTTTCTAGAAAATATATGGATAGTTTAAGAATTTTTAGGTGTTTGCTTGGAGTGTTGTCCATGACACTTCTGTATTTATATACATATATAAAATGTGTAGATTCTATAAGAATCCATCTATATAGGATTTATTTTTCCATTATAAATTTTAACTAACACAAATCCATTGGATTATCCGCATCCAATACGTTCATCCGTGTATCCATTGGATTGGATGTGGATACCAAATTTGAAATCCGTAGTGTATTGGATTGGATGCGGATGAGGTGAAAACCGATCCATACCGGCCCATGCTCACCCCTAGAGCCTGTCGTATAGATATTAGAAGATTGAATAGTTGTTGCTGCAAGAGAGGATCTACTGGGAGCAAAGAAACCTGGCTAATTTGGGGGCATATCAAATTTATCTCCCAACTATATCAAATGGCTATGGAGTGCCAAATTTCACAAAAAGTCTAATTTACCCCCAAAATAATTCCTAAAACTAACTCATATAAATACAAATCCATTACCATAGAAACTCAAAAACTCAAAAACATAAAAACCTAAACCTGAAAAACTTCATAATTTCATCTTATCTTACCAAATTCTCAAAACCCTAATCAAATTTTTTTTTTTTTGATCCTCTTCTCCAACGATCCAACCAAGAAAAAGGTAAATCTCCATCAACCCTTTCTAGTATTCGCATTTCTTTATTGATTTACATGTTTAAATCTACGATTTTGAAAATCAAAATCTCTGATCTTACCCGGAATCAGTTTATGTTGACGTTTAGTATAAACCGATTCTGAGTTTTGTTTTTCGGCATGAAGAGCATGCAAAGTAATCGGTTTATAAGATGATTAATAAAAACCGATTTTGGGTCCGAAATCGGAATATGAACCCCGGAATCTGTTTATAAGTGCATTAGCATAACCCGATTCTGGGAACTAAATTCTTTTGAACTCTGGGTTTCCTTAATCTTATTTTATTTGCTTGTTAACGTACCGATCGTGAATTGTCTCTTCATATTCCATTTTACAATCGATTTTTATTTATGTACCATATAAACCGATTGTAGGTGCTTGAAATTCCATTGTGTTTTGTCGTTGAGAATCGGATTACATATGTTTAATTATGTAACGATTGTGAACTAGTTTTTTTTTTTTTTTTTTTTTTTTTTGTAGATATTGACTTTGTCCACCTAGAATTTTACACTCGATATGTCACCCCGAGGATATTCACTGGGCACCACAACCCGTGCCACAAATATGGGCATGAGACCCGTTTGGAGAAAACCCTCGCACTGGAATAGCTCCATGAGGTCATCAGGTTTGCGAAGGGGATTTGATATCACTGGAAGAGATCACGACAGATATTTGGATTCTATGTTTAAAGAAATGGCTGAAGTTCAAGCCATTGCTGCTGCTGCTGCAAATGCTCCAGGTGTTGCTGCTCATGATGCTGGTGCTCCATGATTTATAAGTTTAAGTATTTCAGTTTAAGTTTTAGGTATTAAAAGTTTAAGTTTTTAAGACTTGGTTGTTTAAGTTTTAGGTATTAAATGTTTAATTTTTTAAGACTTGGTTATTTAAGTTTTGAGTTTTTAACACTCTTTTGGGATGTTTAAGGTTGATACTTTGGATGATCATGGTTTGAACTTACTGCACTTAAAGTTTTAATTATAATTATGTGTATCGTAAAACAAGTTTATGCATGCTCAATAATTCTGTTAACCATACACATGCCAACAATCGGGCTACTCGATATGTCAACATAAACCAATTGTCTCGGGTCCATTTCACAATCGGTTTATGTGTGGGGTCAGTATAATCCGATTCTTCATGCCTTATAAATGTTGTTTTTACTGTATCTTTTTCTAGATGGAATCGGATCACATGTGCACTTATATAAACCGATTTCTGTCGGTGAAAATTCAAACTTTTTACTTTTGCATAATCGGTTTATATTTGCTAACATAAAGATTGATTCTTCATGGAATAAAAACATAGTTGGATTTTATGGACCTTCGAAAAGACCGATTCCGCCAAATTATTTCATTTTTTTCAATAAAAAAAACTAGTCGTTGGGGTCTTTTTCTATATATAGAGACCTCATCCTTGGAACCCATTTTCCCCAAAATTGCTAATTATATTCCCTCCTACTCCATATACTCCACAACTACTCATTTCATACCTCCACATACAAGAAATGACATCATTTGATTCAAATGAAGATCTATCCATCACAAAAGCATGGTACGCCATAACTCGAATTAAAAATCAGTCCTCCGTAAGGGTAGATGTCGAAACCTTTTGGACAAAGGTGCATAACAAATATAGGAAAGATTTTGGGAATCCTAATGGAAGAAGTGTTCAACAAGTCCATGATAGACACCTAGTCATCGAAAATGCGATACTTGTTTTTTTAGTTATCCAAAAACGGATTTTAAACGTTAGCCACTTTAGCTACTCCTTTGAATTATTTTTGTGGTTTATTTTACGTAATCCAAGTTGTTTGATCTTCCTATTAAACACCACTAACAAAGTAAGTTTGTGTCGTGTTTTTGTAGCACCAAGTCGTGCAATCCCGCTACTTGGAGGAAAAGGGGGAAGCATTCGCCTTTGATGCAAGCTATCACTTCATGGTATCCAAAATTCCGGAGTATTCCCATGACTTCATGGTCGGTGGATCGTACTCGGATTCCTCCGACGAAGATTGATGGTTTTAGAAGTTTTTGTGTAGGTTTTGTGGGTATATCTCTATGTACACCCTCACTAGACTATAACTTGTCCACTAGGATCGCCTAGGGGTTTAAAGGATTGATGCATGAGCTAAATGCATCCATGATTCCTACGATAATGAAATGAATGAAAAAAAAAAATCTTATGAAAAGGTCACAATCGGGTTATATATGACTTAAAAAAAAATCCGATTGTGAGAATCTTATGTGCTAAATTTCAGTTGTTTGATATTTTGAAGATTGATTTAACATAAGTTGATCTCACATCTAAAACATAATTAACACCTAATACGATTAATTAACGCTAATTAATCAGGGGTAAAATAGGTAATTAGATAATAGTTGGATAAGGGGTTGTGTGAAATTTATTTCTAATGACCTTTTTTGCCATCTAATAACATGCTCCAAATAATTGGCATACGCCCCAAATTAGCCAGTCAAAGAAATCATTCAAATTCGGTTCCAAATATGGACAAGAAAACCCAAATTTTAATATTTCGGTACTTCATAAAAGAATAAAATATGTAACTTGTGCGTTAAATTCTAATCGAGAATTAATGGGTTTCTGATCATGATAGAATAATTTAAGGCCTCATCTTTCATTTCAGTAGTACGTACAAGTTTCAAAATCAGTGCTACTTTCTCCGTGCAGTTTTTACTACGACTGAAGGGTATTAGCAGGTGTAAACCTTGTCGGCCCAGCACAACCCACCAAATCACTTGCTTAGCATGCTATGTGTCGTGCTGTGTTGTGCCGGAGATTATGACGTGTCGTGTTGTGTCGTGCTAGAAGGCGTGCTGAGCTGGGCTGGGCTGGGATTGGAAAATAAACGTGTCGTGTTGTGTTGTGTTGTGCCGGGCACATTTATTTTATATTTTCCAATATAAACTTTTTCCAAATATTTAGGTTTTATATGTGCTATTATGAAAATAAGCCAACATAACGATAATAAAATTAATGTCAATAATTTGCTAGAATAAAGGCCTTTTTTGTGAAATACAATACACAAATTGTTATATATTATGCAATGTTTTGTACTATTTTATGAACACGCAATTGGGGGATATGGGAATTAATTGGGGGATATGAATTACTTCCCCCAACCCATGATTTCGGCTAAGGGGTGACCATTGGTTATGAAAATACTAAAATACCATTCCCACAAAATAAAAATCAAAAACTTAAAATCAAAAAACAAAATCATATCCCCCATTTCCATCTCCACTTCTTATTAATCTTATTTAGGGGTGGAGCTTTGAAACCCAAATATTTCCCATTCCCTTTCAAATTCTAAACTCTCCCCACTCTATATCAAATTCTCTTCTCCTCACTTTGGAAACCAATTTTTTTTATTCGGAAGTGATGAAGATCATGCTCGAAAGTGATGATGACCATGCTCGAATTGATGAAGACCATGCCGGTACCATGTTCCGGCATATGGTCTTCATCAATTCACATGGTCTTCATCACTTCCGTTTTGAATTTTTCTCGGTTTTAATCACCCACTGCCGGCATGGATGGGTTGATATGAAGACCATGCCGTATTGTTTTCCCAAGATAGAAAATAAAAACAACATGCTATGCCGGAAAACCATACCGGCATGGTCTTCATATCAACTAAGCATGCCGGCAGAAAAAATTCAAAACGGAAGTGATGAAGACCATGCCGGAATTGATGAAGACCATATGCCGGAACATGATACCGGCATGCTCGAGAATTTCCTATCAATGCCGGTAGTCAAGTGAAAAAAAAAAATCAACATTCTCGATACTTTTCATCTTGTTCCTAAGATAGAAATTTAAGCAAAATACTATGCCGGAACATGTACCTAAGATGCTCGAAAACTAGATTACCATGCCTAAAAACCGTAAAAAAAAATCAACATTCTGAAGATCAAAACCAGATAGTGGCAAACAATTTATGAACATTTCCAACAATTGCCCGCATGGTTTTTTGGTTGAATACCATGCCGGCACCAAGCTTTTTCAGCTACAACAATGGTGGATTCAAAGAAAAAAAATCAATTTTTCAACCTCTTATTAGCGGTAATTCTCTCATCACAATCATCTTCCATTTTCAAAAGAAGAAATTCCTCTCAAATATTTTTTTCCCTCCTTCTACTCTCACCCAAACACAAATAAAAATACACACTAATCTATCCCCCAAATACTTAAGATTTTTACTAATTATTATTAACCACTAAACCTAATTAGTGAGGGGTAAATTAGGAATTAAAAAAATAATTACATATGGGGTGACCCAGAATTGCTATTGGGACTCCTATTTTGTCTTGTAGCTATATCCCCCAATTAGTTTTCATATTCCCCAATTAATCATTCTATTTTATATTATGACGTGTTTTCTTAATGTGTTGTGCTGTGTCGTGCCACGTGCTGTACTGGGTTACATACCGATTAGTCAAACCCCACACATCCCATTTAACTAACGTGTTTTGTCGTGCTGGGCTATGTCACGTGCTGGACTGGGTTGTGCTCAACTTTTAGCGTGTTGTGCTCGTGCTGGCACAACCCAATTTACACCTCCGTCAGGGATAAGTGTCCCTTGTCAAGATTGTTCCCAACCCAAGGATCATACGATGAAGAAAATGGAGATTGGAGGGTTGTACGATGGAATTCACACGGTTTCCTGATTGTAATTGAGATAAATGGCTAGTTATCTAGGTTCTCTCTAGAGGGATTTAGACGAGCTCCTGGATTTTTAAATTTGTTTTGGCTTTTGGAAGGCTGTGTGTGTTCCATTCACATAAATTTTCACTCACGCACACTCTACAGCTTTCTCTTTTAGTGGATCATATTTTTTTTTCTTTTTTAATAATTTTGATAACCGGAAACAAAGAAAAAAAAAGGAAAGGATACTACAAAGCGAAAGCAAAACAATATAACTCTTGTTCTAAGCCACGAAACAAATACCAAGAGAACTATTGGTACAATTTTCAGAAAATCTTTTCAAAAATAGTCTTATATTGTTTTACAAAATACCCTTTTTGAGAATATGAGGAGTTAACTTTTTGAGAAAGTCTTTGGTTAAACTCATCAAAGGTTTCATCATCAGACATACAAAGGTTTTCCCAAGCCTTGCTTCTTTTTCTGCGGCATTCCCTTCGAATACGGTTTCTAATATATCCCAAGCATCTTTAGACTTATTACACGTAGTAACATGGTGCTGAAGATATGGGGTAATGGCATGAATGATAACATTTAATCCTTCAGAATTTTGCTTTGCAGCAAGAATCTCAAGATCATCATAATCACCAATATCCCTTGCAACAGTTATACCGTCTACTGTAACTAATGGAGGATTATAGCCATTAACAATATGAACCCATGATTGAAAATCTCGCGCTTGTATAAAAGCACGCATAAGAATTTTCCACGATAAATAGTTCGTGTCATCGAAGGCTGGCGGTACGTTTATAGAGATAACACTTCTGTCCATAGAATCAGATTGCTACAAACACAGACTTATGAGGTCTTAGCGTGTTTGCCTGCTCTGTACCAATTGAAAAAGCGGGGGTCTAACAACCACACCCAATAATTCATTTGGCAATCTGAGAGGACTTACTTCAATATACTTTCAAGAGAATCAACTAGACAGTCAGACTCGATCTATAGGAAAGTATATCAAAGATCTATATCTCTATTTCAACACAATCAGAGTTAAACAGAAACAAGTCCGTAAACCTGATTTTAATGTGAAGCTCTTGAACCAATTTTTTTTTTTTTTATTAATGACAACCTATTCAATATCCACCGTGTATAAACCTATTTAAGCAACGATCACTAAAGGAATATTTCAACACAGTGTCCACTTGAAACAAGGTTAGTCCAGACTGGTCTAACAATGTGAAAATAACAAAATCAATTGTTCAAGATAAATCAAGTCTTATCCAACAAACAAGGTCGGATTTAAAAACTATGATTGATTAACGTACAACCTGTATTTTTTAATTATATAAATAAAATATAAAGCAGAAAAGAAATAACACGGACACCAGAAATTTTGTTAACGAGGAAACACAAATGCAGAAAAACCCCGGGACCTAGTCCAGAATAAACACACACTGATTATAAGCTGTTACACCAATTTCCTACTACCTATTCGGACTAGATGTAATACACCTTGATTATTTGTATTCAAGCACTTGTAGAACTCCTAGTAGAACACCGATTCTCTTTAGGAATTATTCTCATATAACTTCTAGCATAACACAAATTCTCTTTAGAAGTTATTCCCGAAAATCTTCTAGCAGAACGTTAGTTCTCTTTAGAAGATGCACCAAAACGATTGATACTTTTCGATCTTTTGTTTTCACAAAATACCGAATCGATTTCCCTTTAGATGGAAATAAAGGTTTTGGAAATCTTGTGTTTGTTTTGAGAAAAACAATTACTAGGTAAAAGTAATATCAAAACAAATTTGTAGATTAGGGTTTATTATACTCTTCAAGAAAAGGAAGAGAAACCTAATTATTCTACAACAAGAACAACTAGAATAAATCTAGAGATATCTTGTTTTAAACTTCTTAAGGATTTTTACGAGATACCTTAATCGATTTTTCTTTCTATCTTTCGATTTCAACTAACAACAGTTGGTATACGATCGGAAACTGAAATCTATCAAAATCTAGGGTTTATGATCAACAACTCTTGAATGATTTTATATTAGAAGAGAAAACCTTAGAATAGACAAGAGGTGAAAAACCTTGATTACAAGTTGTATACTTAATCAAGAAGATTAAATCCAACTTGGCTTTGTGATCCCCAAAACAAAGCCTTTTATCTCACTCTTGTTCATGAAGAACATAAGACATGGAAAACAACCTTATGAAGCTTACACCAATTTTCCGAAGGGGATAAAAATGTATAGCATTCACAAACTCTTTATTTATAGTGAATAGGTTAGCTTGCAAGCTACACTAGGGTTTAGGCTATTTTCCATTTTCAAGACTCTCCTAATTTTGGGAGTCTTTCCTAAGTTACAAATATTTTGCGTAAATAATTAAATAAATAATTATTAACATATATTGTATTTATGTGAATAAATCACATTTTAACTTAGACAGGAATTAAAAGTTATCACAAACACTTTAATATGGTAACCAAAAATATGTTTGGATTAATAGCCAACTTGCCTAGATAAGGAAACATCACCAACTTGACTAAAAAGACTTCTAGTCACGTAATTGGGCTCAAGTCCGTGAACCGTTACAAACTATTCATGGATTGTTTCCTACTAACGAACTGTAACAATTACAACAACACTTATAATTGTTACTTTAATAAATCATTCATAACTTCATCGTCATAACTCGAAATTGAGTGATTCTTGGCTCGTTGAATTCGTAAGCTCATTAACTATAACATGACAACCTTTCCAGGGATAAAGGTTATTGTCAAAAAAGTCGTGTTCAAATAACCTCAAGTATATATACATAAAAGTACATTAACCGTCATAGGAATTGTTCCATAGAGTGAGCATTTGTTTCGATAGATTAGAAAGGTATAATTGAACAAGAATCCAAATGAAATCAATCACCACATACCTTTCTTGATGAAGTCCTTGTTGATGTCTTCTTGTAATCTTCAGTCTTCATCCTTAAGAGTAGTTCTTCTTAGACCTAATCTAGTCTGAAACTGTCTTTAGTATAGTAAATCAAGAATGCATTTTGGAAACTAAAATTGACAACTAACTTGACATACCAACGCTAGTGGATTCAACCGAGCAATGATCTAACAAGGACTCCCCATTATCCCTTAAAAAGAGTTCACTTAAAATTAGGTATACCCCAATTAATCTGGGTATACCACAATTTGGCCAGGTTTTGGAAGGCTGTGTGTGTTCCATTCACATAAATTGTCACTCACACACACTCTACATGCAACTTTCTCTTCTGGTGCATCCTATTTTTTTCTTTTTCTTTTTTAATAATTTTGATAACCGGAAACAAAAAAAAAAAAAAAAAACAAGGAAAGGATACTACAAAGCCAAAGCAAAACAATATAACTCTTGTTCTATGTCACGAAACAAATACCAAGGGCCTGTTTGGTACGACTTTTAAAAACTGTTTTCAAAAATAGTCTTATATTATTTTAAAAAATACCCTTTTTTCTTGTTTTCATTTTCAAGTGATGCTTGATGCGTGTCGTAGGTGCTCAAATTAATTCACTTATATTCTACTTTACTAATGAATAATATAGCAGTAAATAAGGTTCGTTCCCACGAAGAGCAGGGAGATTTAGTTGTCAAAAAGTGTCACAATGGGGGGTTTGTTTTAGATTTTGGAACAAAGTAAATAACAAAACAATTGAAAGTAATAAAGTTTGCAAGCAATGGAGAGAAATATGATCAAGGAATCCTTCTTCGTTACTAAACAATCATCAAAGTAGCATATTCATCTATTCTTTGTAAATCACAGATTATTATCAACCGTAGGACAGCAGGTACGCTTAGCTATCCTCAAAATTCCTTATATCAATGGAAAACATGTACGCTTCACTAGTACAACTTGGGGATTCGGTCACGGTTAACCTTGTCACGGGGATGTGTATTCCCGTGACCAAAATATGTACGGTTTCTAAATAACTGAATATTTTCTTTTTAGACACGAGATTTAGTTTGGCGCGTGTCTAAAACAAGTATCGAGCTTAAGTTTAGGCACGGATTTTAGGTGCTCCGTGTTAAAAGTCGGTAAGGGCTTCCCACGATCTAAGTTCTCTACTACTCCCACGATCATCCAAGTTCTCTACCTCTCCAGTTCGTCTCATCTTTCTCTTGTCAAGTGGAGTTTAGTTACCTCTTTCTATTTATTCACCATAATAATATCTCTAAGATGCATGCTTTATTCGAAACAATTTTGGCCGAGATGATTCTCTTCAATTTCGCCAAAATTAGGGCTTCTTATGGGAACTGTGGAGATATGTTAAGTGTGCTGGTGGTGTGAAAGTGGATTTTTTTGTTGTAATCTGATCTTGGATTCTCGTTGCTGTCATGATGAAGCGAAATTTTAAGGTGAAAATCATTTCTTTCTCTTCTGGGTCTTTCATGTTAATCTAATTTTTTACCTTAATTTTTATTCTAACTTCGTTTTGATTTTGCTTCTCTAATCACTGCGAACCCTAGATATAAAATTGGGTTCTGAATTGTTTCGATTAATGTTGAATTCAAAGAATTGTGTTGCATAAACATAAAGTGTGTAGGTACACTCAATGTGCGAATTTAGTTGATTGAGATTTCTAAATCGGAAGATTAGAATGATAGTCTCGTTTTTCCCCTTCTCAAGAATATGGATCTCTATATTCTCTCTGTTTCTAGTTATTATGTATCAGTTTATTAGTTTCAGAAATTATGAGTTTTATTAGTTTCACTGGAAGCTTAAAATTGTTATAGTAATTATGTATCCGTTTATCATCTGTGAAGAACAAGCACACTTGTATCTGCAGACTATTGAGTTTCATATTAAGCTAATGTTTCTCTTACTTTTGCGTTTTAACTCAGGTAAGTTCGATCATTTCTTCCTGAATTGTGGTGTCACTACATTGGCCGTGCATCTCAGTAACATCCAGACTTTAATCCTATGTCGTTAGCTAATGGAAGAGCATCAACAACGATGAAGAAATCATCTTAGTTCATTTGTAGTGTTGTTATTCAATCTTTTCTTATCACAGGTTTTTCTTTTGTAGCTCGGGCTCAGTATCTACCTAGAAGCAAAAGTTACTTTGGGGAAACATGTCGTTGTTGTCCCAGGTATCCATTTTAGAGTTTCTCTGCCAATTTCTTTTTGGTCTTTCACTTTTTATGAGTTTCTCCTTTTGTTTCTGTGAGGACGCAAGTCAAGGAGCTTGGATAGGCCTTGCCAAAAATATGTTGTGGGTCCCTTTAACTTTGTTTACACAAATGGTTTAGTTCATTGCATTACGGTGTAGGACTCTAGATTTTATACACATTGGTTGCTTTAATTAATTTGGTGAAGGTGATATTTAGATACAAGGATCGTCGTTGGAGCTTCCAGGCCAATGCCTCTCTCACACCTGAAAATGTTGAATGAAGAAGGGGAGTGATTTCTTCTGCTGTGTGAATTAGTCAGGCAAGACCTTGATGTTGAAATTTCTTGCAGAGTGCAAGACTGGTCATGCTTCTTGAGCCACACTCGGATTAAGCTCATGGCCACTGGAACTATTGGTCTTATTCCATGGGAGAAATAGTTGTTTTATGAAGAAACAAAAGCTTCCTTGAATCACAGAATCAAAGAGGTGTTATTGATTTCAATTGTTTCTCCATTGGCATAATTTCTAATGTGGTTGTTGGATTTCAAGCAAGCGGACAGATATAGTGTCTACCTCTCTTGCAACTTTTGACCAGTGTATAAATTCTTATGTTTTTCTTCTAGTATGAAGACTATATTTTTTATTCTGATCTAACTGGAATTTTGTTGTCTAGACTACTAAAGCAAAACCATATGTGAATCTCTGGTAGCATCAGACGAAATTGATTCAAAATTTGTGGAGGCTCTTCTGTCATCCCTTCTTGGATAGGTATGGTTTGTTCTCTCATCTTTTGCTGTCATTAGAATCATATAGTATCAGCAATTAAAAGTAGGGTTCGTAGGTTGGTGAAGATGTACCCTTTATTAAAGATTAAATGGTTCTCAGTCATTGGTATAGAAAACTAATTTCTAAAAATATAAATATAAATTTGCCATGTCCATAACTAAGCATGCTTTGGGTGTTACAAATGGAAAGGTCAGTGGTTTCTCGGATTTAATTTATCAGTTACATCTTTGAATTCCATTTTTCTGACAAACGCAATTAGGCCAGCTTGGCAGTGCTACTGGGGTCCAAGACACTTGTGAAGCACGTAGTAGGAGTGCCACAGATATATCCTGATTGATTGTTTGGTCATTTTATTTGCAAATTAATTTTAGTGTTTGTTTTAGAAATCTTGGATAACTATTGAGTTTCATATTGTCAGTTCCGTGACGAGTCATTGGTTTTGTTTTGATTGTGGTCTATGCCATGAGGTCTGAATTGTGTTATTTCTCTCTTTAGTAGTGGAAGCTTATAAGTTTACAACTTCTAGCTTACGTAGTTTCAGGCATTGTGTCGCAGTTCTTGTATTACATGTTAATGGGTGATTTAGATTATACATTCTGTTTGAGCAAGAACAAGCGATGGTATTCAGTAGATTGTTATCGAAGTACTCAAGTCTGAGGGTTATGGATCCATGCACCTATTGCGCCAATCAAAGAGTGCATAAAGGTAGACCTTTCTTAATTTCCGTCGAATCTTGCAGGGTCTAACTCTCGTCGTGCTAATTTTGCGCTGTTTTTTCCCGTTAGTATGTGAAGGTCGTAATATTTCACCTTGGTTACCATGTGAACATGTTGATCCATGAAGGTATGAGATCTATATAATTGCTCTCTCTCGTCAATTTGATTCTATCAGGGACATATATATTTACTTTTAAAGAATCGTGTAACTTACACAAGCCGGTGTATTTCATTTGATTTGTTATTTATTTTGTTATCATTCAGTTCGAATGTCTTTGAGTAATTGATTGCTTGGTTTAACATCTTCCTTCACAGCTAAGCGACATCCTAGAGGCAGAGATTTGAGGAGCTCTTGCAGTGTGAGTGCGCATTTTCCATATAAGTGCAGTTGTCCTTCCGAAACATTGTTAGAGGCGGCCCTTCCTACTCTTTTAGGAGAAACATGTTTTCACACTGATTGTGTTCACTCTAGTATAATGTATATATCAAGATACATGTAAACTATTGTGATTTTTCACCATATAATCAATAGCATGTTTGGTATAATTTTATCCAGATATTTGTTACTACTTTTACTGTTTCCTTTCTTAGTAAGGATTGAAGATGTTTCCGCCTCAAAAGTTTACTCAATGTTAAAGTGAGTGTGTACAGTGATCTGTGTCCTATATACAAATTAGTCACGGTGTAGCACAAACATTCGTGTCCATTGGATAAATTAGTCTCGGTGTATTTCAGCATCCCGTGACTAATGAGCAAGTTTGTCACGGTGGCTATTAAAATCCCGTGACTAATGAGCAAATTTGTCACGGTGGATCACCATGACCAAAGTCTATGACTTTTGGCCTCGCAGCCTTTAGTCACGTTTTTTCAGAAATGAAATACCGTGACCATAGGCATTTAGACACGGTAAATTACCGGGTCTAAAGGCCATTTTTGTACTAGTGCTTAGTCTCCAAATTCTATCCGCCTGAACCACCTTGAGGTACGCTTACAAGATGTAATTCATTTGAATGCCTTAAGGTTTGTGAACTTAGGTTTGATCCTAGCAGTTAAACTCAGTACGCTCGGTCCACTTACTAGGGTTGTTTTTACTTGCGATTGCTCCACAGAATCCCTCTGCAAGGTTTCACAATTTCTACTTGTGTAAGAGTTATTCAACAATTACGGATATCATAACTCGTTACTAGCATTAGATTTACTAATAAGCTGACTTAGTTGGCCACCTAAACAATTTATCAATGAATCATAAAATTATTAAAGTAAAAACAAACAGTAACCATATGAATAATTTTTGAATAGATTTATATGCTAAATTGAATCATGTATTAGAACTAGAATTCATCCCCAATCACTAAGAAGTTTAACTACTCATGGTACTAAGAAACCCCATGAGTTTCATATGATAAAATGGTAAAGAAATAGTTACGGTAATGGAAATAGCTCCAAACCCTAGCTTTTCTTCTCTTGAGTTCTCCTCTCCAATAGGTTGATAAAATTATAAGATATCTCCAAAATATTAGAAGAGTCTCTTAAATAAGTCTCCAAATATAGACGCACCCGTGCTCAGACTCCCGTGTTAAATTAGTTGCCAAAACGTCGTCAAATTCCCAAAAACAGCTCACGCCCAAGTCTTGGTCGTGCTAAAACTAACCCACGTAGCTATTGGGCTCACGCAGAAGATTAAGAAGTCCGGCCCATATCCTTTTGCGTCTTGTCATTGAACCGTCCGAAACTCAAAACCGACAACATATTTCTTTTCTTTTCACAGAATTCTTTTCTTTCTCCCCGAGTTTACATACAATGGTAAAATCCATCCGAACTTCGCTTTGAGATATATTCTCATGACTCAAGAAGTTGTATACGGTTTGAATAACACACCGTAAGTTAAACTGACATTCCCGAGATTGTGTACGGACGGAAACAACACCGTAGGTGCGCTCGAGTTCCGCTACGGTGAGAAAAATCCTCCGTAAGATTCCCCGAACTTTTATACTCTTTCATTCAATCACTCTTCTCCCGTCGAGCACGATTCCTACTCCTCCGTTGTCATTCAAACATCCGACAAAGATCATCGGTTACAACCATATCCTCGAGCTATCTTGCAATTACTGCTCGAATCTCAACTGCCATCATCAGTGATAACCAAATGCAACTCTTTCAATCATCAACAGCATCATTCCCTGTAGAGCTCAACCTTCGCCGATACTGGCAACTACTGCCATGCTTCATATTGATATAAAATTGAGTTTTATTCTCATCTGCAGTCTCTCCTTCTTCCTCCATCGAGATGAGATCATTCCATTAGCATCTTGCAACATCGTCAATTCCTGGAAAAACTTCATCACTAAAGTCTCTTCACATCGCTACCATCACCGAGTATCACGCTGTTCTCTGTTCGCTACCAACTCCAACTCGAGATTGCAGCGTCACCCCCATCGACTGCAATACTCCATATCTCTCTATATCGTTTATCTCGGTAGTTCTTCGTTGGCTCCACGCCCTTTTTCCATCCATCTCGCGTCATTACAACACCAACAACCGGACCATCCCATCGCTACTTCTTTCTTGACTCACTGGCAACAACCATTAGCCATTCTTATTTCACAAGCTACGAAAGCCTAGCTCGCTTATTCCGTTCTGCCCCTCCCCACTCCTCTACATAGTTGCGAGTCTGTGTCTCTGCAAATGGCAGTGACATACAACTTCTTTCAGTGACATACAACTTCTTTCAATGGTAGAAACATCACACTACCATTCCTTGTATTTATTCTACTCGAGCTGTTCTCCATATCCTTCTGCTGATCATCGATTAAACCTCCATCACAAACTCGACAGCGTCAGCTCATCTTTAGTCTTCTCATATGAACCCATTAGAGCCCAACTTCACCTCGTCTCTGCCTGCATAAACTCCGTCCATCGTCACATTAATATCACCGTTTCCATGTGCTGCTTTGCATGGGAAAAAGATATAGATGCCCGAGTAAGAAGCACGTCTGCCTTTAAACATCTGAGATTTTCTTTAATAATCCTGGTTAAACTGTCAGTTCCGGAGAACCGACAAGATTAACTTCTTCTTTTGCCAAGTACTTCTTCATATGGCGTCGGATTGACATCATTATTTCTCCGTTGACTTCATCTTTTCGTCTTCTTCACGATGATATAAAGAACTCCTCGCTTTGGATGAGTTCCACTTGGTCTTTGGCCCTTCTCCGATTTTAGCTAACTTCTTTTTTGCACAATTAAGTGCAAATTCCCTTCTTTTGGATGATGCACATAGCAAAAAATAAATAAAACAAAACAAACATAATATACAATAATTTGCAAGAACCTAAGCAATTACTAGCATGGAATCGACACTAAATATATGCAAAATATGCTCTTAACAATGCTACGTTGATGCCCAAAGTAACCGGAAAAATCCCGCGAGGGAATCGGACGGGCGAGGAGAATGCCCTCTTGCACTAGGATTATAAATGGGCAGATGCGGATGCCACAATTTATTAGTTACGGTATAAATCCCGGGATATAAAGCATTTTCGTTTTCTAAATGCTATTTGGAAGGAAATTTAAAAAACTGTTTTGAAATTTAAGGAAAATCAACTAAACTAAATCAAATGTAAAGACTCGTCGAGATAACGATAAAAACAATTCTTGCACATGCAATTCTTTTCGAAAGCTCTTACTTTGTTCTAGAAAGAAGAAGGAAAAAGAAAGAAAAAAAAGTAAATACAGAAGACGATTATATGTTGTTTTTCATTTTTCTGTTTTCAAAAACAGAAACAAATGGAAAATGTTTTCTGAAAATACCTTTTCCTATCACATTTTCTCCTTTTTTCTGTTTTTTCTGTTTTTAAAAACAAAAAACAGTTTTTGAAAATGATACCAAACAGGCTCTAAGTGATTGCTATTTCCTCTTTTTTCTATGCAATAACAGCAGTTCGAACCAACTGGCTTAAAAAAATGATCTCTCTCCTCTAAAAATGATCTCTCTCTCTCCTCTAAAATTGTGATTTTAGAGCCGCCACTAAAACAACCAAATTAAAGTCAGTAACCACCAAGTAACAGTCGACAACAACCACAATATAGCCAGTAACCACAGTATCCGACGGTGATGGGCACCGAAATCCACCACTAATTTTTTTTTCACTCCTCAATTTTCAAGACCCATCTGTCCGTCATATCTTTACTCATCAGTTACAAAGACTCTTTGGATTACATCTGCTACTAAGACACCGCTAGATCTGATTTCTAAAAGACACCGAAGACACTAAGAATTACTAGTGAAGATACTGAAGACTGCTATTTCTATTAATATATCTATCTAACCAGAAAAATCATCAAAGTTACAGAGACACCAAATCTTTCAACAGTTACTAAACACCGATCAAAATCATTAGAATCTAAAAACTCCTCTTCGGCAACAAATCCTCACGCCTCTTACGAATTGAATTCTCTAGTCAAAGACTTATTCATACGCCTTCGCTGGACCTACCTCCTTACCATTTTCTAACCTTTGTTGCGATCCCTTTTACTACTTTTGATTTTTCTTTATTTAATAGTGCTCTTATCATCTACTTGCGTTTATAAGTTTTTTGTATCAGATCTATTTTTCTAATTATTTCTTACTTTTAGATATTCCATTGCTTTACTTATAATTGTCAACTGATTTTGGTTTACTTCTTATTAATTTATCGGATCTAATTAGACTCTTTGCTACTTTAATTATTCAATTTTTCATTAGTTCTTCTGAATCTTGATCTAACCCAACATTTTTTACTTTTGATTATCATCGGTAGCTCTTCTCGACCAAATTGGTATCTAAATTCACTCTTCTACCCTTTTCAGGTGACTGCCCCTTGGTCTTTCTATGACTCTTCATAGCTTGTTCTCTAAATCCTACAGTTTTTGGAAGTTTAGGAGGCTACAAAATAGAAACAAGGAGATCTTGAGTGAAGAGGAGAAAGAAGATACTGAGGCAAAAGCAATCTTTGAGTCAACAAAAGGAACTACAACACAAACTGTAAATGAGGTTAGTAGTTTGAACCAATTGCTTGAATCTATGTTTTGTTCAGTGTCTTTATGTATGATTGAAAGCATGAATAGGCTGAATAATAATTATGTTTGCATAGTTTTAGTAGAATTTTGTTATCCAGAAATTTCCTACTTCTGGCAGTATATAATTATGATTTCATGGAATTGCAAAGGGCTAGGAAAACTAGAAACAAAAAATAGCTTGCTTGATATTCTGAATAAAGAAAACCGAGACATTCCTCTTAGAAACAAAACAACAAAGCAAAGGGATGGAACTTATTATGAAACAAGTAAATGTTCAAAATTATTTCTTAGTTCCTCCTAGAGGTATTGCTAGAGGCCTTTGTCTGATTTGGAAAATAAATGTTAAGCTGCAAATAGAGGATTTTGCCTTTAATCACATAAATACTCCTGTCACAAATCATCATAATGATAATAGTTGGACTCTCACCTGCTTTTATGGGAGTCCTTATAGAAGATTCAAATTACAGTCTTGGAACATTATAAGCCACATGGCAGAAACCATAACTAAACCATGGATAGTCATAGGGGACTTAAACGTTGTTCTTCATGAAGAAGAACAAAAGAGTAGATACCCTTTTAAAAGGAATGACGCCAGAATTTTCAACAATTTGATAAATGATTGCAAACTAATGGACCTAGGTTTCACGGGATATACTTTCACCTGGAATAACCAAAGACAAGACACTTAGAATATTGAACAGAGGTTAGATAGAGCCTTAACAATGACAAATGGAGTATAAATTTTCCAAGCTCTAGCATCACTCACTTAGGACCTCTCACTTCTGACCATGTTCCGATAAAATTGAATACACACAACCAGTGGGATGATGGACCGACACCTTTTAGATACTTTGGGGAATGGATTAAGCATGAGGAATGTAAACCTTTAATTCAAGAGAGTTGGAACAAAAATATAAAAGGCTCTGCAGCTCATAAAGTAAATAAGAAGCTTGTAAATCTGAAGCATATATATCCTAAAACTTTGGAATATAACAAGTTTTGGAGACATTAACATAATATTCAGAACATAAAAAAGGAAATGGATCAGATAAATAGTATAGCAAACTACCCAAATAAGACTTGTTCTTGCTAATCGAGAAGAGACCTAGCCAAATGGTACAATATTAAAGAAAATTCTCAGAAAGATAAGAGTGGGGATCAAACATTTGCTTTAGGGGACCGAAACATGAAATTTTTCCATAACAAAGCTAAACAGTGGTTTAGAAGAAATAGAATTGAAACTCTAAAAGATGAAGACAACAACTGGCTTAATACTAAAGAGGAAATTTCAGAGTGCATTATAAACCATTTTCAAAACATTGCTACTATTGTCAAGCCTATCATAGATCAGAATTTAATTAATCTTATCCCTAATACTGTTAATCTTGAGGATAATAAAATGTTGTGCGCCACACCTCTAGAAACTGAAATTAACAAAACTCTGTTCTCTATAGAACCGGATAAAAGTCCAGGACCAGATGGATTTCCCCCCAATTTTTTTCAACAAAATTGGGAGATAATCAAAATTGATCTAACTAATATGGTACAATTTTTTTTTTTGTCACTGGTCATATATCTAAAGAGATGAATGCCTCTTTCATCTCTTTAATTCCTAAAAATCTAAACCCTACAACTCCTGTGGAGTTCAGACCTATTGCTCTTGCAAACACTTGTTATAAAATAATTTCAAAATTGATGGTAGGGAGAATGAAAGGCCTTCTGGAAAAACATATTTCTCCTTATCAATCTGCCTTCATCCCAGGAAGGAAGATTTCTGAAAATATTACTTTAGCGCATGAGATCATACATAAAATGAAAAACTCCAAATCAAAAAAAGGATTTATGGGGTTAAAAATCGATATGTCAAAAGCATTCGACAGTCGAATGGGATTTCTTAATGTAGTTTATGTCTAAAATGGGGTTCAACAATTAATAAATGGTGTAACTTAGAGCATCCACAATGGAGGACTATAACCAAAATTTTGGTCGAAAAACCAGACGTAGTGGAACGGAGTAAAGATCAAAAACTAGACTAAAACAAAATACCAAACCATATTTGGTCTTTAGTTTGGTTTTGGTCGAGCGTAATTTAAAACTACGCCCATGTGAGACGCAAGTATTAGTTGCGTTTGGAGTGGGGCGCAACTTGAATTTACGTTTGAATGGGGCGTAACTTGAAATTACGTTTGAATTGAATTGGGGTGCAACTTTAAAATACGTTTGAGTTGGGGCGCAACTTTAAATACGTTTGAGTTGGGGCGTAATTTGAAATTGCGTTTGAATTGAATTGGGGCGTAACTTTAAGTTGCGTTTGACTAAATTTTAGTCCATAACCGTAGCGTAACACCACGGACTAAACCTAAATTTTTTAGTTTTTTTTTGGTTTTTGGTCTTTGGGTATGGTCGCACCACTGCAGTTGCTCTTAGTACACCAATGTATCTCAACTACAACTTTAGCAATCCTACTTAATGGGTCTCCCACTAAATTCTTTAAACCCACAAGGGGATTAAGACAGGTAGACCCAATCTCCCCTTATCTTTTCTTGATCTGTATGGAAGCTTTATCTCGAACCATTTCTCATGCTGAAAATTTGGGCCTCGATTAAAGGAATAAAACTGGTTCATAAGGCACCCCCTATAAGTCACTTACTCTTCGCCGACGATCAAGTTTGCTTTTCAAAGAAAGTTAGAGAGAAAACTTGTGAAAGTTTAGTACAACTGTTTAAAGATTTTGGCCTAGCTTCGAGACAACTGATAAATTTAAACAAATCAGAGGTTTTCTTTAGCTCTAAGACAGATACTAATATCAGAAGTAGGTTAAAGAGATTTTAGGAGTAACTGCAATACCTTTGACAGACAAATACCTAGGATCACCTATCTTCACAAATAGATCTAAGGTAGAATGCTTTGAACCATTGGTGGACAAAATGAGAACTAGAGTAATAGGATGGAATAGTAGCAATATAAATAATCCTGGGAAAACTCATTATGATAAAAATGTTAGCTCCTCTTTGTATGTTTACAAAATGAATTGCTTTAAAATTATAGTCAAAATATGTGACAAGATAACAAAACTCCGGAGGGATTTTGGTGAGGGAAAAATGAGAAAGGTTTAAATGAAAATGGAAAAAAAGGAGTGTGTTTAAAAAATTGGAATTCTATTTGCGAAACTCTTGAAGGAGGGTTGGGGATAAAAAATGTAAGAAAGTTTAACATTGCTATGATAGCAAAGATGGGCTGGAATTTAAAACAAAAACCAAATTCTTTGTGTGCTAAAATCCTAAAAGAAAAGTATTACCCTAACTGTGATATCCTACACATAAACAACAAACCAAATCCAAAAGACATCTGGATTTGGAAAGGCCTGCTTAATGGTATAGACCAAATTAAGAAATGCTGTTATTGGGAACTAGGTAATGGAAATGATATTGATATCCTGGGATGACTTATGGATCCTGTGTACAAAAATTCCTATGCATAAACCTCTTACAAATAGTAATAACCTAAAAAAAAGTTAGAGACTTGATGACTGATCATAAAAGTAGGGATTCAGATAAACTAGCTAGATGTTTTGACACTCAAACAATAGGAAAAATTATGAAAATAACAAAACCTGTGGAGGACAAGTTGGACTCACCAAGATGGACTCTAAATGAGAAAGGTACATATGTTTTCAGTCAAATCTCTTAATAACCATCTAAACTCAAGTGGTAATGCTGATAACAAATGGGAAATGATATGGACTATGAAAACCAGCCATGTTGTTAAGCATTTCATATGGAAAGCGGCTAATTCTATTCTTCCAAATAGTATGTGTATGGCTGCCATTCTACCTGATACTGAAACAACATGCAAATTGTGTAATGAAAACCAAGAAACTCTTACTCATCTGTTCTTGCATTGTAACTTTGCCTCTCAGGTTGGATGTTGATGTAGTTTTTACAAGTGGTAAGTACAGATTCGTTGCTCGGACTCTTTTTAAAGATTTGGTTTTTGATTATTAAAAGAAAATACTAAGACAAACTAATTAAAATTAATTTTTGTTACCAAGGAGAGATGAGTCTAGGGCTTTGGATTCCACTACTTCTAATGATAGTAAACTCAATAATTAAGACTTTGACATAATACTCCGACTTTACTCAAAACAGTTTCGAACCCAATTTCATGCTTTGGAAAATATAATGTTACAAGCTCTTTTTTTTTTTCTTCTGACTCTAGTCACTATTCTAAGGCCTAATCCTCCTTCGCTTATAAAAGAACGGTAGAAACTACCCAAAACAAATATTACGAAGCATGTAAAGAAGAGAGAATTTTTAGACAAATTAAAACTCAATTTTGGAGTAAATATGCCAAAGAAATTTAATTACTAAATATCACCCATCAAAAATAGTTTCCTCCAAAACCCTAGAAAATAGATTTAGCTACTCATAGAACCAAGATTGAAGAAAATTTCATTAATCATTGTATTGATAAAAATATAAATAAGCTTACAATGATTTCCAGTCGCAAAAGAGTTTAGCACTGAGTTGAGCAGATGTTTGATCAGGGAAATATTTGACAAAACCTTCGCAGCTGTTTTCTTAGAACTTAAGTGACCCCCACAGGCTCCGTAATGACAAAAAGTCAAGACACTGGAGATTTCGTTGTCAGGAATACAACGACGGATGATTTGATCAGGGAAATATTTGAATAAGTACGGATCATCCCAGAAAAAGTATTTTACCTCAGACAAGAATTTAGCTCTATCCTGTTTAGACCAATGGTCAGGCATTTGACCAGTTACCAAATAATTGACAATGTCTCAAAACCAGGGTAACAAAGAGATGGAAAATAATTGTTCATCAGGGAATGTGTCAAGGATCGGTTTCTCATCATCTCTAGTCTCATCAAGGAGACGGGATAAATGGTCACCACTACATTTTCGGACCCTTTCTTATCACGAATATCTAGAGTAAATTCTTGGAACAATAACACCCATCTAATCACCGAGGTTTGGAGTCCTTCTTGAAAGGAGGTATTTGAGTGCGGAATGATCAGAATAGACTATGACCTTAGACCCTAGGAGATATGATCTATATTTCTCCAAAGCAAAAACGATGGCTAACATTTCTTTCTCAGTGGTTGCGTAGTTCAACTGGGCATCGTTTAGGGTCCTACTAGTATAATAAATCACACTAGGTGCTTTATCACGTCATGGCCAAGGACAACACCAACCTCATAATCGGACGCATCACACATAAGTTCAAATGGGAGGTCCCAATCGGGTGGTTGGATGATAGGGGCAGAAGTCAATAATGATTTTAGCTTCTCAAAAGCTGCAACACAGGTTTCATCAAATACAAAGGCAATATCTTTAGCAAGTAGGTTCGATAGAGGTAAGGCAATCTTGCTAAAGTCTTTGATGAAACGACGATAAAATCCAGCATGGCCAAGAAAAGATATAACATCTGTTACATTCTTAGGTGGTCTTAATTTCAAAATTAGTTCAACCTTGGCTTTATCAACTTCTATTCCCTTAGAGGACACCACATGTCCTAACACTATTCCAGATTTAACCATAAAATGACACTTTTCCCAATTAAGGACTAAGTTCTTTTCTTTACAACGTTCTAGAACTAGTGTAAGGTGGTGCAAGCATTCATCGAAAGAGGATCCCAAAACCGAAAAATCATCCATAAAGACCTCGAGATATCGCTCAACCATGTCCGAAAAGATACTTATCATGCAACGTTGGAATGTTGCGGGTGCATTACACAACCCAAAAGGCATACGCCTGTAAGCAAAAGTACCAAATGGACATGTGAAGGTTGTTTTCTCCTGGTCCTCCTCCTATAGGGATTTGGTTATAGCCAGAGTATCCATCTAGGAAACAATAATGGATGTGGCCACTAATCTTTCTAACATCTGGTCGATGAATGGTAGAGGAAAGTGGTCTTTCCTAGTTCCGAGTTCAATTACGGTAGAGTCTATACAAACTCTCCACCCGGTAGTTACACGGGTAAGGATCAGCCCATTATTATCATTCGCAACTACAAGTAATCCCAGACTTCTTTGGGACAACTCGGACAGATCGACCCATTTACTATCGATATGGGGTATATGATACCCGCATATAATAACTTAAGCACCTCAAGACGGACAACTTCCTTCATATTAGGATTCAAACGTCTCTGCATTTCTCTTGAGGTTTTGGCACCTTCTTCTAGGTAGATGTGGTGCATACAATCAGCAGACTAATTCCTTTCAAATCTTCTATAGTCCACCCTATCGCAGTCTTGTGCTTACGGAGAACACTAACTAGTCTACTTTCCATCGGGGCTAAGTCGTAGGCAATTATGGCGGGAAGAGTATTCTCATTACCCGAGAATACATATTTCATGTATCCGTAGCGCTTTAATTCAAGGGTGGGTGCTTTTAACCTGATGATGGGAGGGGTTTGTATATGGTTGGCGGAGAGGTTCTCGGTTTACGCCGCCATTTTCCATAATTCATTACCGCGCAGAATCTAACAACGCATTAACTTCTTCAAAATGACTATCCTCATCATAGTAGGCTCCAAAGTGGGCCAAGCATGCCTCTAAAGGATCACTAACACTATTTGTGGTAAAAGTATTTTCAACTAGAGAGTCAATCATGCATATAGACTCGGAGTGTTCGTGGTCCTATGGGCTTGTAACGCCTTAAAACGTTCACGAGATTTTCCGATTCCCAAAGGAGAATTCTACTAGGCCGCTTTGACAAGGTATGACCGCATTTGCAAAGGGGCTAGAAACGGACGACCTAGGATGATTGGGATATTGATATCTTGACTAGAGACAAGTTGGGTGTCCAAAATTACAAAGTCAACTGGATAGATAAAGTTTTCTACCTGAACCAAAACGTCCTCAATAATTCCACGTGGGATTTTGACTGACCTATCCGCTAACTATAGTGTTATCCTAGTTGGTTTCATCTCACCTAGCCCAAGTTGTTCATATACCGAGAACGGTAAAAGATTCACAAAGATCCCCAAGATCTAATAGAGCATTGTTTATCGCTTGGGTACCTATGACACATGTGACAATGAGCGAGGACAACCAGGATCTTTAAATTTGACTGGTACTTTTGTGAGATTATGGAACTAACTTGTTGGGTTAAGAATGCCTTTTTAAGGACACTCGATCTCTCTTGACAAAGGCACATTTCTTTTAGGAACTTGGCCATAGCCAGTACATGTTTTATTGCATCTAATAAGGGCAAAGTTGACCTTAACTTGCTTAAAGATTTCTAGGATTTCAGCATACGTACTAGGATTTTTCTTAGCGAGTCTTTGAGGAAATGGTGCAGGTGGTACGTACACTCTCTCAGGGATATCTTCCTCACTTGGACTCTTAGCACATTCAGGCCCATTAGGGTCTTTAGACGAAGTTTGGTCAACCTTGGTCTCTTCAAACTGGACTACTATCCTTAGGTGATTCTACCGAGTTTTCTAGAGTTTTACCACTCCTAAGGGTGATAACTGCTTTGACATGTTCATTATGTTTAGAACCACCCGACCCATTAACCTGGTTGAATCCTTTCGTATTTGAAGTCGGTTGGCTAGGAAATCTCCCATTCTCCCTATCATTTAACCGGTTCGAAAGTTGGCTTATTTGAGTCTCTAAGTTGGCAATAGCTTGGTCACTGCTTTGTTGGTTACTGCTGACTCAACAAGACAAAGTCATCGAATTTTTGGTTACTCGGACAATACTTTGGGATAAGAGTTTCATAGATTCCTCTAAAGACATCATCTTAGGATCAACTGTACTTTGTTCTTGAGTTTGATTCCTAGGAAAAACGTGTGGTGCATTGCTAGATGGGCCACCTTGATGGGCACCTTTAGACCACGAAAAATTAGGATTATGTCTCCAACCAGGGTTATAGGTATTAGAGTATGGATCAAACTTGGGTCGACCCTCATATCTAGTGTTCATACCTCCATGTAGGACACTAACCCAGTCACTGTAGTTTCGGTTTGGTAAAACAAGGGGCATTCTCGTCCAAGATGACTTTGGTCACCACAAATGGTACATGGATAAGTTCGGCTTATCATACAACTCATAGTTTGGTTGGACCCCTGTTCATCTCTAAGGCCTCTAGACGCCTAAGGATATCGACCCATTTTCAACTCTATTGACCCTATGGATAAGGTTCCTAGTTATTTCGGGCTCCCTCATTGAAGCCCATTGCCGAGTCTTTTCAAATAAATCTATGAACTCACAAAACATTCATCTCAGGTCTTGATGGGTAAATTCTCCACCACTCATTGTTTCTACCCGCATTCGGGTTTCACTATCAAGGCCCTCATATAATATTTCGGCCATGTGGGCTTTATCAAAGCCGTGATGTGGGCATTGGTATAACAATTCATTAAACCTTTCTACATAATTGTGTAGGTGTTCACCTAATTTCTGCTTAAAGGTTTGGATAGAATGTCGAACAGCAGAAGTCTTATGGTGTGGGTAGAATTTCTTAATGAAAACCTCTACAAGTCCATCCTAGGTAGTGATTGTTTTTGAAGGAATGATATGATACCACTCACCGGCTCTCTCTTCTAGGGAAAAGGGAAACAAACGCAACCTAACATCATCTTTGGCTTGACATTCTGATAACTCATGGTGTCACAAATCATCTCAAAGTCACGGATATGGGTATATGGGTTTTCATTCTCTATTCCCCTAAACTTACGTAGCATGCCAAATGTCCTGGTTTAATATCAAACTTAACAAAGAGCTTCCAAAACAACCCTTGAGTTCACGTATCAATCTAGATGGGTTTAACCGGTCCCTAAGAGTTTTGGTTGGCGGGACTTCGCCCATCATTTTCATTAACCATCTTGGCAAAAATCGAAGTATCACCTATATTTGTGTAGCGGGTTGGTGTCAAATTATAAAGGTCGTTCTCCTCAAGTCTATCTCCTATCCGCTTCCAACGTCGCATACACAATCAAGAATACTAGTGAAGCAAGAAAATCGTGCACATGCAAATGCGGGGTTTACTAAATTAGGTAGCTTGGGCTACCTCAAGAAAATATACCCTAAGGTACAAGGCTGAGGCTTGTGGAATTTCGGGCTGGTAACTCCCAAATGGCCCAAGGCACGGTTCAATGTACTTTTCCACATGTTTCCTAAATTCGTAATCCGACGATGCTATTGGTGTGCAAACGCGTAATTTTTTGAAATTTTTTTATAATAATAAAAAAAAAGAAACAAATATACACAAAAAGGAAATAAAACCTAAAAAAAAAAAAATTGAGTTTTGTTACTTACCTCTTTTGGTAGGCAATTCCACAATAAATATAGAATATTACCTGCACAATAAAAACAAGACAATACCCAAGTAAAATCAAAGAAATTAAATTAAACAAAAACTAAATTAAAAAAAAAAAAAAAAAAAAAAAAAAATCTAAAACCTAACCTAAAGGCAAGTCCCACAGCTTACGCGCCAAAACGATGTAATTTTTACCAGTGGTAAGTACAGATTCTGTTGCTCTGACTCTTTTAAAGATTTGGTTTTTGATTATTAAAAAGAAAATACTAAGACAAACTAATTAAAATTAATTTTTGTTACCAAGGAGAGATGAGTCTAGGGCTTTGGATTCCACTACTTCTAATGATAATAAACTCAATAATTAAGACTTTGACATAATACTCCGACTTTACTCAAAACAGCTTTCGAACCCAATCTCATGCTTTGGAAAATATAATGTTACAAGCTCTTTTTTTTTCTTCTGACTCTAGTCACTATTCTCAGGCCTAATCCTCCTTCGCTTATAAAAGAACGGTAGAAACTACCCAAAACAAATATTACGAAGCATGTAAAGAAGAGAGAATTTTTAGACAAATAAAACTCAATTTTGGAGTAAATATGCCAAAGAAATTTAATTACTAAATATCACCCATCAAAAATAGTTTCCTCCAAAACCCTAGAAAATAGATTTAGCTACTCATAGAACCAAGATTGAAGAAAATTTCATTAATCATTGTATTGATAAAAATATAAATAAGCTTACAATGATTTCCAGTCGCAAAAGAGTTTAGCACTGAGTTGAGCAGCTTAGCAATAAACGACTGCGTCTGGGGGTTCTTGTTTTTCGACTGTTTTTAAGAACGATAGAGGATTAACTTTGTCGTTGTATCTAAGACCGTTTCTGCGACTGCCTTTATCAGGTGTTGTTCTTTGTGTTCTTCAAGTTGCAGCAGCAGGTAACTTTTTTTTTTTTTTTAACTTATGGTTTCTCGATTCTAAGCCTCTACTTTCTTCTCCAAGGTTTTTGTCCCCTTCTCTGCTTCCATACGACCCTTTTTATACTCGACAGCTCCCATAAATCTCGTGTAATAACTTCCATTGATCTCCTTTCCTTTTTTTTCTTTTATTTTCTTCTTCACGTCCAAGTTACGGGATTATTCTTTTAAGCTTCCTTGCGTGTTCCATTTGTTTCCAAACTCATCAAAACTCTTCTTTTGTTAACAGATACGAATCATATGTTCCCTATTTTACACCTTTACACAATCTTCCGTATCTTTTCCACTTCCCGTTGCACGACAAACCCGAGTACTCTCCGACCAAGTTTTCTTCCAATTAATATGTAGCCCAACTCGTCGAATCCAATCACCTTACCAAGCCTGTTTCACCAAACAGCCCATCCAAGAAGTTTGAGTGATCGAATCTCCCAGAACCTATCCAAAATCCGAACATCAAATCTGCTCATGAAGAACACATTTTCCGCCAAAATACGTGAGCACCGATTCACCTATCATGATTATCTAGTCAATTCTGGTCACAATAAAGACCATTATCATCCCTGTTTGGACCTATGGAACAAACCCAATGATTCTCAGCGCTTTAGTCTCTTCCTAACTCCATCAAAATCCAAACCCTAATTTTTGTTCTTCTTTTCCCGCCAAAATTCGAATTTCAAAAGGTTGAAGATGACTCTCCCCTTATCCAACAGTGGTGTTCCTTTAGCAATTTGGGATACATTTAGCAATTCTTGGGGTTGCAAATAGCAATTTGTGGGGTACAAAGATGATTTTTGGGCTGTATATAGTGAAAAACTCCTGGGTGACTTTATCAACTCTTTCGGGACATTTCTGGGGGTTCCTTTAACACTTTCTTGGGTGCTTTTAGTAGTTTCTCGAGCAGCCATCTCTTACCTCTCATATTCACTTCTTTTCTTCAATTTCATCACTAAGGTTGCCATGCTTTTCAGACAAAACTTGCATCACTAAAGCCGACATGCCTTTCGGAAGAAGAAATAAAAGCAAATAATGAGAGATAATTCGCCTCCATTAGTAGTTGCACATGAAATGACACTTTAGCCCTTTTAAGCGACGTTTCCTCTTCTTTTGCTCCAAAGTACCTAAAACTCAAAATCAAACAAAAGATACATAATTTACAAGAAAACATAACAAAGAAAGCATAAACAATAGATAAATATCAAGGTGTTTTAGACACCTATCAGATGAATTTTAATTTTGATATGGATTACATTAGAAATTGTATTGCCTCTTTTCATGAATGGCTTTCTGATTGTTTTGCTAATCCTCAAAGAGGTGAGTATGATATTGACTGGCAAGTGCTGTGTTGTACCGTAATTTGGTTTATATGGAAAACTAGGTGCAAAGTTGTTTTTAAACGTAAAAGGAGAATAGTGCAAGAATGAAAATAGCATAATTCAATTCATCAATAGCTACAATGCCATAAATAAACCAGGCCACAGTATAATGAATGATCTTTGTTATAATCC
The DNA here is from genome assembly GCA_023531295.1 of Papaver armeniacum. Lineage (NCBI taxonomy): Eukaryota > Viridiplantae > Streptophyta > Magnoliopsida > Ranunculales > Papaveraceae > Papaver > Papaver armeniacum. The sequence continues at coordinate 347,769 of JAJJWW010006662.1, read as the reverse complement.
AAAATATGATGAAACTTTGCAGATTACTACTAACCTTAGAAGCTGGACTTCACAGACTACTTCTATAAATAAGAAAGGAAACATGGCCATTATAATAAATATTGCTTTGGTTATATTAGATAGTACAGCAAAAGTGGGAATTGGACTGACTTTATGTGACTACACAGGAACGGTTACATAATCCAGGGGATCCTATGCAGACAGTACAACCAGAGAGGAACTAGAAAAAGCTGGAGCTGATGCAGCTTTCCAATGGGCAACACATTGGAGTGGACACAAAATCTCTTTTAGGAGCGATTCCGAACCAACCTTGCTGTTGCTGATAGAAATGTATGCAAAACCCCGGAAACAGAGATATAAAATCAGTGAAGACTTTGGCAATCAAGACAAGTTTGATATAAACTTTATAGCTCATGATTTTACTTTAGTAATGACGGAAGATGTAATATGGGCTGTAAAACTAGCCATCTTTTGTAACAAGTGCATGATCACTCATAGCTGGGTTGATCACTGCTCTCTTAACTTACTTGAATATCCAAACTTGGAATGAAAATGTAATGACTTATCAATGCCCCGATCAGGGAAACAATGGTGCTCTATTATCAATATATTGAGGTATTCTTTTTGGGGGGGGGGAAAAAAAAAAAAAACCAACTCGCTTAACAATTAATTTTATCAATTTTCTGGGTACATCCTAAACCATCGTGCACCAATGAGCACAAGAACTTTAGGGGCTATGTCCTTGATTTTCCCCAAATTTTCAAGGGAAAGCAGTCTGCATTGTAGACGATGCTTGACCGTTTTCACGTGCAAGTAATTTCTGGAACTACTTGGAACTAAATTCACCTGTTGGAGTGAACTTATCTCTGCCAGCATTCCTAGGTAGGTGGATAGAGGAAATTGCAGCAGCAAAAATGAGTACATCATCTGTGGAGAGACCAGTTGTTGTCGTTTTCCAGTCTAAAATTATGTAGATTTGGTCCTGCCAAATATTAACGCTTCTCCCATATCCAAACGGCAACTCTTTGGAAGTCTTCCCGCATCAAAAGTATTGCTTTCCAAATACTCGACGAATCACTAGCTTTCTTTAACATATCCCAGAAAGTATTTGTCACGAAGGAGTCAAGATTTGTAAGAAATCTCCAACCATAGCTTCATTTAACAGCTCGATAAAGGGACTAGTACTTTTTTTTACCGGCCGACTGGTGTGGGGATTTCGCTATTGCGCAAAGGTTAGGTTGTTCTTCTCTAGGTAGATATGACTTCACCTCTACTGTTGGCGACATTATTGGCAATGGTTCATGGGTAGTTCCTGAGAAGGTTAATTCGTAATCTTATGATTGGAGTTGGAATTGATGTTATTGCTGGGGGAGAAGACTAAAGTTTGGACTCGGTCATCTTCGTAGATGATCGAAACAACTGTAGTTTATCCCTTCAAGGCTTCAACTATTGCTCCAATAGCCGATGCCGGACTGGCAAAACCAGCCAGGGAAGCAGTGTTTTTTCACTCTTTAGAGATGGAGTGGCTGGAATGTCAAATGGTTTCGGTCAGAGAAAACTGTCTAATTTGTGTATATTTAAGATTACGATGCCAATGAGAACCGTGGGAGAATGTCCTCTTGGTTCAGCCTTGCGAAGTTCTGAAATTTTGGTTTTAACCCTACAATGGGGTCAATAGCAGCTGACACAACTACAAGCTTCATCGGAATAAACAGATAAATAAGTTAATACAAAAGAAAGAAACCCGTTTAGTGCTGCTGCCCATCTATTACATAAAAACTCCCACAATCAGTTAAGAAAGTGAGAAGAAAGACTAATGTTACAACAGTGTCCAGATAAAATAGAAAAAACTCGATCAATCCAAGGAAGAAAAAAAATGCTAATGTTACAACAAATAAATTAAGAAAAAAGAATAAAACTAATGTTACACAGCTTTTGTTTATAGTGGGGGCTTATGCCAGTCGAGCTCTTTAGCTTTCGACCAATTTGGTTCAATCCAAGTACAACTTGTATACCAACCCTCGGTGTCATAAAAATTATCAGCAGAATGTCGAGTCCCAAAAGAGTGATAATTACCTGTCTCAAGTGAATAGAATACAACCCCTTCGCCATTCAAACATAATCTGGGGAAATAGATCTTGTTCTCCATGGACCTATTCGGAGCAATTGCTGAAAAACACGAGGTGTAGCTGATGAACAACATATGCTTTCCCAGATTCCAAACTTGATCCCAAACCATTTTGGAGAAATCCAATCTAAATACTCTAACTGATGCGCCAAGGTGTCCTGTTTTTACTAATAGAACCTGTCCTGCACACTCCACCAAGAAACTAGGATATATACCACTAAATTGTTCATGGGGCTTCTCCAGTACTTTCCAACTATAATCCTCCAAATTAAAAACTCCCAGCTGCCCGTTGTAATCTACGCAATAGAAAAATCCCTTGTAGAAAACTGGGGTGTTATGCAAAGGCAAGAACTTCTCCGCATTCCTATTCGGGAAGTTACAGACACTCCATAACGCTGCTCCTCTTTCAATGAAGTGGACGAGATTTCACTTGATATTCCATCACTGCAGGGCATTCCTTCAATAGCAAAACTATACAGTCTGACAAAGTTGGTGCAGAGGAAAATGAAATGCCGGAAAAGCTATACATGTCGACTGGCAAGTCTGGAAGATTGATTTTTCTTTTGTAAATGGATTGTAAAAGAATATACTGGCTGACCCTTCGACATCAGTAGCCAACCACCCTTCTGAAACCGGATAGTGGCACCGACTAGATCAGAGAGGTTCATGAGGTAGTTCTCGTTTTTATGCATCGGGTTTACAAAATTGTAGACGTTCTGGCATTTATCCCGAGAGTAAACCAACCATGGAGATAAATTCGTGCTTCTAGTAGTACAAGCGGATGTCAGCTTTACCATAGGCATCACTGCTAGATTTGCTTTCGAGACAAGACGGAAATGTATATAATCCAATCGGTGAAGATAATTTTTGCTATCAACCCCACCATGTCCCGATTCAGAATATCCCAAGGTATTGCTTCTTGTAGTTCTTGTCTCCCCTCATTCTTATCACTGCCAGTTGTACTTGTTTTGTTATCCGGTACTGCCTTCAATTCTCCGTCTTACCAAACATATCTTTGTCTCTACGATGTTTATCGTATCATGATCCATCCAGAAGCATACCATTTCGTTGGTAGCTTTAGACATGGCAAAATAACACTGTTAGCATTACTTTCTACTTCAAATTTGTGCAAACTTTGATCTTCATAGAGTGCAAAATACAAACAACCCTTAGAGAGTCCCAACTCAGCCGCTGAGCAACTAACGCAGTTCACATCACTTACAAATAGAACATGATCACCAAAACTATTCACCTCCTTAAACTCCATTACAGAGAAATCAACCTTTGACACAGATAGTGCGATGTCTACTCTCTTATATCCTCTTGCAGGGTAACTTACTTCAATCCTGAAAAGTTCATCGCCACACTCCACGAATTGCGTACTACAAATAGATGTGTCTCTTCCTCCTATTGATGTCCACAAAATGGTGTCGGCAACCTCAAATGGCCTCACAAACAAGGTAATAACGTCTCCAAGTTTTTGCATTTCAAATTCAAGGTGCCGATCCTCCAAACACATAACATAGAATTTACCTTTGAAACAACAGATGGATACAACATTGTTGAAATCTACCATATCTCGAGCTATCATCTGTGTTCTCCATTGCTTGTCCCCAGGGACGCAATACAAAACCACATGGTCATACTGTACATCTTTGCATTCAAAAAGAAATAAAACCACTGAACTATTATAATCAGTAGGAGGCGACGACAAAACACAGTCCACAAAAGCATACTCCTTTTTATGTTCCAACCAAAACCGTATATTAGGCAATTCAATAGTCTGTAATGTTGCAGGATTCCAAAGAAAACAATCACCAAAATTCAAAAATTGTTTTGTGTAATCAAATTCCTTGCCATCACATATCATAATACACCAACCCTGATGAGATGTTTTCTGCTTAAAAGTTTTTCCACTCAATTCTGGTATACATTTTCTAAGAGTTTTGTTATCGGGCTCACAGATATTATAAAAGGCTTGATTTTTTTCTCGTACCTTTTCCGTATGGAATCACAAGCCACGGTGCTGCTTTTGGTGGTGGTGGACTCTTCCGCTCACTTTTTAGCTCAACTGATGATGTAGCAGCTATATGTTCACCCATGGAAAACACTGAGAGGTCTTTCTGAAACTCTAAAACGGAGAGAAGATGATATGTATTTCAATGAATAATCTCTAATGTAGCAGCAGAGATTCTATGAAAAGGAGCTGCCTTTATCAGAAGGATATGTATTAGATCTGAACTTAAGAGAGTGGAAGCTTGTAAAACAGAGTTTATACTATGTTTTAAGGAATTGCTGCAGAGATTCTAAGAAAGGAGCAGCCTTTATCAGAAGAATTTGATCTGATTGAAGGGTGTTTGTAGATCTGAAATTGAGATTGTGGAAGCTTGTAAATACTATTGGAATTGAATCAAATCTATGTCTATTTATAAGCGAAATTTGATGAATTTCCATAACCGGGAACTCCCTGTGTTTCCATGTTCAGTCATGACCTCCACTTTCAGGAACCATCTTAGTTTTAGAAGAAGATGTTAGTTCAGGAAAACTAAACCCCATAGCCGCCCAAGCCTATGTGGCACTAAGTGATTGGTTACCATTTTTTGTGTGGACCCGTTATTTCTATTGGGCTTAAGTGATGGGCCAGAAAGTTCGCCATGGTCTTGGCCCGTGAGAAGCATAGTGAGCAAAATATCCAAATCCTTGGATTTTACCCAACTTAATCCGCACCATCTCCGGATGGTGGTCGGATTGCTAACCGACGTTTTCACATATTCAACATGAGTGTGGTATCACTCATCCGATGGACACCTGATCATTATTAGTTTTTATCTTGACATATGATACTGGGAGTATCCGTTAATCAGATTCATCTTGTTAGATTTGAGATAAACTCAAAGTTAAATTGCTCTTCCGATGATCGAATCAATTAGATTAACATCAACTCGAAATTTCTACAGAAAGTTATTATTACTTAAACTACATATATGTCATAAGCTTTGACCGTGTCAAAAGAAATTACAGGAATTAAAAACTAGGTGTCCGATCTTTCAAAGAAACTATATTAGATGAACTCCATCCCTTCTTAGCCGATAAGTCTCGCCACCTTTTTTCTCTACTTTCTGCATACTGGAACTCTAGAAAAGAAACTTATTGTGTTGCTAAAATTTTGAGTTCCTCTAATGTGGCAATGCATTGCCATTTGATAGATGATTTCCTTTCCCTGTAGATACCAGATTGTAGCCTGATTATCTCCCTCAATCACCAGATTTTGTATAGTATTTGTGTTGGCCCATAGAGTTGCATATAACATAGCTATAGCTTCTTCTTCTTCACCGAGGAGGTCTTCAATCTTCCCATTTCGCCGCATGAAAAGTATATGTCCAATTTCAAAGAATGAAACCAAAGCCAACATCGCAATCTCGGATTACCAAGAGGTACCATATTTCGGTTTGTTTGTATTGGTAGTCATAATTTCCAATAAGTATCGAGCTTGGATTCATCGCAGCTAGATTCCGTTCTCCTAACTAAATTTTCTCTGGTGCCAATAAGAATAATGTCTAAAAATATCTAAAGCCAATTGCTCCGGTGTTCTAGATTTGTCCTCAACGACTTTAAGACACTTGGTAGATGCAAGAGCCATAGAGATGGAGTTCAATTCACTCGTTCTCCGCTAATTGTATTTATCTATGAAAGATTTATTACGAATGGTTGAGTTTAATTTTACTCCATGTGAACACATTAGAGATAAATAAATGATATGTAGATCCCACAACATTTTGGTAGAACACACATTTGTTGTGCACTTCTAGAACTGAACCCAGCTTTTGTCTTATTGGTAGTGCATCTTGTAAACATTTCTAGATGTACAATTTTATTCTTTGGGAAGTATCCATACTCTGTGGACCTTTTTGGTTTGAGACTTTGTTAGATGGATTTAGAAGTTTTTCATACATTGACTTGACATAAATTCTCCATTTCCAGACGAAGTCCATCTTAGTTTATCCTTCTTCAGATTTCCTTCCTTAGTAGTTGTTTGAGGGTGAAAACGGTTTCTGCTGATTTTGGTAATTTCGAATGTGTGGTTGAGAAACGAGTCTAAACCCTAAACAATGTACTGCAAGGGAGTACTTTAGATTCGAGAGATCAATCTGTGCAAATCCGGCCTAAACCAAGAAATGGTCGTTCCACTTGCTTTCGGTCACAAAGTGAATGAGAAGGGTTGGTTTTGGGGAGGGAAGCGAAGAGAGTGTTAGAACCAGAATAGTTGATTCTGGAAGAGTAGTTGTTTTACGACTTGTATCAGAAAGTGGGAAGCTAACAGATGGAAAGCTAGCCAATGTTTTCTGAGTGTTGTATGCCCCTGACCAGAACTTATTGTTCGGTGGAAATAGGTAATGCCTATTTATACAAGCCGAAGTGAAACGTACTCTGGTCTCATTAAGAAATAGAAAACGGGTGAGTAAATGGGAGGAGGTGGTAACCGGTAACTCCTGGAATTGATGTTCCATAAAAGAAAGTGTTTCACCATTATTCCCTGTATTTACTAATCGCCTCATCCTTATGACACTTTCTTATAACGGGCGTAGGGTACGCCGCACGCTGTAAACCGCCAAACCAATACCCAATGAGCATCCCCCAGTTTGTGACATGCTTTGATGTCTCGAGTTTTTTTCGTGAAAAACGTGTAGCACGTTGTTGTTGTCTGGTAAGTTGAGCTTGGGAGACTTGCCGGCTCGGTGGTGACCTTCGACGTTCGAGATTTTGTATCTTAAGAGGAAAGATAGTCGTTGATTATTGCAACCCTTCGCTTGGTAGCCAACGTCATGAAAGCATGGTCGGCACGTCTTTAACGTGGTTAGGCGTGGCCAAGCTAGGATTTTGGCGTTGGGCCAAAGGTGGCCATGCGTTAGCTGGCAACCTTGGACGGCTGAGATCTGCATCTCAGATGGAATGTTGTCCGTTGATTGTTGCAACCCTTTGTTTGGCAGCCAAGAAGATGGTTTAAGGCCTATGATGGCTTGGCATAGTTTAGGCGTGGCCAAAATTAGAGTTTTAGTATAAACCGTGATGTTTGGCCTTGGGCCGAAGTTGACATGCGTTAGGTGGCAAACTTGAACGGTTGAAATCTACATCTCAGATGGAAGGCCAGCCGTTGATTATTGCAACCCTTCGTTTGGTAGCCAGCGGCATGAAAGCATGGCCGGCATGGCTTTATCGTGGAGTGGAGCCATTGGCAGCGTGTGGCTTAGAAGGGAAGCGCTTGCGGCTTTGTCTAAATTAGGGTTTGGTATGTTGAAACCCTAATTAGCGCCCTTTACTAGAATCAGTGTAGAATTCTCATACAGACTCGTATTTTGATGGTCCGCCCCTCCATTCTGTACGGAAAAGAATTTCCTATCTCCCACGCGGGAATATTTAGGTTTTGAGCTCGTTCGAGAGATGAAAACAGCCCAAAAGTAAAACTCAGGAAGAATTCTTAGGTTACCATGCGTTGTTTGGCAACCTTGGACGGCTAGGATTCGTATCTAGGATGGAAGGGTGGCCGTTGATCGTCGCACGCCCTCGTTTTGGTAGCCGCATAGGGAGGGCCGGCATGGTGGGACGCGGCAAGGTGGTTGGCATGCCATTGGCACATGTGGCATGGCATGCCTTGGCGCGGTTTGGCGTGGCCAAAACTAGGGTTTTGGGCCAAAGTTTACCATGTGTTGTTTGGCGACCTTGGACGGCAAGGATTTGCATCTAGGATGGAAGGGTGGCCGTTGATCGTCGCATGCCCTCGTTTTGGTAGCCGCATATGGAAGGCCGGCATGGTGGGACGCGGAGAGGTGGCTGGCACGGCATGCCATTGGCACATGTGGTATGGTCGGCATGCCTTGGCGCGATTTAGGCGTGGCCAAAACTAGGGTTTTGACATTTTGGCCAAAGGTTACCATGCGTTGGTTGGTGACCTTGGACGGATAAGATTGGCGCCTCAAATGGAAGGGTGGTCGTTGATTGTTGCAACCCTTCATTTGGAAGCCAGCGGCATGGTTGCATGGTCGGTATGGCTTTGGTGTGAAGTGGAGCTGATGAAAGCTTGCGGCTTGTAAGGGAGCCGTTGGAAGCTTACGGCTTTCAAGGGAGTCGCTTGCGTCTTGGAAGGGAGTCGCCGGAAGTGTGCGCATGTGTCTAAATTAAGGTTTGACATACCGAAACCCTAATTATCGCCCTTTACTAGAATCGTCGTAGAATTCCCGTACCGACTCGGATTTTGACGATCCGCCCCTCCATTTCGACCAGAAAAGAATTCTATATCTCCTTCCGTGAGAATATTTAGGTTATGAGCTCGTTTTGGTGGTGAAAACAGCCCGACAGTAAAAACCATGAAGAATTCATGAGGGATGGCGGCATGGCCAAAGTTAGATTTTGGTGGCACAAGCCAAAGAATTTGGCGTCGTGGCCAAAAGGTCACCACAAGTCTTTTAGTTCGGGGGCGGACTTGGACGGCTGAGATCTGCATCTCAGATGGAAGGGCAGCCGTTGATCGTTGCAACCCTTCGTTTTGGCAGCCAGCGGCATGAAGGCGTGGTCGGCATGGCTTTGGCACGGTTTAGGCATGACCAAGATAGGATTTTGGCATAGTTAGGTGCAGCCAAAAACTAGGGTTTGGCATTAGTTTGGGCACGACCAAAATTGGGGCTTGGCGTTGGGCAAAAGGTTACCACGCGTTGGCTGGCGACCTTGGACGGATAAGATCTGCATCTCAGATGGAAGGGTGGCCGTTGATCATTGCAACCCTTCGTTTTGGAAGCCAGCGTCATGTAGCGGGGCCGGCATGGAAACGTGGCTGGCATGGTTTGTCACTGGCACAGTGGTGCGGCTGGCATGGTTGGCATTCCTTGGCGCGGAGATGTGGCTGGCATGGTTTTCCATTGGCACGGTGGTGCGGCTGGCATGTTTGGCATGCCTTGGTGTGGAGATGTGGCTGGCATGGTATGCCATTGGCACAGTAGCATGAGAATTAGGGTTTGGCATAGGTGATGCTCTGGCCAATGCTAAGGGTTCTCGCAGTGGAAGATGACACATGTACATAAAAAAAAAGGTACCCCTGGTAATTCTTACGTAGGCATGCCGATTGATTCAATAAATGTGCTAATGGTCATAGTGACGTCATGTCGATGTGCGCTTTACGATTTTAACCCTAAGCTAAAAACCATCATCAACAAGATATATAGTCTCGATATTCACAATTTCCTGTACTACACAGTTATCAAACATAGTAATAATTCTAGATTCCACTTTTCAGTGTCAGAGTTTATTAACTCAGACTCAAGTGTTATGGTTTTGTTTCTTCTAGGAACATGTTTTCCAAAGTCATTGCCCTTGTTGGAAGTCATCTATCATCTCATATGCTTATAGAAGCACCATTACCAACTCCCAAATGTTGTATTTTTTTAATATGTTCAATACCATGTAGGATACATTTCCATATCCAAGAAGCTTTTGATTTCTTATATTTTTTTTGAAGTATTTACCCATTCTGTTATTTTTCCGATTAACCTTATTTGCTTCCTTAAATCCTAGCCCTCCTTTTTCTATTAGTCTACATAAGCGGTACGTCAAAGGATTTTATGTAAATACCTTTAGAGTTAGTGTATTTTCCCCACCGAAAATCTCTTTGAGTATCATTAATTCTTTTACTAATTTTCTTAGGTAGGACAAAACAACTCATCCTAAATATGGGCATGCTTGATAACACAAATTTGTTCAACACAATTTTACTTGGTTGTATTGTATCTTACCTAGCCAGGTTTTATCCTTTGTTCCATTTTTTCAATGATATTATCGAAGGCCTTTAATTCGAACCTATCTATGAACATAGGTACTCCTAAATGGGTGTCTTTTATATCGATCTTTTTTATTTTCACTAGTCTACAAATTATGCCCTGATGTTTATTGTGGATATTTTTACTGAAAAATAGTCTTGATTTTGTGAAATTTATTACTTATACAGATGCTTTACTAAACATATGGATAGCCTCTAGAAGAATTATACATCTATCAAAGGGTTTTTCTAGCTTGCCGATGAATATAAAGAAGGTTATTCCAGACGCGAGGACATAAAGTAAAATGATAAAGGAAGTGTCTCAAAAAGTTATGTTCCTGCCTAATCTGGATGACTCTAAGAGGAGGTTTCCCGCTGAAGGTCGTCGGCTTTTGTAAACAGAAGTAAATCATCACCGAAGAATAAATGTGAAATGGGGGTAGCTTTTGGTGTCAATTTAACACCTTGTACCTTTTTCTTTGTTTCTAGATGACTTAGCAAATGCGAAAAAACTTCCATACACAGAATGAATAGATAAGGGGACAATGGGTCACTTTTTCTTATTCCTCTAGATGGTTTAAAGTCCTTACAAGGATTCTCATTGAACAGATTAGCAGTGGAGTAGGTTGATATGCATTGATAGATTAGAGCACACCATTCCTCAGGGAAACCAAAAGCTTTTAAAGTTTGGATTAAGAATTTTCAGTTTACCAGGTCGAATGCCTTCGATGTATCGATCTCAAGTCCTATATTTCATGTTTTCTTTTTGCTTTTCTTCATTGAGTGCACTATTTCACGTGCAACAACAATGTCGTCCGAAATTTTCATAGAAGAGAAAAAAGTTGACTGAAACGATGATATAATTTTTCTAGAGATTTTTTTAATCTATTAGCCATGAGCTTGGCTATGACTTTGTAACATGTGTTACATAGGACAATTGGTCTATAATCTGCTGAAAATTTTGGATTTTTAATTTTGGAATTAGAAATAAGAAAGTTTTATCGAGATGTACTATGAAGTTGTTCGTTTATCAAGAAGTCTTGAATTGCTGCTACTAATTGTGGACCTACTATTAATCATGTGAAAAATACCTAAGAGGTCTCCTCTGTACAGTTTCCATCTATACCATCTGCAAAGTATTTATGAAATGGACAATCACAAAACACTACTAATCCATAAATGCAAAAAAAAAAAAAAACATGAAAACCGCATAATAGCCTACAAATATTATTGAGATTAATAAGTACCATTCTAAACCGTTTAATAGGACATAGAGATTGATAAGTTCCATTAATCTTAGTTGTATATAATCATTCTACTTATGTGTCGGATTTGGCTCCCACATTTGACTCCACAGTTACTACTTTCAGACTCCCACACAGGTATTGTCATATTGAGGTATCAAACTACCTAAATATCACTAGCCGTATTACCCCAATATCATTAGAAATATGTCCGCTTAATACAACATCGGTCACACGTGGATCTCTGTTGTCATTCTGCCTAGCATCACCGCATTAATGATGTAAGAAAGGAATTTTATTGTATTTAGTGTTGAAGAGAAAAATGTGGTTGATATGTAGGTTGATCTTAATTATTTTGTGTTGATGAGGTTAATTATAAGGATCTAGCTAACCTTAGGACATGGAAAACAGTCGTAGCTGATATTCCATATGGTGGTGCAAAGGGTGGAATTGGTTGTTCTTGTTAAGAGTTAATGTAATGTTCCACATGCATTTTGGAATACAGAGAACTTTGGTCTTGTGAACAAGTCTTGTGAACAAGTCTTGTGTACAAGACATATTTATCATGCATTTTAGAATGCATCTGTTTTAGTGTAGAATATATATGAACAAAGAAGGTCCACATGTATCTCTTTCCTTGGGTCATATATTGACCAAGTTTAGAGAGAGAATGTAATATCTTGATGTTAATGAAATCAAAGAGATAGAGAGGAAATACTTTCCCCATATCCATTTCAAATCAAAATCAATCCAAACTATCAAATATATTCAATCAAATTACTAACAATTGGTATCAGAGCATAGATCAAGTGAATCTGATCTTGGAGAGTGAAAAAAAAATCAATTTCTACCCATCAAATCAAAAAATCAGCAACAAATAAACCTTTCAAATTCTAGATCTAGAAAAATAAGAAACCCAATTTCTTCAATCAATCTTGAACCAAATCAATGGCAAGTAGTAGTAACTCAAGTCTATACATTCAACAACCTTCAATACCACTTTTCCATGGAGAAAATTATGATTTTTGGGCCATCAAAATGAAGGCCTTGTTCATGTTACAAGATGTGTGGGAGATTGTAAAAAATGGGCCGGGTATGATGAAATTGAAGATACATCAACTCTAGAACAAACCCAAAAGGATTTACTTAAGGATAGTAGAAATAAGAATTCAAAAGCATCCATGTACATTCAACAAGGAGTTGGAGACAATATTCTACCAAGAGTAATCCATTTTCCTATAGCTAAAGAAGCTTGGGATATTCTTCAACAAGACTATGGAGGTAATAAGAAGGTGAGAGAATTAAAATTACATTCATATAGAAGAGATTTTGAGAATCTTAAAATGAATGAGAATGAAGGTTTAAATGAGTTTTCATCTAGGGTTGTTGAAGTTGTTAATAATATGTTGATGTGTGGTGAGAAGATGGAAGAAAGAAGAATTTGTGAGAAGATATTGATTTGTTTGCCGGAGAAATTTGAACCCATTGTGGCGGTTTTGGAAGAGATTAAAGATTTATCTACATTAAAGTCACAAGAATTATGGGCTTCCTTGAAGGTGTATGAGCAAAGGTTGTCAAGACACTCCGAAAAGTCAATTGAGAGTGCTTTTCAATCAAAATTGAACTTGAACTCAAAAAATTCAGCAATGAAGAAAAATGAGTACAAGGGTGATGCTTCATCTAACTTCAAAGGAAAGGGAAAATGGAAGAAAGGAGGAGCAAATTCCAACAACTACACAAAGAGTGATTCTTCACAGGCACCAAGATGCAATTTTTTCAACAAGAATGGTCATTTAGATAAGAATTGTTGGAAAAAAGGAAAACCCCAATGTCATCATTGCAAGAAATATGGACATTTGGAGAATGATTGTAGGTATAAAGGTGAAGAACAAGCCTAAGAGAGCCAAGAAAGAAAAAAAAACAAATTTGTTTTATGCTTGTCAAAGTGCTATGGAGACTTCTAAGAGTGAAGTGTGGTTTGTAGATAGTGGTTTTACAACTCATTGGTAGGCTGGAAAAAGTGATTTGCCTACAATGTAATCTGCAAGTGCACAAAGGCCTGGAGGAGGCGGGGCAAGTACAGTCGAACCACGAGATTTGAGTGTGTAAAGTTGATCTAAAGCTTCACTAAACTGATTTCTAAAGGAGAGTAACACAAATATGGTTTGTTTTGGTGTCGATACGACAAGGAGTTGTTCTTGTATTTCTAAGTTGCAAAAAGCAGTTGTAAAAAGGTTAGAGAACACTAGGGATGTTGATTCCACCACCTAATCCTATGCTAAGGCAATACCTATTCAACTTGTGCTCTTGATTCTTTCCGGGGAAGGATACAAGGGATTATGCATTAACCACTCTTACTAACTCACCCCTAGTATTAGATGTCTTCTTACAAGACATCTAATCACAAATCAATTAACTCAATTAGCTAATTCAATTTTCCTATAACATTGAAGCACAACAAGAACAAGGGTTTGAACAAGAATCAACTTAACATAAGATTAAGGGTATCCTCTATACCCTAGCGAGTGAATTAAAACATTATGCAAATACTAAAAACAAATTGAAAATAAATTACAAATCAAAAAACCCTAAAAATTGACCGCGCCCTTCTCAGATGAGGAACAACTCGGTTTTATACTTCTCCCTCTTCTCTAACACTCAAAATCAACAATAAATGCATACCCAATCTTGTTCCCTCTTCCACCCGGCTCGGGAAGCCATTAATTAGCTCCAACTATCTCAAACCTAGCTTCTAGGGTATGGGAGAAGCTATGAGGGAGATGGCTTGAGCTAGAGTGGCGGAGAAAGCTACTGCGGGTGCGGGCCGGGCTGCCGTGTCGGGAGAAGGAGATGGTGAAGGAGGTGAGGTGGTTCTGCAGAATCGGTCGGGTGAAGGAGATGGTTCTCTGGTTTTGTCGGGGAAGAGAGAAAAGAAAAATGAGAGGAGTGTTTGGTTTGGGTGAAGGTATAGGTGGCTTCTGTGAAGCGGGAGCAGCGTGAGTCGATGCGAGCGTTGGATACTGGAAACCGATGCGTGGGGCGATGCGGCCGTTGGATGCGGAAGGGTCGATCTCACGGCTCGGATGCGACAGGCTTGGATCCGGGTTATGGGTCGGGTCTTGGATTTCTCAAGCCCATGTCTTGTAAATGGGTTGCTACTTGTTGGGTTGCAACCGATGCGCGCGGCTTTGGTTTTCTCGCTCTTTTGGCTCCTTAGTTTCTCCGAACTTTATTTACTACCTAAAAACACAAAATTAATTAGTACAATATTTATTCTTGAAAACAGAGAAAATACGTAATTTGGGATAATATCGATTTTTTGAGCACAAAAGATGAGTTAAATGCCAATAAAAAGATGTAGAAATATGAAATATTTGGCACTCATCAAATACCCCCAAACCCGAATTTTACTTGTCCTCAAGTGAAACATAAATTAAGAAATCCTAACTATACCACTTTGTCATTTGGTCTCTCGAATGCATTTAGCGTATGCACTAAGCCTTTAAACCCCTAGGTGTCCCTAGTGGACGAGTTGTAGTCTCGTGAGGGTTTACCAGAGGTGTACCCACAAAACCTTCTCCAACTTCAGAACGTAAAAGAGTCTCAAGCATCCAAGGAGCTATGAGGACATAAAGTTTCTGCATGCTAGTAACACGAAGTTAGAACTACTAAAGAACGCATTCTCATCCTTAAGAGTTGAGCGAGAAATAACCATACCATATGAAAGAATTCGGGTTCGAGAGTGATCACAAGCCTCTACTTCTGCCTCACCAATAGAGTTTTATGATAATTGCACTCAAAAAGACCGCTTTTTTAGTCTCTCATGTGTGCAGGCAGGAATAAAGAGATAAATCCTGCACACGTTGAAGGTGATAAGGATAACCTTCCGAAATAATTTCTGGAGACTCCACAGAGTTGTGGACAAAAAGAATCTTTTACTGATGATCTCTAAGAAAGGAAATCAACCATTAGCAAGGATGGGAATACTCACTTACCTTCTCACCCGATCGGGCAATTACCACCACTCTCTCAAAGATTCATAGAAACGTCTTCAATCTTCTGTCTTCTGTCTTCAACTGTTGATGATGAACTTCTGAACTTCACAAAACAATTTGTAACTTTTCTTTTCAAATTTCCTTGTTGCTTGGAATTTTCTTCTTGAATTTTTCTTCTTTACCATGGTGGTATCAAAACTAAGAAAATAAACTACAATATATAAACATAATTATTTTTTTTATTTTTTTTATTTTTTTTTTTGAATTATAAAAATAACAATAAAAACAATGAAACTACTAACTCCATGGATGAAGGACTTTATCACTCAATTTTCCACAACTTGTATTGTCTTGATTTCATAAACTTCACTGATTCTCATCTTTTCTTCTTTTCTTTGAATTGTTGCATGTAAACCTTGGACTATTTCAACTTTTCTTCAAATATTCTCGACGTTGCTCACGCTTTTGGCTTTTGATGTGTTTCTATGGATTTGTTGATGTTGTTGAGAGAGAGAGTGATGCTAACTACAAATCGAACTACAAGAAGGAGTTTTCATCTTTAAACGTCACCCTCATGATTGACAAAATTAGCACTCAAGAGATCAAAAATAGTGCTTGAAAGTGGTGCGAAGTTGGGTAGCTCACCATTCCTACCCTAATTGACGTACGGTGACACACACTTTTAATGTATTTTTTAGAAAGTCACAAAAATTGAAGGTCGGTGCCTCGCTTGATGTAAAAATGGGTAGTCTCCACTATGGGTGATCACAATTCTACTACCGAATATCTATACAAAGACCTAGTTCGCCTCCCAAGCATGGTTAAATCCAACTTTAACGCTCTAATCAACTAAGAAACCCGATTGTGTTCTCCAGTACTTCCAAATTCAGTCATTTCGGTCAGACTCTCTATGTAAACATAGCTAGAAGCATGCTAGTGACTCTAAGATCTCTAAAAGTTGGAGGTTTTATGCAAGTATTTACAAAGAGTGTTGAATTTTTTGATTTTTTTTTTTTTTTTGAAATATAAAAGACTAAGAACTCTATATGCAAAACACACCCCCAAACCTAAATCAAACATTGTCCTCAATGTGTCAACAGATGATAAGAATTTAAATATTCACATACCATGAGAACTATGTTGAGTAGAGAAAAGGGAAGAGATTACCGAATGTACAAGGGTGGTGCTAAACCATAGAGGATGAATGCTTTGAAAGCAAACAACATGGGCGCAATACAAAAAGTTTGGTTAGCACACATAAAAAAACTATGCAAAAAGAAAAAGAAAATGGAAAGAGAATGGATTTTTAGTCCATATGTATGTACACAAGTGAACTAGTTTAGTCCACATAAATGGGGTCTTCAGTCGACGGTCTCAACTTCGGTGGAAGATGCTCGGAAATGGTTTCAATCTCACGACCATTGACCTTGAAGATGTTCTTGGTTCTGGGTTTTTTATTTCAACGACTCCATGGGGGAAAACGATGCGTACCAAGAATGGTCCTCGACCATCGAGAACGAACTTTCACGGAAACAAATGCGCATTTAGTGTTGTCTGATAAAACTTTTTGACCAGGTGTAAAGGACTTGCCGCAGAATGCGCTTGTCGTGAAACACTTTCATTCTTTGTTTGTACATTTTGGCACTATCATATGCATCATTTCTCAATTCTTCTAACTCATTGAGTTGAAGTTTTCTTTAGTACCAGCTTTATCAAGATCAAAATTCAGTTTCTTTACATCCCAATATGCACGATGTTCTAACTCTACAGGTAGATGACAAGCTTTACCGTACACAAGTCTGTAAGGGGACATCCCAATGGGAGTCTTGTATGCAGTTTTATAGGCCCATAAAGCATCATTTAAACGTAAAGACCAATCTTTCCTAGAAGGATTGACAGTCTTCTCAAGAATATGCTTAATTTCCCTATTAGAAACTTCTACTGGGCCAGCTTTGGTTTGAGGATGGTAAGGTGTTGCTACCTTATGGGTGATTCCATACTTGCGCACAAGTGATTCAAAGGGTCATTGCAAAAGTGACTACCTCCATCACCGATTATTGCTCTAGGTGTTCCAAAAGGGAGAAAATATTTTCCTTAAGAAAAGAAAGAACAACTTTATGATCATTTGTTTTGGATGCAATGGCCTCTACCCACTTAGAGACATAATCAACAAGAACAAGAATGTACAACTTACCTTCGAGTTAGGAAATGGACCCATGAAATCAATACCCCACACATCAAACAACAACAATCAAAATGGGTTGTAAGGGCATCATGTTTCTCTTAGAGATACTTCCTAATTTCGGCATCGGTCACAAGCAACACAAAAAGCATGGCTATCCTTAAACAATGTTGGCCAATAAAACCGCTAGCCGCAAGATCTTTGCAGCAGTTTTTTTGGCACTAAAGTGGCCTCCACATGCATGGTCATGACAGAAAGAGATGACATCCCTTTGTTCAGAATTGGGGACACATCTCCTAATGATTTGGTCTTGGCAGTACTTAAACAGATATGGGTCGTCCCAAAGGAAATCTTTAACTTCAGCCAAGAATTTAGAACGGTCTTGTTTAGACCAATGCAAAGGCATTATACATATCAAGGTAGTTCACAATATCGGCAAACCACGGCATCTCGGACACAAGCATCAATTGTTCATCGGGAATGACTCTCTAATCAAGCACGGATTCATCAACAGATTCAACATTCAACCTAGACAAGTGATCATCAACAACATTTTCTGACCCTTTCTTATCTCGAATTTCGAGGTTAAACTCTTGTAACAAGAGTATCCATCGAATTAGACGAGCCTTAGCATCTTTTTTAGACAAAAAATATTTCAATGCAGCATAGTCAGAATATATGATGACTTTAGACCCTATCAAATAAGATCTAAACTTATCCAATGCAAACACAACAGCTAGCAACTCTTTCTCAGTTGTGGAATAATTCAGTTGAGCATCATTAAATGTTTTACTAGCATAGTAGATCACATAAGGGAGTTTGTCTACTCGCTGGCCCAAAACAGCTCCTACAAAGCATAGTCGGACGCATCACACATAATTTCAAATGGTAAGGTCCAAATCGGTGGTCCACTATAGGGGAAGATGCAAGGAGAGCCTTCAGTTGCTCCCATGCTTCCTTACAAGCATCATCAAAGACAAATGCAACATCTTTCGCAAGAAGATTACACAAAGGTCTTGAAATTTTACTAAAGTCTTTGATGAATCGGCGGTAAAAACCCGCATGGCCTAAGAATGATCTTATGTCCCTCACAGAACGAGGTTGAGGCAAGTGTTGAATGAGATCAACCTTGGCTTTGTCTACTTCTATGCCTTTTTCCGAGATGATATGCCCTAAAACAATGCCTGAGTTAACCATGAAATGACATTTTTCCCAATTCAAAACCAAATTCTTTTCCTTACACCTAATCAGCACACGAGTAAGATGATGCAAACACTCATCAAAAGAAGACCCAAACACAGAAAAATCATCCATGAAAATTTCAAGAAACTGATCTACCATGTCAGAAAATATGCTCATCATGCAACGTTGAAAGGTAGCGGGTGCATTACACAACCTAAAAGGCATACGACGATAAGCAAATGTTCCATAAGGACATGTAAATGTGGTCTTTTGTTGGTCTTCGGGTGCTATGTGAATTTGGTTGTAGCCCGAATAGCCATCTAAGAAACAATAGTGACTATGTTTTGCCAACCTTTCCAGCATTTGTTCAATGAAGGGAAGGGGAAAATGGTCTTTATTTGTTACTGTGTTCAATTTTCTATAATCAATACAAACTCGCCACCCTGTGGTCACACGGGTGGGGACGATCTCATTCATCTCGTTTTGAACTATAGTAATGCCAGACTTTTTGGGTACCACTTGAATGGGACTGACCCACTGGCTATCTGGAACCGGGTAAATGATACCCGCATCAAGCAATTTCAAAATCTCACCTTTGACAACATCTCTCATATTGGGGTTAAGTCTCCTTTGCATTTCCCTAGATGGTTTAGTATTCTCATCAAGATTTATGTGATGCATGCAAATTGTGGGACTTATACCTTTAAGATCTGAGATGGTCCAACCTAAGGCTCCTTTATGTTCTTTAAGTACTTCTAAAAGTTGACTTTCTGTTACGTGTCTAAACATGATGCAATAATCACGGGTAAAGTATCAGAAGGACCTAAGAAAGCATACTTCAAAGTATCAGGTAATGGTTTCAAATCAAGCTTAGGTGGTACATCAAGAGGTGGGGCAGATTTGGAATCGGAGAGTGGAAGTGGTTCCACTTCATTCTGCCATTTAGCAATATCCATGGGTGGAACAGATTCAAGCAAAGAGTGAATTTCCCCAATGTACTTAGACTCAAAGAGATATAAGTCAAAGTTATCTAAACATGCTTGCAAAGGGTCCACTTGAAAAAATGTCGAGCAATGAGTCTTGGATCAGACTCTCAATCATGTTAATCTCATGCAAATCGGTATCATCACAATCAATGGGTTGTTGACTAGTGTTAAAAACATTCAAATTTCTACGGTCATGTTACAAAAAGACAATTTCAACACTCCATTACGACGGTTGATGATGGCATTGGACGTCGCCCGAGGAAAGGGCGTCCGAAAATCACAGGAATGTGATTACTTGGGTTTTGCACGGGTTGAGTATCTAAGACGATGAAGTCCACAGGAAAGAAAAATTTATCAACCTTGATTAACACATCTTCAACAATACCACGGGGATTTTCACGGATCTGTCCGCTAATTGTAGCGTAACGGCGTGTGGGTTTGACTCCCAAGGTCCGATTGCACATACAGTAGTATGGCAATAGATTCACACTTGCTCCTAAGTCTAGTAACGCCTTTTCGACCATATGGTCACCTATGGTGCATGTAATTGTTGGACTACCTGAGTCTCTAAACTTAGTTGGAATCCTTTTTGGATTATTGATCTCACTTGCTCAGTGAGAAAGGCACGCTTATGCACGTGAAGCTTTCGCTTTTGTGTGCACAAATCCTTCAAAACTTAGCATAGGTGGGTATTTTTACTGATTGCTTCGAGGAATGGAATGTTTATGTTAACTCGTTTGAACATTTCCAAAATCTCGTTGTCTTGTTACCCCCTTCGCTGCACCAACCTTTGTGGGAATGGAGCAACGGGTGCATGACTTGGCAAAGAAACATCTATATCGGTAGGGCTTTTAGTTTTATCAACATGCTCGATTCTTTCTCTATAGTAGATGTTTTCTGCGGTGTTGTGGTGCTTGGTGAGTCGATTTAGACTCGCTTGACTCGTGGTACACCTACATTGTTCTCAACAACTTTACCACTACGAAGAGTGGTGACAAAGATTCACATGACTATGTGAAGTTTCATTGCGGTTTGAAGTACCTTTTGAAACACATTCTTTGGATTTTGTTGGGGTTGACTAGGAAGTTTGCCTTTTTCTATCTCATTCAATGCATCACAGATTTGACCCATTTTAAGTTCTAGACTTGTGAAACGTTGGTCGGTAGTTTTACAAGTTGTAAAAGATTTTGGGTCAACGACTCAGAAACACTTGTCTTCAAAGCTAGGCTTTCTCTCTACAGAAGGTGCGAGGATGTGGTTGTACTTGGGGGTTTCTAGGATATGAGTATCCTTGGTTGTTATTTGTTGTTCCCCCTTGTACAGGCCCTTTAGACCATGAGAAGTTAGGGTGATTCCTCCACCCTGGGTTGTAGGTTTGAGAATACGGGTTGTTCTCTTGCCTATGGTACAATGTGTTGGCTTGCTCGGTTTTAGACTCTTCAAAAGCATGTAGGTCTGGACAACTATCCACTAAGTGGTCTGAGCTATGACATGCGGCACAAGTGGCCATTTCAATTTGGTCACGGAGAGTAGGGGCATTAGATTTTACATTCTTACCGCAACTCAAGCATTTCTATTCTCACGGCCAAAGATGTCATTTTTGCATTTCCCTCAAAGTCGGACTCGATTCTATGAACATTAGGCTGCAGGGGTAGTCCTTTTTGGTTCACGGATGGACTCCCATTTTGTTGAGTCTTTTCAGCGACTTCGATTAAGAAAGTCCAAGCCTCATCAACACTTTTGTCAATAAATGCACCATTGCACATTGACTCGGACCGTGGTTCGGGTCATAACATCTAGACCCTCATACAAGATTTGCACGAGTCTCCATTTTTCAAAACCATGGTGGGGGCATTGGAGCAATAATTCATTGAATCTCTCCAAGTATTTTGCTAGAGTTTCTTCTTCTAATTGCACAAAACCATTTAGACTTTGGCGAATTGTCGCCGTCTTATGGTTGGGGATTTTTTTTTTGAAAAACTATTTTGTGAGATCATCCCATGTTCTAATGGATTGTGGTTGTAGGGCATGAAGCCATGACTTGGCTTTTTCTTTCATAGAAAAGGGAAACAATCTCAGTTTGAGGGACTCTTCTGGCATTTGGTTAAAACGCAGAGTCCCACAAATATCTTCAAAATCTCTCACATGATGGTAAGGGTTTTCAAGATCAACCCTTCTAAACACGGGTAACATGTGAATTGTGCTTGATTTCAGTTCAAGGCTGACCCCGCATCAGTGGCGAGAGATGATGCAAGAGGGCTGGCTTGCCCTAGTTGGGTACATGTAGTCCTTGAGACTACGGGGTGGGTTTGGTTCATCACCCATAGTTTACGATGGGTCAGGCTTTGTTGAAGAACTGGGTATGTTTACAATATCGTCAGGCGGATTCTAACTAGTCGATTTGTTTGGTCTCTAAAAGACACAATCATAGCCTAGCTAGCACATCTAGCATGTTAACACTCACACAGCCAATCAAGTTCAAAACAGAGAAACACCAACTCACACAAATAAAACACCAGCTCTTAGGATTCAAGCACAATGAGTCTTTGGTTGTTCTTGTAAGTGCACATCACATCACAGTTATACACACCCGACTTGGTTAGCGTGCACAAGAGAAACAGAGAGTGTGTAAGGTGCACGGCGGTCAGGTTATGCTCACTCAAGGTGAAGCATGTGCTTTGGTCTTGTGTGTGAAAGACAACAAGCGAGGCCGCTAATACAAATTCGATTACTCAACACTCATTCAAGCACCACGGGGCCACACAAAATTGCGGATATTGGTTCACATATGCACAAATGCAACAGATGGATAGATTCACGGATGCAACGGATGCACGAGATGAGCAAGCTATTCGAGACACGAAATTTCGGACTCTTATAACACACTTGACATGCACGATGCATAGTTGATGTCAACGTATGTCGATTGCTAACTTGGCTATCCAATATGCAGCTCAGTCTCAACAGCTACATGGGCTGGAGCTGAGCACAGGCTTTGTTGAAGCCAAGGATTCACAGTGAAGATGTAGCTAATTCAGCCAATTGTCAGTGCACATGTTACACAAAGCACAGGTTCAGAGATAGTTTAACTCAACTTCCTCGGGAGTAAGCTTATGGAAATTCAAAAGCTAGCAACAGGACTTTTGCACACAAATTCGAGGTAACATGCTGGTTCACAAAGCATGGATGCAAAAATCAGTGAGGCAAGGCTCATGGAAGTGGTAACTAATTCACATATAGCACAAAGATATAGCATGTGTGTAATTCAAATATCATGGAATTATTCAGATGAATACCAACAATTGCAGGGGTTGATCAGGGTTTTACAAGTCTCTAATTTATCATGCATACATGGAATATCACACATACATTCATCAACACAGCAGGGTTAGATAACAATACCACCGATAAAAATCGGGTTTAGGCAATTCCACAATTGTCCTGTGCCTCTTTCTACTCTTCCTTGGGTTTATGCTCCGATTTTTTGCAAAAGACAGTACCAGTAAGCTCAAAGGAGAGATTTAGTTCTACGGAATGTGCAACTTAAAGTAAAGTGGATGAATATCAATATTGGCTATCAATAACTGAGAAGACTCTGTAGTATGAAGATGGATTACTCCACTTGGTTATCTGTCCCGGGACAGAGACCAAGTTACCGTGATGTGCCATTCACAATAGAGTAAGATGAAGTTGATACAGAGTGCGATTATAAGCAAGTTTCAAATGCAAGAATGTTCAAAGCTGGAATGAGATGCATGATGCTAGGATTGGTATATCACGAGGTGATGAAAAATTTAGCTAATAATGCAAATGCTTAACTTACGGATGCAATCGTTTTATGAAAAGCTACAAAATCCAAAGTATGCTAATACAAAGAGTGCAACTATACAAATGGTTTAACTTGTATTCAAACGGTGCTAACAAGTTTACAACCCGAGCCATAAACGAGAGCTAGCTACGGATGCTAAAATTGATGCAAAGTTGCCTTGTAAACTAGTAACAAAGCTTCAACTGAGCTACAAGTAAGAAGCACTAAGATCATACAGTTATGCAATTAAGATAGGCTAACGAAGATATGCAACAGATGGCAGGACTTATGGTAACAAAGATAAGCTGGCCAAAATGCAGTGACAGAATGCAATAAAAGATGTAGAAATGGCAAAATTACAGCTAAGTTACACTAAGAATGACTAAAAACAGTAATTTAAAGCACATATATACAGGTTAATATATAAATAAGCAAAGTAAACTGCAAGACCTTAGCAAACTAAAATCTACAGGGTGAGATGCAAGACGAAACGAATGCAATGACAGAAAGAACAATTACAGGATGATTAAAGTTACAACTGTAACTAATCTGCTCATGAACAAACTACAGCATACACTAAACAGATGTGAAGGAAACTACACAGATGATTGAAACACTGACAACAGCAGACAACAAGATAAAATCTAACACATATATACAAACTTACAATAAAAACCAGTGGAGTTAATACTAATAAGCAACTACACTACTACCAAATACCCGACAAAAGCCAAAAACTTGGTAGGTGGAAAAAGTGATTTTGCCTACAATGTAATCTGCAAGTGCACAAGCTGTTGGAGGCGGGGAAAGTACAGGTCGAACCACGAGATTTGAGTATGTAAAGTTGATCTAAAGCTTCACTAAACTGATTTCTAAAGGAGAGTAACACAAATATGGTTTGTTTTGGTGTCGATACGACAAGGATTTGTTCTTGTATTTCTAAGTTGCAAAAAAACAGTTGTAAAAAGGTTAGAGAACACTAGGGTTGTTGATTCCACCACCTAATCCTATGCTAAGGCAATACCTATTCAACTTGTGCTCTTGATTCTTTCCAGGGAAGGATACAAGGGATTATGCATTAGCCACTCTTACTAACTCACCCTAGTATTAGATGTCTTCTTACAAGTACATCTAATCACAAAAGTCAATTAACTCAATTATCTAATTCAATTTTCCTATAACATTGAAGCACAACAAGAACAAGGGTTTGAACAAGAATCAACTCAACATAAGATTAAGGGTATCCTCTATACCCTAGCGAGTGAATTAAAACATTATGCAAATACTATAAACAGAAATTGAAAATAAATTACAAATAAAAAACCCTAAAAATTGATTGCGCCTTCTCAGATGAGGAACAACTCGGTTTTATTCTTCTCCCTCTTCTCTAACACTCAAAATCAACAATAAATGCATACCCAATCTGTTCCCTCTTCCACCCGGCTCTGGAAGCCATTAATGATTTGTTGGAGAAACCCTAGATCCAACTATCTCAAACCTAGCTTCTAGGTTATGGGAGAAGCTATGAGGAGATGGCTTGAGCTAGAGTGGCGGAGAAGGCGACGTGGTGCGGCTGTGGTCACATGCTGTGTGTCAAGAGGAGGAGATGGTGAAGGAGGTGAGGTGGTTCTGCAACTGGTCGGGTGAAGGAGATGGTGCTCTGGTTTTGTCGGGGAAGAGAGAAAAGAAAAATGAGAGGAGTGTTTGGTTTGGGTGAAGGTATAGGTGGCTTCGGTGTGAAGCGGGAGCAGCGAGAGTCGATGCGCGGGCCGATGCGAGCGTTGGATACAGGGAAACCGATGCGTGGGATGATGCGACCGTTGGATGCGGAAGGGTCGAATCTCACGGCTCGAATCTGGCTTGGATCCGGGTTATGGGCCGGTCTTGGATTGCTCAAGCCCATGTCTTGTAAATGGGTTGCTACTTGTTGGGTTGCAACTGATGCGGGCGCGGGCTTTGGTTTTCTGCTCTTTTGGATCCTTAGTTTCTCTGAACTTTATTTACTACCTAAAAACACAAAATTAATTAGTACAAGTATTTATTCTTGAAAACAGAGAAAATACAGAATTTGGGATAATATCTGATTTCTGAGCACAAAAGATGAGTTAAATGCCAATAAAAAGATGTAGAAATATGCAGTATTTGGCACTCATCACTCATATGTCCGGTGTGAAGAGCTTGTTTGTTGACATGGATACATCCATAAACTCTCTAGTGAAGATGGGGGATGGAAACATGGTTCAAGCTAACGGAAGAGGTACTATTTGCGTGCAAACTATCAATGGCGCAAAATACATTAGAGATGTGTTATATGTTCCGGATTTAGCATAAAACTTACTTAGTGTTGGGCAACTTGTGGAGCTTGGGTATGCGGTTAATTTTGAAGATGGATATTGCACCATTTATGACAAGAAGCACAACAACAAGAGACAAGTCATGAAGAGTATCAAGATGGAGAAAAATAGAAGCTTTCCAATTATCTTTGAAAAGGAGAAGAATGTTGCATTGAGGATGGAAACCATTGATGAAACATGGTTATGGCATAAAAGACTTGGGCATTTGAATTTCAATGGACTCAAGGTGCTTTCCAACAAGAACATGGTGCAAGGACCTCCACAACATATCAACCACAAAGATGGACTATGTTAAGGTTGTGCACTTGGGAAGAAACATCGCCAACCATTCCGAAAAGGTGTAGCATGGAGATCAAAAGAACTTCTTGGTTTAGTACATACCGATGTGTGTGGACCAATGAAGACACCAACTCATGGAGGTAATAGATACTTTATCTTATTCATTGATGATTTAAGTCGTATGACTTGGGTGTACTTCATGAGACAAAAGTCCGAAGTTTTTAGCATCTTCAAGAAGTTAAAGAGCCTTGTTGAAAAGCAAAGTGGTCACTACATCAAAGTATTTAGAAGTGATAGAGGCAAAGAGTACAACAACAAAGAGTTTGATAAATTTTGTGAAGATGAAGGCTTGGAAAGGCAACTAACTTAGTGGGTTATACTCCTCAACAAAATGGTGTTTGAGAGAAAAAACCAAACCGTGATGGAGATGGCGAAGTCCATGCTTCATGAAAAGGTTATGCCTAAAGTGTTTTGGGCCGAAGCTGTCAACATCGCTGTCTACTTGATGAATAGGTGTCCAACAAAATCCGTATGGGATAAAACTCTTTTTGAAGCATGGAGTGGGAGAAAGCCATCGGTAAGACATCTCAAATTTTTTGGTAGTGTGTGTTATTCTCAAATTACAAAGGTGAAAAGAACAAAGCTTGATGAATCAAGTGAGAAGTGTATATTTCTTGGCTATAGCCTCCAATCAAAAGGTTATAGGTTGTATAGCTTGAAGAACACTACAATGATTACAAGACGTGATGTGTTATTTGATGAAGGAGCTTCATGGAATTGAGAAGAAGGTAAAATTGAGAAAAGAACCATTATTGTTGATGAAGATCAAAAAAATTCAGCAACAAATGAAGTTGAAGAAGGTGAAGAAGATGAGGAAGAACTACCTCAAACACCTCCAAATACAAGACAATGAGCATCTCCAAGTATGTCTCCAAGTACTAGTGCATCAACATCACCACCATCGGCACCAAAGAAGTTGCGAAGGTTGAGTGAAGTTTATGAAAGATGTAACTATTGTACGGTTGAACCAGAAAATTTTGAAGAAGCATCAAAAGAACCGGTTTGGATAAAAGCCATGGAAGAAGAAGTTTTTGTCATTGACGAGAACTATACATGGGAGAAGGTGGCAAGGCAAAGTTACAAAGAAGTTATTGGTATGAAGTGGATCTACAAGGTGAAGTACAATGAGAATGGAATGGTTCAAAGATACAAAGCAAGGTTGGTGGCAAAGGGCTACTCACATCAACCCGGTATCGACTACAATGAAACGTTTGCACCGGTTGCTCGTCTTGACACCATTAGAGCCGTGATTGCTATGTCTTCCAAAAAAGGTTGGTTACTATATCAACTTGATGTCAAATCGGCATTTTTGAATGGAGAACTCCATGAAGAGGTCTATGTAGAACAACCACAAGGTTTTGTGGTGGAAGGAGAAGAAGATAAGGTGTAAAGGTTGAAGAATGCTAACTAGTAGCCAGATAGTTGTGTTGTTTCATTCAGCCCATCCAAAATTCTACTTTTGGCGGAATGGTCGTGATTGTTATATTTTTTGATCCGATGGTTGAGATGTTTGCGTTGTTTCATTCAGCACGACCAAGTTCTACTTTTTACGGAATGGTTCAGCGCACCTAGATGCTAGATTAGATTTTTTTTTTTTTTTTTTGAAGCATGAGAAACAAAAAGAACAGGCGTACCTAGCTATTACACGTAGGTATCTTGTACCCGCAGAGTCATTTAATAGAATTTGGTTGATAAACTGTGGGATTGACTGGTCCCATATTGTTGTTGATAAGTTGCCAGACCATCTGCTGTTTGATTCCCTTCTCTATAGTTGTGTTGAATAGCACAATGAGGAATTTGTTGCATTCTCAGTTTTATTTCGGCAATCATGCAATATACCACGGAGTTTCAGTCTCCGTTTTTAGGAAGCGCATCAGATTTTCCGAATCCGTTTCAAAGATAACTTTTGGCCACTTTCTCTCGATTCTTTGTCCTTGATGCCATGAGAGTTGTTTCAGCTATTAGCGTTGTAGTTAGATGACGTGGACTTCCAATCTAAAATGTTAGAGTCAAACTAGATTGACCGGAGTCAAACTTGAAATTACTTTCCACCCAAAGTATTAAAAAAAGAGAAAAATTATTATTTTTATTTATTTACTTTTACAGGGTGTAAAAAAGTAAAATTAGGTAATTAGGGTTGAGAAACAACATCCAGAATCAATCAATCTAGTTTTCAATGTGAAGTTCCCAGAAGAAACTTCTCTGTTCTTCTATCTCAACGGAGAAAAACTCAAATTCATCAACAAATTCTCATAAAGTTTCCTCCTTTAATTAGAAATCATCTTCTCTGATCTATATCACTTGTTTTCCCAATGTCAATTTAGATTTACAGCCTTCTCTACCTCGCTCAAAACATTCCAAAGGCGGCTCTTTTAGATTTCATCATCAATTCCTCAAAAAGGTGCAAACTTCGATTGGAATTCATTAATTTCAAACTTACAGATCCCTTTCAATCCATTAATCAATCAATCTGGATTCATAGATCGATCCTATTCATGGCTGAAAAAAGTAGCAGCAGAAGCATCAATGAATCCATCTAGATTGCTAATTGCATAAGGAGAAGGTATTTCTCATCAATCAAGCTTTCATTGTTATTTGTGAATCCAATATAAAATTTGAATTGGAACTCTATTGATTGTTTCATATGGAATCCAATTAAAAACTAGGATTTGAATTGTACCAATTGGTTTACTTGAATCCAATTAAAAACTAGAATCAATCTTTGTTAGTCTTCCTGGGTGATTTTGGCGATTGTCTAAATGATATTAACTTAATTTTGGATGGTCTTGCAGTTTCTCACCATGTGCTGGTATCAGCTTTGTGTATCTTGTAGAATGAGCTTCCTGATATGCTCTTGAAATCTTCTGCAAAGCACAGTGTTGTTTATGCTATAGATGCAAGTCCAGCACCAGAAAAGTTTGCACACTCCGGTAATCATCTAGCTCACAGCGAAAATTGAATGTGAATGATGGTGTTAGATGCTTATGTTACAATCTTAACACAGCTATAATCCCCAACCTTCAGAAATAGATTCACACATTGGCGACACACCAAATGCTATGGTGAATCTGTCCGTGATTAACAATATTTGGTCCCGCCTGGAAGACAACTTGTTTCACACCATGGATTCAACATTTGAGTTTATTGAAAGTGGAGTAGTGAACCCTCTACTTTATTCCAATGGCCTGTATCTGAAAGGAAAGGTTGTTGAGCATCGCGGATTATCAGCTTGCTCTTGATCAGGTTCTTTCTAATTATAGTTGAGCTTTTAACTTATTAACACGGCAGCTTTTCAAATGTGTCTAATTTTCGTAGTACTGTATTGTTTCAATTTGTGTTTTTAGGATCTCAACATACATGGCATCCAGTCTTGGAAGGGTTCTGCTAGAGCTCCAGGCTCTTGTTAACCGAAAGAGAATTTGGAGTCCCATACCTGCCTTCTACTTTAGGAATACCAAGATTGGTGATAGTTGTTCAGATTTTACTCTACCTGGGTATCCGGATTACCTGCTTACATCCAGCCAAGATTGTAGAATGGTGAACACTCGCTCATATTACTATTTTTATGACGTTTCTTTACTTGAAAGAAAAATTCTTAAGTTTTTTATATCGTGTACGTTTTGCTAGGTTGGAAGAATACGCTTTGCTGATTGTGGATGCCACTTGAATTTTGAGGCGAATGGAAGCTTTTAAATCTGGATTTTTAATCATTCAGTTCATTCAGTTATTTGCGGCAATTTGTAGTTCATTCAGTTGAATCAGAACCTATTCCTTTCTTTGATAAGCTGATGATTCATCAAGTGTATTCCTAAAGTATGTATATTTGCGGTCATTTCTCTTCATGGTGCAAATCTAGAAGTTTGGGACGGCTGTGTTTCTATAATCAACAAGTTAATGCTAGCTTTTTTTCTTTTGCTGTAGAGTGTAGAGTCACAGATTTATGAAGTAGGATTCGCTGACACTCTTCAGAAGCTAAGAAAGTACTTTGCAACACTAAATGTTACGGGTAACAAGATGTGGTCTGGTCTGGAAGAGAACTTTTTCAGTGAAGGAGAATCTGTTTCCACATTTGAGTTTGTTGAAAGTGGGGGTTGTCAAATCCTTACTAGATTATTATTCCAATGGCCAGTATCTGAAAGGAAAGGTTGGTTGTAGTGCATCGCTTGTTATAGTGAAGAGGTTTGCTGGTTTCTCTTTATCATCAATGAGCCTACGTTGGGAGGCAATGCAGCCGGCAGTCTTTTTAAGGAAACTGCAAGTTGCATTATCTTCTTCGGAGGATTTCCCGGTTATTCTAAATCGATTTCAAAGCTAAGGGATATATATGCTGCTATTCCACCTAAATGCCATGGCATATCCATGCTTAAGGGTTCGGTTCGTGAGGGAAGAGGAGTTCCTTTACCATCCAGACAGTTCCTCATGCTCGGCACCTGCCGTGTCTCTCTGGTATGCTGGCAGTATATAAATTGGAGAAGTCAGACCCAGTTTATACTTGTTCTTCCGATGTTTTTGTGGATCAGTTCATTTGTAGAGGGGTACCACTTCCGAAACACAAAGGTTGTAATTAATATTGGTGGTTGATAGCAATGTTGTCGAGGCTCGTGATGAGTTGAACCAGGATATTGAACGAGGCGGTTGGTCTTATTATATATATGTACCTAGGAATGTGGATATGGTTGTATCTCCAAATTATGTGAGTATGCCACTAAACTTCAGCTATTAATTAACAAGATCTAAGGAATATTACAAAATCTCGTATGAGTAGCTAATGTTATTTCGTTTTCCTCTACTCGTTGATTGATCTTGGTTAGTTTATCAACTAAAAAGTAGCAGCTTTTTAAAGCGTGTGAATGTTTCAGGAAAGTAGCATCGAACGAGATGACATAAAGGAAGCGTTCACTGACGTAAATGGGGTTAAAATGGTGCGTAGTTGCTCCCTCTGGACTTTTCGCTAGCCCATCATCAGCTACTGTGGAATTGTCAAATGTGGTTAAGTTCTCTGAGAGGTTTTGAAATTCTCGGGAAGATGCAAGACGGAAGAGTTGTGGACCTTCCCTCATCTGAAGCTTTTATAATTGCTCTTGATCAGGTTGCTTTCTAATTTTAGTTTAGCTGATCTTATTAATGCGGCAGCTTTTCAAATGTCTCTATTTTCTCGTAGAACTGAACTTTGTGTTTCTGGGATCTTGACGTACATGATTCCAGTCACTTGCTCTATTTTTGATGTTTTCTTTAGCTTCCTTGAAAGAAAGAATCCTAATTGTTTTTTCTTGTCCCGTGTACTTTTTGCCAGGTTGGAAGGATACGTTTTGCTGATGGAGGAGGCCACATTGAATTCTGGAAGCTCTTAATCAGTGTAGTTGATTCAGCTGAATCAGACATAGCAAACGCTTGGTTGTGACTTTTTATTTGCGGGAAATGGTCCATTGAAGTACTCAAAATACGGAGAAGGTTTTAAAGGACTAACCTGAACTCCCAAGGCGTTTTGGCATAGATGATGTGCCCAGTTTGCTTTAGGTTTGTTTTTCTTTTACCCTGCTCTTGTTTTGTTGTTACATTTCTTACGTTTTCTTGCTTTAGTCCTTGTAATGAAGCTGTAACATTATCTTCCATGAATCTTCTACAGGTGGTTCAAATCTAGAAGTTTGGGACGACTGTGTTTCTGAAGTAGGATTGGCTGACACTCTTGAGAAGCTAAGAAAGTAGTGTGCCACATTAAATGTGATATGGTGAATCTGTTCATGGGTAACAATATCTGGTCTGGGTCTGGAAGAGAAGTGAAGGAGAGTTTATTGAAAGTGGGGGATTGTCAGTATCTGAAAGGAAGGGAAGGCCTCTGGCAGTCGTTTTAAGCTTAAAACTCATCTTTGGGGAAGTTCCAGACAGATCAGATCCTTTATGAAGACGGGTAATTTATGTCTGTGTCTGATGCAGTGCACAAATGACGGCCACCAATTGTTGAATCAATTTTTTGTATGTAAAATTTGGTTAGTGAGAAACTAGGCTTGGATATGTGGGGTTACACTTGTTTGAATTATTTTATTTTAGACGATTGAAATTTTGTAGTTAAAATCACAAAACAGTAATTTTTTTTTACTTTTCTTATTATTAACAGTGACAGTGGTGACTGTTCACATAGATGAACAGTAGTTACTGTTCACAGAGATGAGATTATAAATAGAACAATCTAGGGTTTCAGCCTCCTCCTCCTCCTCCCTTCATCTTGTTGTGAAAAGAAGAGAACGAAAAGATCTGAAACAATGGGAGGCGGCAATAATGGTGGTTATATGGACTTCTCTCACAGAGGGAAGCTTGTTAAGAAGGGGGGAGGTGTGGAGGAGGAGCTTCTGCTCCTTTGAGGAAATCGAAGAGAGTAAAAACACCGATTCATATACCGATTCACGTTTTCTACAGTGATAATATTTTCTCTAATTTTTTCCCCTTGTCTTTCTTCCTTTTGTGCAGATCGTAGACTTGTTAATGTGATCAGAGCGGACAACAACCGTCCGGTGAGCCGACATGATGATGATGTTGACAACCAAGGAGGAGATGCTATCGGTGGTCTCCAAGGTCAAGTTGAGGAAGCTCAGGTGGAGCAGTAAGAAGAAGTGATGAAGAAGATGTATCTGTTGATTTAAGGTTTTACTTATTTTGGTCATCTTCTTCTTTATTTTGATCGTCTTTAATTTATGATCATATCGTCTGGATTATATGATGGATATCTTGGATTTCAATGTTATTATTTATTAGGGTTTTGTTTCTGATTTCTTCTGTTCCTACTTGTTATTATTTGGGACTCCTTTTTTGTGTGTCGACTCGGTTTGAGTGACTCGATTAGATCTAGGATCTGACTCATGTCGTCTGACTCGGTGGTTGAGTCAGGATCTGACTCGTGTTGTCTACTCAGAGAGTCGGAAACTAATAACAATCGACTGTGTTGTTAAGCTGCTAGATTCGTTCAGGCGTCTGATGTGGATTTACCCTTTCATCTCCTTTTATCTCGAATTAGAGTTGAGCCCTTTTGTGTGATTATTGACTGTAGCTAATCTTTGACCAAGCTGTTTTCATGCCAAAGCTGTTCAATGTCTGGCTACCAATATTGGTTGCTCTAGTTTATCTTTGCTCTTCATATAGTCCGTTTCTAATGTGAGTAATTAAGGTGTATCAGTAGACGCATTTTGTATCTTTTGTTTGACAAATTAGATTGTCGTACTCGAAAATCATGCCACTGCCATCATTGTTGGTGAAAACTGCCATGTCCCATGGTTCCTCAACATTAATGTTCTCTTTTATTGATCGACTGTAGCTCTTCTATGCCCAAGCAGTTTTCTTCATCTACAGATGCCAAAGCTGTTCAATGTTTAGCTACCAATATTGGTTGATCTAGTTTATGTTTGCTCTTCATCTGATTAGCAACCCAATTTTGATATTTCTAATGTTAGTTAAGGTGGTGTATCAGTGGACGCATTTTTTGTTTGACAAATTAGATGGTCGTAGTCGGGTTTGATTGTTGGTGAAAACTGGTAGTTGTAGAACTATCCCATGTCCCTTGGTTCCTCAACTTATTATACTTGTTTTTCTCTGGTGACCACTTAACTAGTAAGTTCTAGAAATCAGAATCCAGCTAGAAAGCCGCATAGATTTCATAAATGTTGGCTATTGAATAGGATAATACTTGCAGAGAAGTGATTGCTAGGAACTGGAATGCTAATGTCAGATGGTTCTCGTGCATTTTAAACATGTCAAATGTCTTTATGATTGCCTTGAGAAATTGGAATTACTGTTCTTTTGGTAATATCCAAATGGGAATGAATAAGGATTCCCCAGCCAGTATTGAAAACATCCAGAGTTTGATGATACCCAAGGGACAAAGTCTGTAGGAATAAATGAGCCCATGCATTTTTATTGATGTGATTTAGAATTAGGGGATCACATTTACGAAATCATGGACACTGAGAAGTGAGAATCACCAATTGGCGTATAGGCAGGAAGAGGAACTAACGGTAAAAGGTGGATGAACGCAAAATACTGCATGTTAATCCTATGCTACTAGGATGGGTCTGTAACTTTTTTTTTTTTTTTTTTTATCCCTCAAGACACTTCTCAACAGAGGCTCCATATATTTATCCATGTTCATCTCTTCGTGGATGAATGGGTCCTCTCATACGCTGTCCTCAACCTTCTTAGAGCCCTAGGAATTCCCTTGACGTGCTTCTTGTTCTTCCTCTAAAAATCTCGAACAAAGTGATTCACCATCCTATTATCAAAATTTTCTCATCCTAGATGCGCATCTGCATCAGTAGCTTTCACTTCGAAAATATACCCTCTTCAATAGTAACAAAGGAAACATCAAATGCACCAATACCAAGATCAAAAATAAGAACATTCTTCTCCCCAGGGCTCGACGCCTTCTTATCAGGACCAAGATAAAAAAATAAGCTATTGTACGATATCACACATCTTAATAAGAACCATAGATGATATTTCTTCAGCTGAAAATTGTTGCTCTTCGCCTTTGTATGTGGCAATAATCATGGGTTTGTCACCTGGTCCAGACATAACCTTGAAAGGCCACAGCTTCATATCAGCTTGAACCGATGGATCCAAAACCCTTCTCCCAGTCCAACACTTTGCATCTACAAACAAACTTCAGAAACAAGAATAGTTGAGTATAATCAAGCACTACCAAAACCAAGAAAACCCATGACAACTCAAAATCGAGAGTGGCAAGTGGCAACTCTTTTTCCATGGATCGTTCAAACCGATATGACTCAACTGAGTCAAACTCAGCATAGAGATGAATATCCAAGAATCAAGTTTAATGTTGACGTTCAGTTCTTCAGATGAAATCAACTTTCCTGTGTCTGATTTAACAAGTCCCACTCAGAATAGGCCAACGGTAAGCTCTACATGGTGAAATGTATAACATATTTTACCTCTTAAAGATTTCTTCTCAGGCTTTTGCTCATGATCCCGAGTTAGATGAAACTAGGCCAACCCCATAATCCACTCTTGGTTATATAAAATCAATTTTTTTTTTTTTTTTTTTTTTAATTATTATTATTGAGCAAGGAAAGTGAATACACTTGATTCACGTGAAGTGGACCACGTGAAAGAAATCAATCAAGGATTCCTAGGAAAATTCCAAAGATATGATTAGGTTTCACTTGCAAACTACACCTGCTATCGATTCTTCATGGTGAAAGCACTGAGCACCGGTAAACCGCGCCATATATTAATGAATCAGACATTATAGGGAGGGAGGACGACAAGGAAAGAATAATAAATATGCACTTTTGTTATAGGGAGGGGTTTTGGATCAAGTGAGTGGGAAAATCAATGTTAACTCATCAAATAGAATAGAGTCTAAACTTTTCACTTAGTCGGACAAATCTACCCTCAAGGAACGCACAAACATGTAACATGATTCTTTGTAAAAAAATTCTTGTTCTTTCTCCGCTACTCCCAGAACAAACCCTAGAAAAATAAATTCAAATCTCTCGTAAAAAACTCGAATCTAGTTTAACTAGTGAGGTCTTTCACACAAGTTTAATTGGTTTCATTTTATTTCTCGAATTCCTATGGTTATTCTATTAACAACCTGACCATCTAACTGTGTTGTAGAAAATCAATAGAGTAATTGATGAAGAATGCAGTATCAGATGAACTTGTCACAAGTATAGCTAGAACTACTTAGGGTTTAGGTTAACTGAAGAAGAGATAGAGAAACAAAATAGGGTAAAACAGAAAATAACTTTATTAACTGTTATTGTACAAGAGAATCGTATACATAGAAAACACATATATATATATATATATATATATATATATATACGAACTTAGCTTGAACTACGGGCTAAAGTATTTCCTAAAGTATGGTTTCCTGACATACAATAAATTCCAAAGAGAACAAACTCTTAAAAGAGTAACTACCATGTATAACATTGGGTCACGTTATACACGTACGTGATGCTGTGTTAACACCCTCCCGCAAGCACAACGGGTTATCCTGAACCGTTAGCTTGAACCTCAAAAGAGAAAACCGGTCCTTGGATAATGGTTTTGTGAATATATCCGCATTCTGATCCTTAGATGATATAAACCCGGCATCAAGAAGTTTAGAAGCAACTTGATCACGAACAAAATGATAGTAAATTTCAATATGCTTTGTTCTTGCATGAAATATAGGATTGACAGTGAGATAAGTTGCACCAAGATTGTCACACCATAGAACAGGAGGGGTTTGAGTGGATACAAGAAGTTCCGAAAGAAGTGACTGAATCCACATAATTTCAGCAGTGGCAATTGCAAGTCCCCTATATTCCGCTTCAGTACTAGAACGAGGTACTATTTTCTGCTTATGAGCACTCCAAGAAATAATATTACCACCCAAGTAAACACAATAACCACTAGTAGAACGACGATCGTCAAGAGAGCCATCCCAATCAGAATCAGTATACGCACTAAAGGATAACTGTAGTAAAGGAGATGGTCGAACAAGCATACCGAAAGTAGGTGTATTCTTAAATTACCATCACACAAAATACCCCAACAAAATTAACTTCTTCTGAAGTTCTCCTCCAACAAAAATTACCATCACACACCGCCACCATCACCGACACCACTTCCTTTCAGTCCTCTCTCTATTTATATTTCTTCACCCATCCATCGCCACCACCCTTTATTATATTTTTCACCAGGGGCGGAGCTAGAAATGTCCCTTACCCCTGGCTTACGCAATTTTCAACCCCTGGCTTAAGCCTAAACTTTACATAAGATTTTTCGCCCAAGTTAAATTAGGTAACAAAAAATTGGACTTTTGAACTTTTAGGGGTGGCTTCAGCCAGGGGAAGCCTGGCTGTAGTTCCGCCCCTGTTTTTCACCTCTGAAAATGTCTAAATTTCCCTTCTGTCCTTTTAGTTCATTATTCAATTTTGCACTTGCGGCAGAGGAAACTTCGAATCAAACATTAGCAAATACTATATTTCCTTCACCACCACCTCTGCTACTCCCTTCCCTCAACACCACCTCTGCAGTACCCAGCTCCACCACCACCAAATCATAACCAGCACCACCTCCAAATCATCATACACAAACCATTATCAAAATTCTGACATAATCTACCTACTCAATTTACCACACATCATAATTAGCGCCTTACAAAACCAACACTATCATTTATCCAATTCACCGTCACCGATACACATCACCACTGCAATTTCAAAAATGAAACACCACCACCGTAATCACCGCTATCATTCCTTGAGATAGAACCCAACAAATTCTTATCGAATTTTAACAAAACCATAGAACTAATTTAAGCATTTCAAGTAAAAGGATCCCGATTATATGGTTACAGCTTTTGAATCATGTCAATCTGAAGGAAAACCAAATAGAGCTACTTTACAACTCTGAAATATGATGATGAACTTGGAAACATTGAGAGGAAAAAAATAAAAACAAAAAAACTAAATTAAAAATATCAACTTGATTATTATCATCATCTGAAGCTCTTAGAAGAAGATAATTGAATTAACAGATCCGTCGTGGAGTTATGAATGACAAAAGGGAGGAGAGACGGAGGTAGAGATTGAAGCGACTAAGCTGCACAATTTGGTTTCTAAGGTTTTGTATTTGGAAGCCATATTACCACAGATGCCCTTATACACTTGCTAGGCATGCGTTTGTGGTTATATGCCACTAGGCCTAAGACGAGTAAGTGGGGCGTGCATATAAATAGTACAGCCTAATGCGTATGTCCCACTAATCAATTTAAAAAAAAAAGAAATTGTTAGTTTAGGGGAAAAATCGATTGCCTTCTTACACCTATTGGTTTTTAGTTTGTGACATGGCTGTCAGATAACAAGACACATTACTAGATATATTCCTCATAACACCTACTCACCAAATCATGCTAAGTGATCTATCTCTTTCTTTAATAATTTTATGGAAATGCTGTTTGGCTCCCTATCTCCACCTCCCTATAATCTAAGCCTCACATCCATAATGAGATCCGCATTCAGGTTCATGTGGGGTTCACCATTCCCCTGATATGAGGTTTAGATTGTAGGGAGGAGAATAAGGAGGTGGAGATTAGGGAGCCAACTAGCACCGCCGATAATTTTATTCATTGTTTCATCGATGGTGGGTACAAATCAGAGGATGCAAAAACACTCTATTCATGCAAAAGTGGAAGCGGAAAACAAAATTTAGGTGCAGTACGAGCAGTGTTTCGTTACGTGATAAATGATAAATAAAGAGAACAACTTTCTTTGATTAAAATGTGTCATACTTTTTGGAACATGTAAATGTAAGGACTATATATTCTTTACCGACGTGCAACGCACGTGCACTCTACTTGTCTTAATAAGAACCATAGATGATATTTCTTCAGCTGAAAATTGTTGCTCTTAAACCAAGAAAACCCATGACAACTAAAAGATCGAGAGTGGCAAGTGCAACTCTTTTTCCATGGATCGTTCAAACCGATATGACTCAACTGAGTCAAACTCAGCATGGATGTCACGTTCAGTTCAAATGAAATCAACTTTCCTGAGTCCGATTTAACAAGTCCCACTCAGTATAGGCCAACAGTAAGCTCCACATGTTGATAAATCAGCCAAATCTGACCACATACGACTCAAATCGGTCGGGTCAAGCTAGACAAATCTTATTCAAATCACACAAACATTCACATTGTTCAATCTATTAGCTTCTAAACCTGACTCAGTTACACATTGAGTCAGACAATAACATCCAACTCTGTGCATAACTCAGACATGCAAATTCCTAGCAACAAAGCAATCTACTTGACTCAAACTGAGTCACACAACAAAAACTAACAAATTCACAAATCAGTGAAAAAGAAACATTAGATAGGAAATCGAAAACCTTAACTAACCGTGTTAGACAGCACCCAAAGTCCCAAACCCAAAATTCATCACGACAAAGGTAATGAAATGTATAACATATTTTACCTCTTCAAGATTTCTTCTCAGGCTTTTGCTCATAGGCTAACCCCGTAATCTAATTTTGGTTATATAAGATTAAATGGCCATTAACCTGCAATAACACATTCAAATTTTGTAATTATTGAGAAGGAAAGTGAATACACTTCATTCAACAGAATTAGGAAACAGCACATTCTTTTACATTTTCAATTGATTTGCCTCACTTTCTCTCTTGACCTACGTACTACTCTACAATGAGTTGAACTCATTGAGCCAAATACGAAATACAAAACAGTTGTATAGCAAAAAAAATCTACACATGATTCTGCTCTTAGCTCTGCAATCGCACACAAAAGCATGCTCCTTGTATAGTGAACCTATTGACGGAACTTATAAGGTTAGCATGTGGGGTGGACGGCTGTAATAAAAAAGCATAGCAATAATACCATTAAAGATAAGTTTGTAGTATCGTACAGCTTCTTGAATTTATTCTCCGGATTTCTTAACCTTCATTTCAGTATCAACTGCTTTCTGGTAAATATAAGTATCTCTAATGGCCGTTGAAGGAATTTAAAGATGAGTTAAAGAAAAGCTTCAAGGAACCTTTTTGCCGTCATAGCTGAAGAAGCTGTAAGACTTCCGGCTGAGATGGCTAAAGGACGCCGCCTATGAAACGGACGACGTGATGGATGAGTTTTCCTAGGAATCCATGCGTCAGTCGGTAAAGGGGGAAAACCTGAAGGATTAAGCTCGTTATTTCATTTCATCTGCCAACCCACTTGCATTTCGTTTGAAGATTGCCAAGAAAATCAAACATATCAATCAGAGGCTAGATGCAATTACCAAAGATATGTGTAGGTTTAACTTGCAAACTACACATGCTAACAATTCTTCATGGTGAAAGCAGTGAACACCGGACCCGACAAACCGCGTCATATATTAATGAATCAGACATTATAGGGAGGGAGGACGACAAGGAAAGAATAATAAATATGTTACCTCATCATCTGATAGCAATCCGGAAAAGGTCTCTGTCATTTCCTCAGTGGGATGGGGGGGAGTTGGTAAAACGACTCTAGCCAGCAATGTGGAAAAGCTCTTAACAAAAAAAAAATATGGAGTCCTCAACACAAAGTTAATTTGATACTTGATCAAACTTCAATGTCTTAGAAACCCATGGGCCTAACTACCCTCGAAAACCGGCTTGCAAGGGTAGGGTTGCCTAAGACTTCTAAGTTTTACATTATGGAGGATCTGGCGATGTGGGACTATTTCTAACACCCCCTCAAACTCGAGAGGGTCGAGTTTGAATACACCCTGGACCTGAAGCATGGCAGGCGGATTGTAGCACACGGATTGCGGCCCGCCAACTGTGGCGGCACGTGGATTGCGGCCTACGGATTGCTGCCCATGTCGAAACACTGAAACAACACGGAGTCCACACACCACCCGATCATCCTGGCTCTGACAACACACCACCCGAGCCTGGCTCTGATACCATCTTAGAAACCCATGGGCCTAACTACCCTCGAAAACCGGCTTGCAAGGGTAGGGTTGCCTAAGGTTTATAAGTTTTGCTTTTACATTATGGAGGGATCTAGGCGATGAGGGACTATTTATAACACAATGTACTGGAAACTTGATGATTTATGGAACGGCAAGGGTGATCAACGGGAGAGACTCTACAGTCAGTTGCTTGTTGGTGCTCAAGGGAGTAAAATATTAATCACTAGTCGTAAAATATAAACTCAGGTTGCAGATGTTGTTAAGGGAGTATTCCTCCTTACAAATTGGAATAATTACAAGATGATTAATGTTTGTCTATTATTGAGAAGAGAGCATTTTCTCCCGGTGGAGCTCTACAGACAGAAAACATGACAAGAATAGGGCAACAGATAGCGAAAAAATGCAGCGGCTTACCAGTACTTGCAGCAATTCCTCGGAGGTCTAATGCGCTCAAGAAATGAAGAAGTCAAGTTGTTGCCTATTTTGGGAAATGGTACATGGAACTGGAATACACCTGAAAGTCAAAGGACGATCATACATATACTAAAATTGAGCTATGAATCTATGATAACTTGTCGTCCGAGTTAAAACAATGTTTCTCCTACTGCTCTGTACTTCCCAAGGATTTGGAGATGAATAGCGTAACACTGGTTCAGTTGTGGATAGCATAAGGATTTCTGGATACTTCTAATTTGGGAAACGGAGATCAATTGAAGACATTGCGGATGGTTTGAGAGTTTGGCATGGAGTTCATTTTGTGATGGTGAGCACAAGAGTTTACTTTGTGACATAAAGACGTACATGATGCATCATCTCGTCCATGACTTTGCACAAGCTGTTGCTGTGGGGATCAGGAATTGGCGTGTCTTAAGGTGAGTGAATTGAATGGTACTTCTAAAATACGTCGGTAAAAGTTGGCATTTACTTGGATAGGGCGAAGAAGTTGCGGGCACTTATTATCCCTGAAGGTTTAATATTATCAAAATCATTTGCTTCACTTCGAATACGGAAAACCAACGAGTTTATGCTCCAAGGAATATCACTGGTATCCCCATAGATTGCTTGACTAACATTAGAAGCATCACCTTCTATGAGTACCTTCCTAACTGTAATCTTTTTGCCAGATGAATACCAAGAAGAACTGCCTTCGTTTCTGCATATAGTGGAGAGGTTGCATCAAAAGTTACTGTTTCACATCCTAAATTTTTTTTTTCATGGTCTTGAACAATAGCACCTGCTGCTCCTTTATTCGGAGTGAAAGCTGCGTCTACATTGATTTTAAAGTAATCATAATCTGGAGGTTGCCAAGAGACAGACTCAGTGATTGTTTCTTCAAGAGAGAATCTCGGATTATCCTGAATACATACATTATAATCAACTAGTAAGGCCACATGTGCGATGCACATGCTTGAATTTGATCCTTTTAATAACACCAAATTTGATAAGAATGAAAAAAAAATTATTAAAATAAAATTTAATATTCTTGTTTGTACTCATTACATAGATAATTCAAAGAGCTTTGCAAATATACTAATTTTGCAAAAATCCTATATGTATTTTGAAAGATATCTAAGTCTTAAATTTTTTGATCTATTTTTAAAACAATGGCATTCCTGTAAATAAACAAACATTGATTTAATGTACCTTTTTAACCTTCAATACATATGTAGAGTAATGATTGATATTTAAGGTCATATTAGTAATATCAAGGTTACACACCAAGCTATTTTGTCCTTTTGTGACCACCCAAAAATACCTCTTTTCTTTATATTAGTAAGATATGAGCTTTCTTGATCACCATACCTGCAGAGAAAGAAACATCAGAAAAGACCATCTCGTTCCTCATTTCCATATATTCCAGATTGCACACAAGCCCATAATAAACTTGAATAAATTCGTTTCTTCCAACCAACTCATGATAACATCTCGGGAGTTCCTGGTATCTGTCAGGCCTGAGAATTCCATAGATATATTTTCGAAAATAGTAGCAGACCATGGGCAATTAAAAAATAAATGCTCAATGGACTCCTCCTCTTGTTTGCAGAATGTGCACGATGGATCTATTTGAGAGACAAATCTTTTGATGTTTGGATTGACTGGCAAACCATTATAAATCAACTTCCATGTAAAAACCATAATCTTTAGAGGAATGAAAGAGAAAGACCAAAACTTACGCCAAGGGAACTCATGCATAGCCGATGAAGAAGGAATATTTTCTGAAAGAATCTTGTAGCAAGATTTTGTAGATAATTTACCCGTAATTGTGGGAGACCAAATAAGGATATCTTGTGCATTATTTCCATTTAAGAAAATATTCTGAATTTCATCCACGATTTGTTGACTAAATAACTGTTGCATAATATCTAATATTTCCTTCAGTCATTAAATCAGAAACATGCATAATATTTTCTGGCAATATATCTGGTAATGGGAGTAAATGATTTACCTGATTTGGAACCCAAGGATCTTCCCAAATCTTAACAGTTTTACCACTCGAGATTTGCCAGAATATTTTGTTCTCCAAAAAGGATCTTACTTGCATCAAACCATGCCAAATAGAAGATACTTTCTTTTTAGTGTCTGCATTCCAAAAAGAGTGATCTTGAAGATATTTTGCCTAGAATAATTGAACCCATTTAGCATTCTTGTTCTCCAGAAGTCTCCATGCTAGTTTGCATACCAAAGATTTATTTACCAATTCAATGTTACGTACTCCCAGACCACCATCCTTCTTGCGAAGAGAAGTTTTTCCCCAATTAATAAAATGCAGCTTTCTTTGATCAACAGAGTGTCCATTCCAAAAAGATCTTTGGATTTTGTCAATTTGATTGATAACTCCTTTTGGTAAAATACAGATACCCATAAAGAAGATAGGGATTGAAGACAATACAGAGTTTATAAGTACTGTCCTTCCTGCCGGATTTAGAAAATGTTGTCTCCATCCTGCAAGTCTTGAATTGAATTTATCAATCAAAAACTCAAAACTTGATATCCGGAAATCTGACTTAAGGGGGTAAATATCCAGATATTTGTGATCCTCCTTCATTTCTTCAACACCAAACTCTTGTTTACAGAATTTTCTTCTAAGTTCCGAATTTCCTTTGCTGAAATGAATCGCAGACTTATTGAAGTTTATT
Organism: Papaver armeniacum; assembly: GCA_023531295.1. Lineage (NCBI taxonomy): Eukaryota > Viridiplantae > Streptophyta > Magnoliopsida > Ranunculales > Papaveraceae > Papaver > Papaver armeniacum. The sequence goes on along the minus strand of JAJJWW010006662.1, from coordinate 304,154 downwards.
AATTGCCCAGATAAATCATAATAATTCCTAAGGATTTCTTTCAGGTTCATAATGTTGATTCTAGAATTTTCACCAAAAAAGAAAAGATCATCTGCAAACATTAAATGTGTTACCATTGGAGCATATATGTTGATCTGGTAACCCTGATAGAGCCCTTGTTACCACCATGCCGACCTTCCATATGCGGCTACCAAAACGATGGCGTGCGACGATCAACGGCCACCCTTCCATCCTAGATGCAAATCCTAGCCGTCCAAGGTCGCCAAACAACGCATGGTAAACTTTGGCCCAAAACCCTAGTTTTGGCCACGCCAAACCGCGCCAAGGCATGCCATGCCACATGTGCCAATGGCATGCCAACTACCTTGCCGCGTCCCACCATGCTGGCCTTCCCTATGCAGCTACCAAAACGAGGGCGTGCGACGATCAACATCCACCCTTCCATCCTAGATACGAATCCTAGCCGTCCAAGGTTGCCAAACAACGCATGGTAACCTTAGAATTCTTCCTGAGTTTTACTTTTGGGCTGTTTTCATCTCCCGAACAAGCTCAAAACCTAAATATTCCCGCGCTGGGAGATAGGAATTTCTTTTCCATACAGAATGGAGGGGCGGACCATCAAAATCCGAGTCCGTATGAGAATTCTACACCGATTCTAGTAAAGGGCGCTAATTAGGGTTTCAACATACCAAACCCTAATTTAGACAAAGCCGCAAGCACTTCCCTTCCAAGCCACACACTGCCAGTGGCTCAACTCCACAATAAAGCCATGCAGGCCATGCTTTCATGCCACTGGCTACCAAACGAAGGGTTGCAATAATCAACGGCCGCCCTTCCATCTGAGATGCAGATTTCAATCGTTCAAGTTTGCTACCTAACGCATGTCAACTTTCGGCCCAAGGACAAACATCACGGTTTATACTAAAACTCTAATTTTGGCCACGCCTAGACTATGCCAAGCCATGCCGGCCTTAAACCATGCCGCTGGCTGCTAAACAAAGGGTTGAAACAATCAACGACCACCCTTCCATCTGAGATGCAGATCTCAGTCGTCCAAGGTTGCCATCTAACGCATGGCCACCTTTGGCCCAACGCCAAAATCCTAGCTTGGCCACGCCTAACCACGTTAAAGTCGTGTCGGCCATGCTTTCATGACGCTGGCTACCAAGCGAAGGGTTGCAATAATCAACGACTATCTTTCCTCTTAAGATACAAAATCTCGATCGTCGAAGGTCATCACCGAGCCGGCAAGTCTCCCAAGCTCAACTTGCCAGGAAACAACAACGTGCTACACGTTTTCCACGAAAACACTCGAGACATCAACGCATGTCACAAACTGGGGGATGCTCATTGGGTATTGGTTTGGAGGTTTACAGCGTGCGGCGTACCCTACGCCCGTTATAAGAAAGTGTCATAAGGATGAGGCGATTAGTAAATACATGGAATAATGGTGAAACGCTTTCTTTTATGGAACATCAATTCCAGGCGTTACAAGTTACCACCTCCTTCCATTTACTCACCCGTTTCCATTTCTTAATGATACCAGAGTACGTTTCACTTAGGCTTGTATAAATAGGCATTACCTATTTCCACCGAACAACAAGTTCTGGTCAGGGGCATACAACACTCAGAAAACATTGGCTAGCTTTGCGTCTGTTAGCTTCCCACTTTCTGATACAAGTCGTAAAACAAATACTCTTGCAGAATCAACTATTCTGGTCTCAACACTCTCTTCGCTTCCCTCCCCAAAACCAACCCTTCTCCTTCACTTTGTCACCGAAGCAAGTCTGGAACGACCATTTCTTGGTTTAGGACGGATTTGTACAGATTGATCTCTCGAATCTAAAGTACTCCCTTGCAGTACATTGTTTAGGGTTTAGACTCGTTTCTCACCCACACATTCAAAATTACCAAAATCAGCAGAAACCGTTTTCACCCTCAAACAACTACTAAGGAAGGAAATCTGAAGAAGGATAAACTAAGATGGACTTCGTCTGGAAATAGAGAATTTATGTCAAGTCTCTGTATGCAAAACTTCTAAATCCATCTAACTTAGTCTCAAACCAAACTATAAAGTTTTGGAAAGGTCTACGGAGTATGGATACTTCCCAAAGAATAAAATTGTACATCTAGAAATGTTTACAAGATGCACTACCAACAAGACAAAAGATGGGTTCAGTTCTAGAAGTGCACAACAAATGTGTGTTCTACCAGAATGTTGTGGAATCTACATATCATTTATTTATTTTACTGTGATTACGCAAAAGTTGTCTGGAATTTATCTCTAATGTGTTCACATGGAGTAAAATTAAACTCAACCATTGGTAATAATTAAATCTTTCATAGATAAATACAATTAGCGGAGAACAGGTGAATTGAACTCAATCTCTATGGCTCTTGCATCTACCAACTGTCTTAAAGTCGTTGAGGACAAATCTAGAACACCGGAGCAATTGGCTTTAGATATTTTTAGACATTATTCTTATTGGCACCCAGAAAATTTAGTTAGGAGAACGGAATCTAACTGCAGTAATCAGAAGCTCGATACTTATTGGAAATTAACAGCTACCAATACAAACAAACTGAAATATGGTACCTCTTGGTAATCTGAGATTACTGATGTTGGCTTTGGTTTCATTCTTTGAAATTGGACATATACTTTTCATGCAACAGAAATGGGAATCTTCAAGACCTCCTCAGCTGAAGAAGAAGAAGCTATAGCTATGTTATATGCAACTCTATGGGCCAACACAAATACTATACAAAATCTGGTGATTGAGGGAGATAATCAGGCTACAATCTGGTATCTACAGGGAAAGGAAATCATCTATCAAATGGCAATGCATTGCCACATTAGAGGAACTCAAAATTTTAGCAACACAATAAGTTTCTTTTCTAGAGTTCCAGTATGCAGAAAGTAGAGCAAAAAGGTGGCAGACTTATCGGCTAAGAAGGGATGGAGTTCATCTAATATAGTTTCTTTGAAAGATCGGACACCTAGTTTTTTAATTCCTGTAATTTCTTTTGACACGGTCAAAGCTTATGACATATATGTAGTTTAAGTAATAATAACTCTGTAGAAATTTCAGTTGATGTTAATCTAATTGATTCAGTCATCGGAAGAGCAATTTAACCTGAGTTTATCTCAAATCTAACAAGACTGAATCTACAGATTAACGGATACTCCCAGTATCATATGTCAAGATAAAAACTAATAATGATCAGGTGTCCATCGGATGAGTGATACCACACTCATGTTGAATATGTGAAAACGTCGGTTAGCAATCCGACCACCATCCGGAGATGGTGCGGATTAAGTTGGGTAAAATCCACGGATTTGGATATTTTGCTCACTATGCTTCTCACGGGCCAAGACCATGGCGAACTTTCTGGCCCATCACTTAAGCCCAATAGAAATAACGGGTCCACACAAAAAATGGTAACCAATCACTTAGTGCCACATAGGCTTGGGCGGCTATGGGGTTTAGTTTTCCTGAACTAACATCTTCTTCTAAAACTAAGATGGTTCCTGAAAGTGGAGGTCATGACTGAACATGGAAACACAGGGAGTTCCCGGTTATGGAAATTCATCAAATTTCGCTTATAAATAGACATAGATTTGATTCAATTCCAATAGTATTTACAAGCTTCCACAATCTCAATTTCAGATCTACAAACACCCTTCAATCAGATCAAATTCTTCTGATAAAGGCTGCTCCTTTCTTAGAATCTCTGCAGCAATTCCTTAAAACATAGTATAAACTCTGTTTTACAAGCTTCCACTCTCTTAAGTTCAGATCTAATACATATCCTTCTGATAAAGGCAGCTCCTTTTCATAGAATCTCTGCTGCTACATTAGAGATTATTCATTGAAATACATATCATCTTCTCTCCGTTTTAGAGTTTCAGAAAGACCTCTCAGTGTTTTCCATGGGTGAACATATAGCTGCTACATCATCAGTTGAGCTAAAAAGTGAGCGGAAGAGTCCACCACCACCAAAAGCAGCACCGTGGCTTGTGATTCCATACGGAAAAGGTACGAGAAAAAATCAAGCCTTTTATAATATCTGTGAGCCCGATAACAAAACTCTTAGAAAATGTATACCAGAATTGAGTGGAAAAACTTTTAAGCAGAAAACATCTCATCAGGGTTGGTGTATTATGATATGTGATGGCAAGGAATTTGATTACACAAAACAATTTTTGAATTTTGGTGATTGTTTTCTTTGGAATCCTGCAACATTACAGACTATTGAATTGCCTAATATACGGTTTTGGTTGGAACATAAAAAGGAGTATGCTTTTGTGGACTGTGTTTTGTCGTCGCCTCCTACTGATTATAATAGTTCAGTGGTTTTATTTCTTTTTGAATGCAAAGATGTACAGTATGACCATGTGGTTTTGTATTGCGTCCCTGGGGACAAGCAATGGAGAACACAGATGATAGCTCGAGATATGGTAGATTTCAACAATGTTGTATCCATCTGTTGTTTCAAAGGTAAATTCTATGTTATGTGTTTGGAGGATCGGCACCTTGAATTTGAAATGCAAAAACTTGGAGACGTTATTACCTTGTTTGTGAGGCCATTTGAGGTTGCCGACACCATTTTGTGGACATCAATAGGAGGAAGAGACACATCTATTTGTAGTACGCAATTCGGGAGTGTGGCGATGAACTTTTCAGGATTGAAGTAAGTTACCCTGCAAGAGGATATAAGAGAGTAGACATCGCACTATCTGTGTCAAAGGTTGATTTCTCTGTAATGGAGTTTAAGGAGGTGAATAGTTTTGGTGATCATGTTCTATTTGTAAGTGATGTGAACTGCGTTAGTTGCTCAGCGGCTGAGTTGGGACTCTCTAAGGGTTGTTTGTATTTTGCACTCTATGAAGATCAAAGTTTGCACAAATTTGAAGTAGAAAGTAATGCTAACAGTGTTATTTTGCCATGTCTAAAGCTACCAACGAAATGGTATGCTTCTGGATGGATCATGATACACGATAAACATCGTAGAGACAAAGATATGTTTGGTAAAGACGGAGAATTGAAGGCAGTACCGGATAACAAAACAAGTACAACTGGCAGTGATAAGAATGAGGGGAGACAAGAACTACAAGAAGCAATACCTTGGGATATTCTGAATCGGGACATGGTGGGGTTGATAGCAAAAAATTATCTTCACCGATTGGATTATATACATTTCCGTCTTGTCTCGAAAGCAAATCTAGCAGTGATGCCTATGGTAAAGCTGACATCCGCTTGTACTACTAGAAGCACGAATTTATCTCCATGGTTGGTTTACTCTCGGGATAAATGCCAGAACGTCTACAATTTTGTAAACCCGATGCATAAAAACGAGAACTACCTCATGAACCTCTCTGATCTAGTCGGTGCCACTATCCGGTTTCAGAAGGGTGGTTGGCTACTGATGTCGAAGGGGTCAGCCAGTATATTCTTTTACAATCCATTTACAAAAGAAAAAATCAATCTTCCAGACTTGCCAGTCGACATGTATAGCTTTTCCGGCATTTCATTTTCCTCTGCACCAACTTTGTCAGACTGTATAGTTTTTGCTATTGAAGGAATGCCCTGCAGTGATGGAATATCAAGTGAAATCTGCGTCCACTTCATTGAAAGAGGAGCAGCGTTATGGAGTGTCTGTAACTTCCCGAATAGGAATGCGGAGAAGTTCTTGCCTTTGCATAACACCCCAGTTTTCTACAAGGGATTTTTCTATTGCGTAGATTACAACGGAACGCTGGGAGTTTTTAATTTGGAGGATTATAGTTGGAAAGTACTGGAGAAGCCCCATGAACAATTTAGTGGTATATATCCTAGTTTCTTGGTGGAGTGTGCAGGACAGGTTCTATTAGTAAAAACAGGACACCTTGGCGCATCAGTTAGAGTATTTAGATTGGATTTCTCCAAAATGGTTTGGGATCAAGTTTGGAATCTGGGAAAGCATATGTTGTTCATCAGCTACACCTCGTGTTTTTCAGCAATTGCTCCGAGTAGGTCCATGGAGAACAAGATCTATTTCCCTAGATTATGTTTGAATGGCGAAGGGGTTGTATTCTATTCACTTGAGACAGGTAATTATCACTCTTTTGGGACTCGACATTCTGCTGATAATTTTTATGACACCGAGGGTTGGTATACAAGTTGTACTTGGATTGAACCAAATTGGTCGAAAGCTAAAGAGCTCGACTGGCATAAGCCCCACTATAAACAAAAGCTGTGTAACATTAGTTTTATTCTTTTTCTTAATTTATTTGTTGTAACATTAGCATTTTTTTTCTTCCTTGGATTGATCGAGTTTTTTCTATTTTATCTGGACACTGTTGTAACATTAGTCTTTAATAGTAAACGGTTTTCTTTCTTTCTTTCTTTCTTTCTTTTATATTAATTTATTTATCTGTTTATTCCGATGAAGCTTGTAGTTGTGTCAGCTGCTATTGACCCCATTGTATGGTTAAAACCAAAATTTCAGAACTTCGTAAGGCTGAACCAAGAGGACATTCTCCTCATTGGCATCGTAATCTTAAATATACACAAATTAGACAGTTTTTTCTGACCGAAACCATTTGACTTTCCAGCCACTCCATCTCTAAAGAGTGAAAAACACACTGCTTCCCTGGCTGGTTTTGGCATCGGCAATTGGAGCAATAGTTGAAGGGATAAACTACAGTGGGCTCTTGTTTCGATCATCTAGGAAGGAAGATGACCGAGTCCAAACTTTATCGATCTTTTAAATAAAGCTATGGTCGCGAAGCTAGGTTGGAGATTTCTTACAAATCTTGAGGCTCCGTGGGGTGCAACTCCTTCGTGACAAATACTTTCGCAGTGGCTCATTCTGGGATATGTTAAAGAAAGCTAGTGATTCGTCGAGTATTTGGAAAGCAATACTTTTGATGCGGGAAGACTTCCAAAGAGTTGCCGTTTGGTCTATTGGATATGGGAGAAGCGTTAATATTTGGCAGGACCCTTGTCTTCCAAATCTACATAATTTTAGACTGGAAAACGACAACATGGGCACAACTGGTCTCTCCACAGTTGATGTACTCATTTTTGCTGCTGCAATTTCCTCTATATCCACCTACCTAGGAACGCTGGCAGAGATAAGTTGATTTGGCGGTTCACTCCAACAGGTGAATTTAGTTCCAAATAATTCCAGAAATTACTTGCACGTGAAAACGGTCAAGCATCGTCGACAATGCAGACTGCTTTCCCTTGAAAATTTGGGGAAAATGAAGGACATAGCCCCTAAAGTTCTTGTACTCATTTCGAGATTGGTGCACGATGGTTTAGGATGTAGCCAGAAAATTGATAAAATTAATTGTTAAGCGAATTGGTTCGAACTGCTGTTATTGCATAGAAAAAAGAGGAAAGTAGCAATCACTTAGAGCCTGTTTGGGATCATTTTCAAAAACTGTTTTCTGTTTTTAAAAACAGAAAAAACATAAAACAGGAGAAAATGTGATAGGAAAAGGTATTTTCAGAAAACATTTTCCATTTGGTTCTGTTTTTGAAAACAGAAAAATGAAAAACAATATATAATCGTCTTCTGTGTTTACTTTTTTTTTCTTTCTTTTTCCTTCTTCTTTCTAGAACAAAGTAATAAGAGCTTTCCAAAAGAGTTGCAGGTGCAAGAATTGTTTTTATCGTTATCTCGACGAGTCTTTACATTTGATTTAGTTTAGTTGGTTTTTCTTAATTTTCAAAATAGTTTTTTAAATTTCCTTCCAAATAGCTTTTAGAAAACGAAAATGCTTTATATCCCGGGATTTATACCGTAACTAATAAACTGTGACGCCCGCATCTGCCCATTTATAATCCCAATGCAAGAGGGCATTCCCCTCGCCCGTCCGATTCCCTAGCAGGATTTTTTCCGATTACTTTGGGCGTCAACGTAGCATCACTCTTACGAAAATGAAAACAAGAAAAAAACGGTATTTTTTAAAACAATATAAGATTATTTTTGAAAAAAGTTTTTAAAAATCGTACCAAACAGGCCCTTGGTATTTGTTTCGTGACATAAAACAGGAGTTATATTGTTTTGCTTTGGCTTTGTAGTATCCTTTCCTTATTTTTTCTTTGTTTCCGGTTATCAAAATTATTAAAAAAAAAAAAACAAAAAAACAGGATCCACCAGAAGAGAAAGTTGCATGTAGAGTGTGCGTGAGTGACAATTTATGTGAATGGAACACACACAAACCTTCCAAACCCTGGCCAAATTGTGGTATACCTAGATTAATTGGGGTATACCCGATTTTAAGTGGACTCTTTTTAAGGGATAAGGGGGAGTCCTTGTTAGAGCATTGCTCGGTTGAACCCACTAGCATTGGCATGTCAAGTTAGTTGTTCCAAAATGCATTCTTGATTTAGTATACTAAAGATATAGTTTCGGACTATATTAGGTCTAAGAAGAAGTACTCTTAAGGATGAAGACTGAAGATTACAAGAAGACATCAACAAGGACTTCATCAACAAAGGTATGTGGTGATTTATTTCATTTGGATTGTTGTTCAATTCTACCTTTCTAATCTATCGAAAGAAATGCTCACTCTATGGAACATTCCTATGACGGTTAATGTACATTTATGTATATATACTCGAGGTTATTTGAACCACGACTTTTGTGACAATAACCTTTATCCATGTAAAAGGTCTCATGTTATAGTTAATGATCTTACGAATTCAACGAGCCAAGAATCACTCAATTCCGAGTTATAACGATGAAGTTATGAATGATTTATTAAAGTAACAATTATAAGTGTTACTGTAATTGTTACAGTTCGTTAGTAGGAAACAATCCATGAATTGTTTGTAACGGTTCACGGACTTGAACCCAATTACATGACTAGAAGTCTTTTTTAGTCAAGCTGGTGATGTTTCCTTATTTGATTACCATATTAAAGTGTTTGTGATAACTTTTAATTTCTGCCTAAGTTAAAATGTGATTTATTCACATAAATACAATATATGCTAATAATTATTTATTTAATTATTTACCCAAAATATTTGTAACTTAGGAAAGACTCCCAAAATTAGGAGAGTCTTGAAAAAGGAAACTAGCCTAAACTCTAGTGTAGCTTGCAAGCTAACCTATTCACTATAAATAAAGAGTTTGTGAATGCTACACGTTTTTATACCTTTCAGAAAATTGGTGTAAGCTTCATAAGGTTGTTTTCCATGTCTTTTGTTCTTCATGAACAAGAGTGAGATAAAAGTCTTTGTTTTGGGGATCACAAAGCCGAGTTGGATTTAATCTTCTTGATTGATTATACAACTTGTAATCTAGGTTTTTCACCTCTTGTCAATTCTAAGGTTTTCTCTTCTGATATAAAACCATTCAAGAGTTCTTGATAATAAACCGTAGATTTGATAGATTTCAGTTTCCGATCGTATACCAACTGTTGTTAGTCGAAATCAGAAGATAGAAAGAAAATTTCGATTAAGGTATCTCGTAAAAATCCTTAAGAAGTTTTAAACAAGATATCTCTAGATTTATTCTAGTTGTTCTTGTTGTAGAATAATTAGGTTTTTCTTTCTTTTCTTGAACAGTATAATAAACCCTAATCTACAAGTTTGTTTTGATATTACTTTTACCTAGTAATTATTTTTTCTCAAAACAAACACAAGATTTCCAAAACCTTGATTTACATCAAAAGGGAAATCGATTCGGTATTTTGTGAAAACAAAAGATCGAAAAGTATCAATCGTATTGGTGCATCTTCTAAAGAGAACTAACGTTCTGCTAGAAGATTTCGGGAATAACTTCTAAAGAGAATTTGTGTTCTCCTAGAAGTTATACGAGAAGAATTTCTAAAGAGAATCGGTGTTCTACTAGGAGTTATACAAGTGCTTGAATACAGCTGAAGCAGGTATTACATCTAGTCCAAATAGGTAGTAGGAAATTGGTGTAACAACTTATAATCAGTGTGTGTTTATTCTGGACTAGGTCCCGGGGTTTTTCTGCATTTGCGGTTTCCTCGTTAACAAAATTTCTGGTGTCTGTGTTATTTCTTTTCCGCATTATATTTTATTTGTTTATATAATTTAAATAATACAGTTTGTACTTTAATCAATCATAGCTGTTAAATCCGACCTTGTTTGTTGGATAAGACTTTATTTATCTTGAACAATTGATTTTGTTATTTTCACATTGCTAGACAAGTCTGGACTAACCCTGTTTCAAGTGGACACTGTGTTGAAATATTCCTTTAGTGATTGTTGCTTAAAGAGGTTTATACACGGTGGATATTGAATAGGTTGTGATTAATAAAAATAGATTTTGGTTCAAGAGCTTCACATTAAAATCAGGTTTACGGACTTGTTTCTGTTTAACTCTGATTGTGTTGAAATAGAGATATAACTCTTTGATATACTTTCCTATAGATCGAGTCTGACTGTCTAGTTGATTCTCTTGAAAGTATATTGAAGTAAGTCCTCTACGATTGCCAAACGAATTGTTGGGTGTGGTTGTTAGACCCCTGCTTTTTTAATTGGTACAGAGCAGGCAAACACACTAAGACCTCATAAGTCTGTGTTTATAGCATTCTTATTCTATGGACAGAAGTGATATCTCTATAAACGTAACGCCATCCTTCGATGACACGAACTATTTATCGTGGAAAATTGCTATGCGTGCTTTTATACAAGCGCGAGATTTTTCAATCATGGGTTCGTATTGTTAATGGCTATAATAATCTATTAGTTACAGTAGACGGTGTAACTGTTGCAAAGGATATTGGTGATTATGATGATCTTGAGATTCTTGCTGCAAAGAAAAATTCTGAAGGATTAAATTCTATCATCCATGCCATGACCCCATATCTTCAGCACCATATTACTACGTGTAATAAGTCTAAAGATGCTTGGGATATATTAGAAACCGTATTCGAAGGGAATGCCGCAGAGAAAGAAGCAAGGCTTGGGAAAACCTTCGTATTTCTGATGATGAAACCTTTGATGAGTTTAACCAAAAACTTTCTCAAAAAGTTAACTCCTCATATTCTCAAAAGGGGTATTTTGTAAAACAATATAAGACTATTTTTGAAAAGAGTTTCTAAAAATTATACCAAACAGGCCCTTGGTATTTGTTTCGTGGCTTAGAACAAGAGTTATATTGTTTTGCTTTCGCTTTGTAGTATCCTTTCCTTGTTTTTTCTTTGTTTCCGGTTATCAAAATTATTAAAAAAGAAAAGGAAAAAAATATGATCCACTAAAAGAGAAAGTTGTAGAGTGTGCGTGAGTGACAATTTATGTGAATGGAACACACACAGCCTTCCAAAAGCCAAAACAAATTCAAAAATCTGGGAGCTCGTCTAAATCCCTCTAGAGAGAGAACCTAGATAACTGGCCATTTATTCCATCGTTCAACCCTCCAATCTCCATTTTCTTCATCGTACAATCCTTGGTTTGGGAACAATGGTGACAAGGGACACTTATCCGTGACGGAGGTGTAAATTGGGTTGTGCTAGCACGAGCACAACACGCTAAAAGTTGAGCACAACCCAGTCCAGCACGTGACATAGCCCAGCACGGCAAAACACGTTAGTTAAATGGGATGTGTGGGATTTGACTAATCAGTATGTAACCCAGTATAGCACGTGGCATGGCACAACACAACACATTAAGAAAGCACGTCATAATATAAAATAGTACAAAACATAGCATAATATATATATATATCAATTTGTGTATTGTATTTCACAAAAAAAAAACCTTTATTCTAGCCAATTATTGATATTTTATTATCGTTATGTTGGCTTATTTTCATAATAGCACATATAAAACCTAAATATTTGGAAAAAGTTTATATTGGAAAATATAAAATAATTTGTCCCGGCGCAGCACAACACGACACAACACGTTTATTTTCTGGCACAGTCCAGCCCAACACGCCTTCTAGCATGACACAGCACGACACGTCATAATCTCCGGCACAACACAGCACGACACACAGAACGCTAAGAACGTGATTTCATGGGCTGTGCTGGGCCGACAAGGTTTACACCTGCTAATACCCTTCACTCGTAGTAAAAACTACATGAAGAAAGTAGCACTGATATCTTATTAAGATATATTCTCTAGAATAATATGATATCTTAATCAATTCTTCATTCACTCTATAAACAGAGAATTTCAATGTAATTGTAATTATCTCAGTATAATCAGTCTGGAGATCAATATTATTCACCCTACGGGGTTGCTTGTGGATATAGGTCGAGTTGACCGAACGACATTAAAATCCCTGTCTCATTTCATTTCTCTTTGATCTATGATCCCTCGATATTCATAATTTATTAATATTAGTGAAAAAAGGATTATCAATTGGGACGAATAAGGTTGCAGAAAAGGGAAAAATGAAATATGGATCCGTTTGAGACGGATTAGAGAGTAGGTCTGCCCAGTAGGTGAAATCTTGAGCAGCCCTTAGAGTTTCAATCATGTTATGAAACCGTTTCTGAGCTAAAGAACCAGAACCAGTAAGAGTTTGTCATTGTTTTTGATTAAGATCTCTAACTCCTGTTGGAAAATTGGCAGTAAAACAGGGTGAAGAAAAGAATGTTGTATTAGGGTTCAAGGCTCTTATGAAAGATTCTTTTCGACAATTATTCGACCTTTTCCCAATTGAATTGGCGAGTACAAACAGGTCAATTGAATATTTCCGTCAGGATACTTGAAGCCCCACAACGGTTGTTGGACTCAAAGCTTGTACGGCCTTGATCCAACCAAGAACACACTGGTTTTGTTTCTGATGATGCTTGTAAGAAAGAAAACAGAGAGAGTTGAGAGATGTGTTTTGAATGAAAACAAGTCTCCTATTCAAAAAAGAAATCACACCCTTTGGAGATGACTCTTCATCTCCACGGACATCTTTTCAGAGTGAACAGGCGTGTCTCTTCCTTCAATGCGTCCATTGGTGAAACGAGTTTTATGTTCAGGTCGAACCCCGTGAGCTGTCTAAATGCCTTCAATTCAAGGGTTTGTTAAAAATATCCAACAACTCCATGGGTGACAGTAGTCATTGATGATGATGGTGGAGGAGACATGGAGAATGAGAAAGGGTTTGAGAAAATGGGATGAGTGTGAAGAAATGTGATGAAAAATTTGTTTATAGAGAAGAGAGGGTGATTGGTGATGAAAGATTAGAAAGAATATTTATAACCGCAATGCGTTTCGTTCTTTATCATGATGAAAAGTGAAATTGCGCAAAAAACAACAGTGGTGGTCATGTTAATTACCAGTGGTGGTCATGTTAATTACCAGCTAGTTATATCTCTAACAGAAATTATATTTCTCTGACTAGTCTCACACTCTTGCTCGCGCTAGTGCTGGTGATGATTAGGAGAGAAAATGGCAGAATAACTATTTTCTTTCAAGTCAAGAATGGATATTTGGACTTCGAGATCTTATGCCACGTGGATGGTTATAGAGTAGAATGGGTATTTGAGCTCTCATCTTACGCCAAGTTGGTGGGACCCACTACTCCATTGACATTTTTGGAGATATTGAAAGAATTTTAGAGACTTTGGAAATCTCTTGTTAGTCAACAGAGAGTTTTTTAAAATCTCAAGCAATCTCTGTTATTGGATTGTGACTTGCTAGCTAAAAGTCTTCAAAATTCTCCATTATTGGATTTGGAAATTTAAAAAATCAATGACTTATAGTTTTGAGAGACTTGTAGAGATTTTTATTACAAAACAATTACCATAAAAGGCTAAAAAAAAAGTCTCTTCCCAGTAGGTGATATTTTGAGAGACTATTTTCTTTCTTTTTTCTTTAAGGATTAAATATCAAAATATTAAAAACAATAACCAAATAATTTACAATAATGAAAAAAACAAATTTATTAGAGATTCAAATCCCTTAAAACAATAAACAAATAAGTTACAATAAAACTCTAAAAAAATGAAGAAAAAAAAAAGTTTATTAGAGATTCAAATCCCCTGTGTTCGTCTCGTTGTGATTTTTTTTTGGCAAAATGGTTACAATTTCAATTAGCCATGCATGGACTCATACATTTTCATTGAATTTTTCATATATTCATGTTGTAAAAAAATAAATATACTATTTGTCTCACTATGTAAGGTGAAATTCATATATGTTTTGTTGTCTCTGTGAATCATCATAATTCTTTGAAAATCATTCAGAGAGTCTCCCAAAATCTCAAAACTCACAGAAAGTCACCCAAAATCTCTTGCATATAGTCAACACGAGAATCTCCATGTGCCATCTTTTTGTTAACAAGAAGAATGGGAGAGGCAAAAGCACTATTACTTTTCTGAATAAGTCATGCAATCAGTTTTTCTTGGACCATTTGTTCAACAACATATTTGTGGATATAAGGACATTTATAAGGCCTCTGAGAAGTGGGATTAGACTGTGGTTTAAGAGGTATTTTATGGTCCAATGTTCTGCTGGGTAGTAGTGTAGATGGCTCGGCAAAAATATCAGAGTAAGAGTCCAAAATCTAAGTGATTGGAGAGGGTGTAGGTGGACGGGGTGTTGTGGGGATAGCAAAGAATTGACCTAGTATTGTAGGAACTTTACTCTTAAGAATTTTATTAAAGGAAAAAACACTTATATATAAGGATAAGAGAAGTATTAGTAGAACTCCCCTGAAGTGTAATGTGTTTTCCTTGATACATGAAGGAAATCCTGAGTTGAGCAAAGTTGAAGGTTATATCTCCTAATTGATGTATCCAATCAGCTCCCAAGACCATGTCATAACCTCCTAATGGAAGAACCCTCAAATCAAATAAAAATTGGTTGTCCTGCATTTCCCAACAAAGAGTTTGACAGATGCCCTTACTGACAGTGATGTCACCATTAGCCACTGTAACCACCATGACCTGTAGGAGAGGCATGAATTCCTAACTGATTAGTAAGTTTGGATTTAATGAAAGAATTGGTACTATCTGTGTCAATTAGGATCATGATAGGATGCTTCTGTAAGTGGTCTAAGATACGAATAGTATCATGAACAACATGCCATGTCAAGGCATTTAATGAGATGTCCATAGTAGAGTCACTAGTAGAATGAGAAGTAACTTGAGTGTCCTTGCTCCTGTAATTCTTCATCGGGAATTAACATGAATATCTGGTGAGTTTTACATCTGTGACCCTGCCTATAGAATTCATCGCTATTATTACATAGCCCTTTGTCCTCTCTCTGCTGCATTTGTGAATAAGTAAGGCGTTTGATAGGTGGTACGAAATTATCAGGTTAAGTTTTAGTTGGGGTAGTGGGATGGGTCACAATAGGTTGTGATGAAGAAGTATTGGTTTTTCCAAAAAAGTAGATGGAGAGAAAAGGGGTTTGATGGGAGAAGAAGGGTGGGAAACAAATAAGGGAGGAGGTGAAAATTGTTTAGAGAATGATTTCAGTGGTCTAGGCAGATAATGCAGAGATGCTTATTGCATTTTTGATATGAATGATCTCTGTACCTTGGTAGGTATTACTATAAAGGCGGAATTCAGAATAATAATAGACGAGAAACTTATAAAACAAAAGACACGAGAAAGTAAGTCGAAGAAAAATATCTTCTCTAGATTATGAACAAGAAAACTATTACAATTCTATCTTTGTTAGGCTCACAATCTTCTCTAAACATGGTGGATTAACCTTAAACTGTTTGTTAAGCTTGCACAAGTATTGTTCCAAGCTTTCTCTAGGTTTTCTGTATGTTTACTAAACAACCAAACCTCTCTATTTATAGACTTCATTGTACTCAGCCGACCATGTCTTTTTTTAGGAATTTATTTCCTAAAATAAGAGTGTTGCCTAAAACAAAACTCTTTCCTAACTAGGAATTCTTCCCAAATAAGGTTTCCTTCCTAATTTAGGATTATTCCCTCAACTTAGATTGAGGTTTACTAAGTTCCTAAGAGGAGTTGGGATACACATGTATCAATTTTGGCTAGGAAAAAAACGTTTGAGGTGGTTTCAGGTTTAAACATTTGCACAACTGTGCGTATATCCTCATTCAGCCCACTTATAAAACACAAGGTATAAAAAGTCTCTGGCATAGTAGGATTATTCGCAACCATAAAGCTTTTATAATGTTCCCACTGGTCATAATAATCTTCAACAATAGTAGTTTGAGACAATTTATTGAAACTACCTACATAATTATCTTGAGCAATATCTTCAAATCTATCACATAAATCCCTAACAAAAGTATCCCAAGGAATTAGTCCTTTACCTTGTTGATAGTTTAAAAACCATTGATCCACCTGAGAATCGAAGTGAATTGCAGCCATATCCACACGTTCGTCATGAGGAAATTTATGAAGGTGAAAATATCTCTCATATTTAAGAACCCACCCACGAGGGTTGGTACCATTAAATCTCGGAAAATCAACCTTATGAGTGCGAGTAAACTTATTATGTTCTCTGTTGGACAGGTGATTGACTAGAGCATGAAATCCATCCCGATTTTTATATGAATTTGAAGATTCAACAGTAGACCCTGGATCTGGAAGTCGATTGATGCCAAGGAATTGGATAATATCATTGAGATCGATTTTCATTGTAGAGAAATCAGAGTCCAAACGGGTAACACATTTAGTGAGATTACCAACAAATTCAGATTGTTGATTCACTGAAAGAGCCAGTTGAGAAACAGTGGCGGCCAGCTGATTAAAATTTGAGTTGACCCCAACAATTGTAAGTTTCTCAGCCATGATAACAGGTCCAGGAAGGAAAATCTGGTTCCAATTGTAGTGTATTGGATTACAACTACAGGGGAAAAGAATGGATAAATTAGTAGCAAGCTGCTTTCTCTCTGCAAGCAGAGCATAACTTTCAATTTGAAAGCAAAAACGAAATTTTCATTAATGAAGATTAGGTTACAATGATTGGTGTTTAAATACCCGATCGAGTTAACGGCCATCAACCGCTTTAATTACATCTCTTACTGACACTGGACTCGAGGAAATAACAAACCTTATTTGAGAAAACCAGATTAGTTCTGAGTTTACCCTTTCAGAACAGACAGTGAGATAACTAACCAACACTACTCGGGGGGAATTTTGAACGCGCACTGCGCGATCATCATTTGAATGAGCAACTAGATCACCATCCGATGACCAAGATATGACATCATCCAAGTTATTAACTTAGTTATGATCCATAACTTTAACTATATTTTCCTAGTTTTCCTGTAATCTACACAAAATTTGTAATCCCTAAATATTCAACTCTGGGCGTCAAAATTTCCATAATTTTCTTAAAACTTTGGGCGCCAATAATCTTTGCAATTCGAAGTAAATTGGTTTTCTAAGTCTGATTCTCCCACTAGATGTAATATGGTGTGCATATGACCGATCAACTACTTATTATGCCTAAACGGGAAATTGTCACAATTAGACCATCAAATCACTGCCAAAAGTCTTGATGAATAACATCATCGAAGAGTGTTGTATTGACTATCGAATCTGTAACCAATTGGCAATGAGTAGAGTGGCTCCACACCTTATATATGGATCTAGTCTAAAGGGGTTAAAGCAATGTGTGGGACTATTATCTCCACTATGCCCCCTCCACCTGTAGGGGGGAGATTAAGCCACTACATACATTGCGGACCTCTGTACGGGTGGACAGGTAACCCTTTGGGTCTACTCTCATTCCATCTCGGGGGGAGATTAAGCCACTACATACATTGCGGACCTCTGTACGGGTGGACAGGTAACCCTTTGGGTCTACTCTCATTCCATCTCTCATACGGGCCTAGCTCTGATACCATAGAAGTGTATGTGCTTCCAACTCAAAACAAAATTGGCAATAAGTGGAGTGGCTCCACACCTTATATAGGGATCTAGTCTAAAGGGGTTAAGCAATGTGGGACTATTATCTCCACTACTTTATACATTCCAATACCTGCTAAGTGTGATAGCTATCACATTAAACTCTAGCTAGTATGGTTCCCAATTCGTCTGCGAACTGTCATTCATAATGACTTGAATTTGTTAAAGTGTTATTCACACTTTCAACACAAAAATTTTTATAGTCTTAAAGAGGTTTGGTTGTAACTTGAAAACAAGCAAAATGTTACAAACAAGCAAATCAATGGCTGGAGAAAATTTTGTAAAAGATACATAGAGAAACTTAGATCACGTTTTATCTCTTTAGATTCCCCACTTCGGATAATGTGATGGATAGCTTCAGATATTTGCACAATAAAAGATACGCCTCATGCCAACCACAACTTCCATCACCTCGCACATCCGTAATGTCATCTCCTGCATTCATTCCATTGCAATACCAACCAGTCCACCTGACACTTCACTAGAACCAGTTTCTCCATCATCAAAACAACACCACCAGTACCCATTAGCTCCATTATTGCCACCAGATCCAACAACTGCAGCTGCAACCAAACTCCAATACAGGCACCTCCAAGCCATTACATTTAACTGCAACAGACATCGGTTTCATATCCTCGACATCACGAGCAATCTCATTTCAGCATCACCCCCGCAACTTATCCGTTCAAAAAAATGAGCAATTTTCCGTTCAAAAAAATGAAGAAAGAAACTTATCCATAACATTTACAGACGATATATCAAACCACGTCTCAAAAGAATTACGCCAAATATATTAGGATTTTCATTTTTTACCACTCTCTCTTATCCAAACTTATCCATAACATTTACAGCATATATCAAACCTCATGTATGTGCTGGAACGATATTCTATCCTGCCCAAAAATATGGAAGGAATCAGTACATATCAGATATTTGAACTAAGAGAATATTTGAAAATTTTAGACAAAACCGAAAGATATATTTGAACTAGAGAATATGGAGTAGGTAAAATTCTAGATTGTAACTATGGTTAAGTCACTAACTGGATGGAGATGTAGCTGCTTTTTCAAGCATTGCGCGTTCAAATTTTTTTCCCAAGACTCGGTGGTAACTCAAGTCATGGGCACATGACACTGATTTGCGTTCACTTCCCATTACAATCTTATCCTTCGCATATTCCAAGTCAGTCATGCTAACTGCTTTAGCACCATCCTTTGCTGCTTTGAGAGCTGCAATGTTCACCATATTTGCAAGATCTGCACATGAGATCCCTGGTGTTACTCTGGCAATAATACTTGGATCAATATCTTCTCCTTTGAGAACCTGTCCGATGTGGTGTGAGAACCCCACAAGTCAGCCATATAGTTTTCACTTTTCATGCATTTACGCATCGGATAGCAGGAGCTGAATATAGAAAACAGTTTAAGCCCAGGGGTTTGATTCTTACCTTCACAAATATAAATCACCAAAGCAGCATCAGATTTTCAAAGACAAGCTAATTACCTTTAATATACCAACTTTTACTGAAATTATACACGAAAAATAAATTAAAATATTAGTTACCTTAGACATGTGAGATTCCAGTATCTGTTTCCGTCCTTCAACATCTGGATTGGGAACAACAATATTACGATCAAAACGTCCAGGTCCAAAGATTCGGGAAAGTTGGTTGCAGCAATCACAATAACTCCATCATTTTGTTTAAAGCCATCAAGCTCAACAAGAAACTGATTCAAGGTCAGCGAGCCTTGCGGATCTTTGGGGTTACGGCTCCTCCAATTGCATCTATCTCAACAATGAAAATAATACATGGAGACCGCTTCTTTGCTGCAGCAAATGGATCCCTCACTCTCTTTGCTCCCACACCAACAAGCATCTAGTCAAACTCACCCCCGCTTTTGTAGAAGAATGGTACTTGGGCTTCTGTAGCAATTTTACCTGTTCCAGGTGGACCAACAAGCAAAATCCCCTTAGGCTGAGTCTAATCGTGGTACAAGATTCAACTTTCTTGTTGAATCCACGTCACCAAAAACCAACGCCCACCAAGAAGTGGGATCCAAGATTCTACGTCCATACGCGGTTTGAAATCAGTGGCACGCAAATAGAAACAAATATTATTTATCAACCATTAGATCTCCAATAAGACTAGGAATCCAAACGGTCTATTTGATATTGCGTTTCTTGCTTTTTCCACACGCAGTTTGAAATTAAATTACAAGACAATGCCGGTCGAGAGTAAAGTTCATGACGCACGGACTGACCGACTGGACTAACCTTGGGTTTGGGGGTAAGAATTTGGTGGGCGTATAAGTATTTGCCCATAACTTTTGCACAAATGGACTTTTGTCATTGGGATGCTATTTCCTTAAACCAACCGACCTTGGGGTTTTTTCCTACAATAATCATGGGGCACAAGATCTAAATGACAAAATAAATAAATAATTTTTTTCCATCACTTTATATGGTGCACCATCTTTGTCATTTTGGTTGCTGCTTTCACAAGTGAAAACACAGTGTAGATTCTCTCATTACGAACATCTTCCTGCGTGATTTGTGCTACAAGACATTCAGTTTCTTATCATTAAAATAGTAAAGATGTAAAAAAACAGGAACAAAAGATGGTTGGTAATTAGTTCCACACTGCAATTTACTACAGTACATAATTTCCTTTTTTCATTTACACATTATAATCATAACATGATTTTGAATCTATACAGAACAGGAAAAGGAAAAAGTAAATGAAAATGAAAAAAGAGAAAGAAAGAAAGAAGAGATTGATAATAAAAAAAAAACCTCTCTATTTCCCTCGCTATCAACAAGGTTGAATTTATATGCCACTGTAAAAAACATTAGGGAAATCCCAATAAGTGCAAATAAAAAGTAATTCAGAAGAATAGATGAAAAGTTTTGAAGAGAATCTTGCAGACAATTAATGATACTCTAAATTTGTTCAAAATATTCAAGATCTTCAGATAGCGACGTCAACGGAAAGTTAACCAAATTTTCCGAACTATAACTCCGTCCGTGTTGTGCATGGTCCTCTACTTCCCAGGAGTTTATCTGCATTTCTTCTTCTTCTACTTCTTCAGATTTTACCCCATTGAATTGAAACTCTTGAAATGTAGATTCTAACTTATCAGTCTCCTCGGTTATGTCCCAAGAAAAAGCTGAATTCTCCATCATATTGTTATCCATCATGTGTAGTTCATTATCTTGAATGTTCAAGACATTGCAACTACTACTACCAGAACACTCTTTATTTTCGTTCAAGAATAAGTTGCTCATTCTCGAACTCGAACTCTCGGAAATATCTGCCGCCATGGAGTCTGTCATGTTATTACTATGATCACAGTTATAAGCCAAATTCGGCATTGGCGAAAACCCAAACTCGTAGTTATCTCTATAACTTTGTTCACTATGATATTGAGATAAAATGCTAGATTTACTGCTACTCCCTGCTTGATCAGAACCCATTTGTGATTCAAAGCTAGAAAATGGATCAAAAACTTGTTTATTCATGAAATGTTCATCTGGATAATGAGCTTGATCAGTGCTAGTGCTGCTTATTAGTCCGTTACGGAACACGCTCGAATTGTTGATCACCATTGCTTGGCCCATTTCGGTTGAGGATGTCGAATTCATTTGAAGATTTTCATTACAACACTCATTGGTGTCACTTAATGGCATATGTGTATTTGGATCAATTCCTTGTTGTTTGAGTTTTTTCTTTATACATGAATTCCAAAAGTTTTTTATCTCATTATCAGTTCTTCCAGGTAATTTTGTTGCAATTTGTGCCCACCTGAAAAAACACCAATCAAAAAAAAAGAAAAATTGCAGGATACTGCCCATTTGGCATTAAACATTGATTTTGTTTTTCTCAAATGTATAAACACTTACCTGTTTCCTAAGACTTGATGGAGATTAACAATCAAATCCTCTTCTTCTTGTGAAAACATTCCTCTCTTAACATCTGGTCTCAAGTAATTGATCCATCTCAATCTACAACTCTTTCCACACCTTTGTAAGCCTAAATAAATGAACACAAATAAGTATATACGTATGTATAGCTCGGCGTAAATAAACCAAAAAAAAAAAAAAAAAAAACTCGGAATAAACGAACGCAATTCGTGTAACAAGTACCTGCTTGCTTAGGAACAGAACTCCAACATCCAACACCAAATGTAGTAATGTAATTGAAAAGCTTTTCATCTTCTTCAGGTGACCATAAACCTTTCCTTAACTTTTGTGTCAAACAACAAGAATGTCTACCCATTAATCGGTAATGGTTACGATTTATTACACGAATTTGAAAAGAAAAAGAAAATCTTAGGTGTATCGATAATTCTAAGTGTATATTATAGTCTGAATTAGTTTCTATAAGAAGAAGATGATGAAATTGTTCCAACTAGGTACTAGTACCAGCTGGTAGTAGTACCAGGTACTGCAAAAAGAGAGAGTGTTGAAGAATCAAGAAACTTGCTTCCGTTGGTTTTAATGTAAGAAAGTTGAGAGAGACTGTTATAAAAACAACTATGCTTAGATTTCAAGTTAAGGGGAGAAGAATGTAGAAAGAGAGTGAAGCAATCAGTGTGGATTTTACGCAAAACAGGAAACACTTTATTTTTGCATTGAATTGGATTGAGTTTTAAGACATCTCCATCTTTAGATGCATCTACACATCTATCTATCTCTATAAGCTAGATAGTAGCAGTAGAAAACTAATACTAATAAAGAACAAACTTTGTAAGGGTAAGCCAAGTAGGTCAATTCTAGTAGTTGGTTTTGTCTAGTTAATTTTAACAAAATTCTGCTGAAAAATTAAAGAAGAAAAAAGTGGTTTTTTTGTATAAAAGGATGAAAAATAATATATATCAACCGACACTTATCATGTAATGTATTGTAGGGTCCTCCAATGGAAGAATTGCTTGAAGATAAAATTGGGGTATCATTTAAGCTTCGAACAAGAGCATCGAACAAACAACCTAAATTATGTGAGATAATAATGAGTTTGGTTAAGAAAAACAATTAATTTAGGCGTAATTATAATGTATTTCTCATAAAAGGGTCTCTTTTTCCACGAGAGTAAACAGGTTACCCTTCAAATTTACATCTTAATCATTAGTAATTAACCAAGAAGATTGACCAACATCCTTTTCCTTCCAAAATCTTACTTTCGATTTCAATCTACTCCTCTTGCATGTCACTCTCTGTCTAATGTTTCTTTAGATGTACTTTTTATATAGTTTAGTATTTCATCGCTTGCGCCTGGATGTTTTTTTTTTTTTTTTCTTTTTATCAGACATCAGCGGGAGTTCAACCCCTAACCTAGAGTGGTTTTGCCAAAAGATCACCTTGTTATGCCTATTTCTATGCACAAGATTAAAAAAACCTGTTTGGCATACCAGGTGGTATGGCAAATGAGTTGTGTCATTATGGAAAAACCACGGAGCGGCAGAGTTTCTATCGACCGTTATTATGGTGTCATGAAACCCATCGCGCGATATAAATAGTATATCACTGGCGCTATTATGATTATCGCTCAATAGTTATTTCGCAACGGCTATTCCCCCTCTTAGTTCCTATATATACGCCCTTGTACTTCTTCAAGTTACTCACACCTACTTCTACATATAATGCACTAATTTCTCTTTTTGTATTCTCAATTTTAAATTTCATAATCATCAATGGCGAGATCGATAAGAGGAAAATGTTATTATGAATCGGTTTAGATTACAGCAAGAAATGCATCAAAGGATGTTGCAAGAACTTAACGGTGACGAAGCTGAAGATAACTAGAGTTCCATAGCCATAGAAGTATCTTCAAGAAGATATACGTATCAAGGGAGGGAATTTTACCACCAGAAGAAGATGCACGATTATTTTATCCTGGCTTGATTGGGGTATACCCAGATTAATTGGGGTATACCCAATTTTAAAGGGACTCTTTTTATGGGTTTTAGGGGGAGTCCTAATGGGTAAGTTACAAAACTACCCTCATCCTTTAAAAACCTATTACCCTAAATCAGTTTTAATATTTTCATTTTATTTTCTTCTTCTCTTCTTCTTCTTATCCTCCACAACCATACCGGCTCCATCACCCCCACCACCTCGTCGATTAATTCATTGACATCGTCGATTCGAAAAATCCGATTAATCTTCATCAATGGATCCACCACGGCATAAGGGAAATCGTATGAAAGACGCCAATCGAAAACCCAATCAATACAACCCTGGAATTGCAAAACTAGTTCAACATAAAGTGGAGAAAAAAACGGTTGCTGAAGAAGAAATTGAACTCGCTCAAAACGAAGAATTAATGGTGCGATTAAGAAAGTAAGGGCCTACTTAAACTCACTCAAGTACTTCAATTTCATGTTTGCATGTCAAATTAGGTCGAGAAAAATCGATTCTTTGATTTTCGAGTTATTTCCGTCTCTGCAAGGTTTTTAGTTATCGACCTGCCGGGTTTTCATAGTTAGGGTTTGGCCGCAAGATATTAGGTTGAAGATATTGCCACTGTTAAATACCGTAATCAGCATTTGCAGGCCGGCAGGTTATTCAACCTCGACCTTGCAGCGGCGATAGTTTTGTTTTTTTTGTCGATGGTTATAAAAATTTTCCTTGTCATTGTATTTCAAGATTTGTGACTCCCCGATGCTTTGAATTTTAAAACCGGTATGGTATTTGAAAAAAAAAACCATGTCGGCTATTTGTTAGCCGGAATGTATGAGTAAAGGAACTTGCCGAATGGTTTTCAAAAATCCGGCTTAAGTATTGTGTTCATATTTGTTATACGCCGGCAGTTTATGTGAATTACACCATGCCGGTTTATGTTTAGCCGGCATGTATTTAGATATCTAATCTTCCGACCATTTATCCTCCGTATTTGTTATATATGTCGAATGGCCATCGACAAATTGACTGCGGAGGAGGTGATATTTGATCCGTATCGGGATGCTAGAAATCAAGGTTTAATCCAAAGGAGAGATGAAGTTGCATTATACTATGGACCCTTGTTGTGCACCGAAGGATATTCAATGTACGATCCACATCGGGTAATGCGAAAATTGGGTTACGTGCAAGAAGAACCTCATTTCGATAAAGATAGAGCGTTCTTTACTGTGAACCGGGATGACTGCACCACCTCCCAAAAAACTATTAACGTCTCTTACGATCCAGCGCCAACTAAAGAACATTGGGACGATAGACAGAGCCGTAACATCGATGTGAGTCTTTTGGACGAGGTGACCACCGGTCATGAAGCTAGTGAAAGATACATGTCGTGGTACTTGGGTTGGGCTCGTCCTTCTGTGATTAGGGAGATGACTGCTGAAGAATTGGTTCGTAAGAGGAAGATGGCATCGAAAGACCCAACAACAAGTCTTAAGTTCTTTGTAAGTATTTTAGAGTTGTTTTTATTATTTTAAGATCACATTATCGAATCATTATATTAATTGTTTGTTGTTTAATTGAAAATAGAAGGAGCATTTGAAGACCTTTGCCTAGGTGTTGTGCTGCGCGAGAGAAAGAGGAGAGCCTTTGTCGATTGAAGAGCAAGGCAAGAACATTGACTTTGTTAACAATGTTGAAAGTGAGGATGCCCATGAAATTTTCAAGCAAGCTGAGACTGAAGTAAAGCGGGAAGAAAAATCCAGGAGGGAAGCACATGCCAAGATGAATGCTGACAAAAAGAAGGCTCGTAGTGGTCATGGTGGTGAAGGTAGTAGTAGTGGTGGTGTTCCTAAACGGGGCTGTGGTCGTGGTCGTGGTGGTGGTGGTGGTGGTGGTGGTGGTGGTGGTGGTGGTGGTGGTGGTGGTGGTGAATGAATGCATTTATAGTTCATTTCTTTATGTTGTGTTGGACAAATGTTAAGGTAAATGGTTGGAAAAATGTGTTTTTAAGGATTATGGGACATGTTTTCGTATTTTGGACAACAAGTGTTGGATTTCTAGTTGTTGAATGAATGGTTTGTTTAGCTACTTAAAGTTTCAATACTTATCCCAGCATGTGTTTTTTAATTCACCATGCCGACCATACCAGGGTCGGAAAGGTTTTGAAGTGTCGGGATCTGCCGTCCTCGACAAGAAAATGCTTGCATACCGGGTTCGCAAGGTAATCGATCAATACCAAGCAGGTTGTGATACGACCTGGCAGTATATTATGTTATAGAACATGCCGCCATGTGTTGCGAGAAAATGCCTTCTCTGATGCCTAAAATCATCATAAGGCCGGCATGGTCATAAATTTGGTTCCTTGCCAACCACAATAACCGGCAAGATAGTGAACAAATATCGTTCCGACAGTTTAACAGAAAATTGCATGAACTCCTGATGCCTAAAAGTTATAAGATCGGGATGGTAAGAAAATTTATACCTTGCCGACCATATCATAGCCGGCATGAAAATGTCGAAATACCTTGCCGGTGGATACACAGAAGAAAATGTTTTCCTAATGCCTAAAAATCATAAGGTCGGCATGGTAAGAAACTTCCCACCCTGCCGTCCATACGTAGTCGGCATATTGGGGATAACAAATCTCGCCGGCGAATTCAAAATTCAAATTTTTGGCAAGTACAATTTCATTGATTTACTTGTACTTCGGCACTATAACGGCCAAATTTGGCCACCATCCTATAAATGCACTACTTCTCTCTACAAAACAACATACAAATAGTTCCATATACTCTCCAAAGCTCATATCATCATACACTCCATCTAACTCACCCAATAGCTCTCTACAAACAACAATGGGATCATTTGATTCAAATGAAGATTTGGTAATCACCAAAGCATGGTACGCGGAAAATCGACTTAGACGGCAATCCTCCGAAAGGGAGGATTCCACAACCTTTTGGGCTAGGGTACACAACAAATTTTGCGGCGAGTTTGGGAATCCTAATGCAAGAAGCATTCAACAAGTCTACGCTATGCACCTAGTAATCGAAAATGCGATACTTGCTTTTTTAGCGCTTCAACCTCGGATTTTTAACACTCGCCCCTTCACCTTGTCCATTTCACAATTTGTAAGTAATTTTGTGGTTATTTTTTACGCAACCCATGTTGTTTTATCTTCCAATGAAACACCACTAACAAATGTAAGTTTGTTTTTGTGTTTTTGTGTTTTTGTGGCATGAAGTCGTGAAAGAGCGTTACTTGGAGGAAAAGGGGGAAGCATTCGTGTTCGATGCAAGCTATCACTTCTTGGCACAAAGAATCCCGGAGGATAACCCGGAGTACTTGGATGTCGTATCGTCTTCGGAGGAGTAAGATTGATGGATTTAGAAGTTTTTGTATAACTCGTCCACTAGGGTCGCCTAGGGTTCAAAGGCTTGATGCACATGCTAAGTGCATTCGTTTTATGTTTCAATCGATTGTAGTAACCAAAATTGCATGAATGAAGTGAATTACATCTTTCCATATTCTCGTTTTTTCTGTTTGGTATAAGTACAGGTCGGCATGGTTATAAATTCTTAACATGCCGGCTACAAAAGCCGTTAGTGTAATAAATTATGTGCATGCCGACTATATTATATATAGCCGGCATGTTAGTGAATATTTACATGCCGACCGTTAGATTGCTGGCCAAAGGTAGTCGGCTTATTATTCATTCAAAAACCTTCCGGCCAAAACATGGTCGGCGTTTTCTTCATCCAAGGACCATGCCGGCTGAAAGTGGTTGGCATTTTATTCAAACGTATACCATGCCGGCTAAATATAGATGGCACATTCTTCAAACGTCGACCTTGCCGACTTATAACATTTTCGAAAACCCATTTTTTTGATCGAAATCGAACTCGTAAGATGGATTAAAGGTTTAACCTACTGAATTTTCATTTTCAAAAGTTTTAATCTAAACTCAATTAATTAAGCTATCAGATTTTTTAGTGTTAATTAAACAAGGTCATATTAGCCATTTAGAAAATACAAGGTTAAGGGGTGGCTTGGTTTTACTTCATAATGACCAGATTTTGTCTTATTGGGTATACCCCAATCTCGCCAGGTATTTTATTCCCAATTTTGTGAACTCTGATCAAGATTTTCAAAGTCGATTCTATATGCCTCGGCATCTGGTGAAAAACATTATGGATGAGCTTTGTCGAGTAGAAACTCAATTTAGTTATCATTTTGATGCATTGAATATTAAAGGTCATAGTCTTGAACAAAAAGTTACTTCGGCTTTAAGGATTCTAGGTTATGGAAGACCAGCGGATGTGAACGATGAGTACCTTCATATGGGTAAAACAACTTCATTCAGTTACCTTTCATTGTTTTGTGTGAAGTGATGATTAATCATTTTGGTCCAATATATTTACGAAAACCAACAGAGGAAGATGTTAGACAAATATTGAGGGAGAATGAGGAAAGGGGATTCCCAGGAATGTTAGGTGGTCTTGATTGTATGCATTGGGTATCGCAAGGATGCCCTGTTTATTGGGCCGGTCAATATAAGGGTCATTATCCAAAACCAACCGTTATCCTTGAAGTTGCTGCTTCTTATGATTGTTGGATATGTC
Source organism: Papaver armeniacum (assembly GCA_023531295.1). NCBI lineage: Eukaryota > Viridiplantae > Streptophyta > Magnoliopsida > Ranunculales > Papaveraceae > Papaver > Papaver armeniacum. Next base: position 275,821 of record JAJJWW010006662.1, on the reverse strand, counting down.
ACGCTTTTTTTGGTCTTCTGGGTTCACAAAATGATATTAATGTTTTGCACAAGTCGCCTCTCTTTGAAGATCTGAAGTGTGGAATTTCTCCCCAAGTTCGTTGCATGATCAATGGCAATCAGTACACTGGGTACTATCTTACGGATGGTATCTACCCAAAATGGTCCACCTTGGTTCAATGTTACCGTCAACCCCCCTTCGGTGCATTTGGCCATTCATACCGACATTTTAACGACTGCCAAATGGCAGTGATCAAGGATGTGAAACACGCTTTTGGAATTCGGAAGTTCGCTATCATTTGTGGGCCATATCGTGGGTTGAGTACCTCGTGAAATCCACGAGACTATGCTCACTTGCATAATTCTTCATAACATGGTGATTCAGGAACCCTGTCGCGATAAGGAGTGGACTAACTATGAAGATGAAGATTTGAGGCCCGATATTCAATCACAAAGAGGCGTGCCTACAAGAAATTATGCTCAAATGACTAATTACATTCATAACCAGAATTTGTATGACAATTTAAGAGAAGATCTAAGAGTGAATCTTTAAGCAGGGCATAAAAGAACGGGTGGCGTAATCATTAAGTTATGTATTTTAGCTTAATTATTAAGTTATGTATTTTGGGTTCAATTATTAAGTTATGTATTTTAGGCCTGAGATTAAGTTGATTAGTTTAAGTTAATGAGCGAAACTTATTTAAGTAGACTGCAACAAAATTTTAAACTAATTAACTTTTCATTTCAAACTAATATTAAGTAGAATTCAATAACAACATATCAGATTAAAATTCAACACTTCAAATTAAAACTTAAATTAATACATTAATTATCTAGAGGTTCTACTACATCGAATTCATCCTCATCGTCATCACCACCAGGTTGGTTGATAGTATATCCAGCTTGTTATTCAATCTGTGCTTGAATCCTGTCAAATTCGATTTGCCACAGATGTTTGTGCTTGAAAAATGTTATGCCTGTCATAGTCGTTGACAAAATTTTCTTGAGAAAGACGACTTTTCTTACTCTTCTTGTTTTAAATTTCCTATCAACTGCTCTTTGCTTCTCGACGGTCTGTTGATGTTCCATAAACTCCACCATTTAAAATCCATTGGAACTTCCTCCTTCTTGAGCTAATTCTCTAGCCAGTCTTGCATTTTTTCTCCCCAGAAGTTTTCTCTTACCATCATCATTATTGAGAATTAAGTTGACATTTGGGTTTCTTGGAGTATCTGGTGAAAAATTGGATGGACCTGCTGAAAATGGTGAAGAATTGGTGTCGAGGGAGAAGAATCGTATGGTGACCTTTCAATTACTTGTTGATTAGCTGCTAACAATTCTGGATTATATTTGTTCAACACCTTCAAAATATGATAACAACTTTCAAACCCGAAATTTTTGCCATTTTTTCACTGTCAATCTGTACGAACCTGTCTTTCAGCATCACAATCCACAAGACCACTCTCACGGCCTCTCTTGGCTTGCATTATCAATCCAACATAAGAGGCTACTTCCCTGTTGATTGTAATGAAGCGTTCTGCCAACCCTTTAGCATCACGGGAATTAATGTTCATGGTTTGTTCTTCATATTTAAGAAATATGTTTTCCCACATGGTGTTACCATGTTGTTGTGCACCATCGATACAATCTTGAGTAAAAAAAAAACATAATTACGACAAATGCATTCATCTTCTGTGATGTTGTATTTTTCACCCCAGACTTTTCCTTTTTTACCTTTGCCTTGACTTTGAGATTGTGAATCCATATTACAAGAAAGTAAGAATTTTAGATTTGAAGAAGATTGAAAAATTGAGAAATTCTAGAGATTTAGAAATTCTGGTGTGAGTTGAAATGAGTTTGAAATTGGGTATTTATAGAGGGGGGAAATTATAGCAGTTGGATGAGGAACTAATAAGCGATGACTATCGTTGGCGCTGGAATGGCCAACTAGCGACATTTTGTCCATCTAGCGATGGACGCTCTATCACTCGCTGAAATGTCTGTCGTGTATGCCTATATGTTATATTTGGCATATAGGCATATATGTTTGGCACTTTGACATACCCAAAGTGGGCGCTAAATTGGCAAACTCATATGTTTGACATGCCCATAGGAATAGGCCTTACAGAATCCAACTTTTCATAAAATCAAGTTGAATATTATATTATCCCACACTGTTACCCTTAACAGCAGACACTCAGCCATAATAACCCTAGAACTACCCCTACGCCTCTTAGCTCAAAGCTGTTTTCTCAATCTTTCTTACAGGTGTAAGACATTCAATATGCAAATTTACGGCAACATCAGTTTTGTTATCATGTTTGCATCTCTTCTTCGTCTTTCTAGTCTCAGTTCACAAGTTTCATAGAACTTCCTCTTTCTCATGGATCCTCAGCTTTGTGAGGTTCAAAACAGAATGGAAAAAACCTCCATTTCTGAAAGACTTAAAGCCTTGAAACAACCTATTCTCTCTACAAAAGACCTAATCCAAGGAGCAACTCAGTGGAAGTTCTGTATCTTGGGGAAAATCAAAGAATACTCTGTTGCTGAGCTAGATACCGAGCTTAAGAAACTCTGGATCAAGAGTAAAGTTACCTACATTAAGAAAGAAAAAATACGATTGCTACATGATTAAGTTTTATACACCGGAGGAGTATGACATGGTCCTTAATCTTAGGCCTTGGTTCTTAGAAGGAGACTTGATAATTGTGGAGCCATGGAATCCCATGATATCGAAAAGTAAGGTGGATTTATCAAAACAACTCCAATGGCTAAGACTTTACAATATGCAACCAGAATTTGCAAATCCTCCTATAGTTAAAAGTATTGCAATGGCGATGTGTGAGGTAAAGGAGATTGATTGTCCATATTGTATAGTACCCAAAGGCAAAGCTCAAAAGGTCAAAGTCTTATTGGATGTTAGAGACCCTTTAAGAAGAGGTTTTTGGATGAAAAATGCAGTAGGAGAAGAAGTGTAGATTAGACTCTTCTATGAAAAACAATCCTTCAACCTATGTGGATACTGTTACACTATAGATCATCAAGAGCATGACTGTGAAACTGTTGCAAAATTCTTGTTACAGCAACAAAAAGGGTACCTCTCTTCAAATTCCTTCGTGGATCTACCTTCATGGAGCAACCCTGACACCAGAGGAGTTAAAAGCGGCAACAACAATGCTTCTCAGATGATTACTTGATCAACATAATCAACATGTAGTAATTGTTTCTAATGACCAAGTACATGCAATAAAAAGGGTTCAACAAATAACGGTGGATCAGCAAATATCTGAAAATTTCATTAATGATTCTGACCCGGCTGTCATGTTTGAGAAACTGAGATTCAAACCAAATTTATCAGAAGTTTCGCGCAAGGAAAATAAAAGCACAGGTTTACACAAGGTTTGCAATAATCAGCTTGCTAGGGTCAGATAGCAGCATTATGGTTGAAACATGAAAAGAAAAAAATGACCATTTGGACCTTATAAGTAATGACTGTATTAAGAGTTGACTAAATCTCAACAAAAATCAGATGCAATTTGTTGAAACATTCTAAATACTCTCGTTTCTGAAATTTCTACACTAAATTATAGCATTGCTAGCATTAAATATTACTACACTCCCTGTTCACTCATGAATATATGGAAAACATGACAACATAAACGAATCCTCAACCGGGAAGCAGGAAAACTAAAACTATATGCACATCGAACCCGACAAATAACAAACTGACGTGAATCAGAGCCTTACCAGCCGTCACTAACTCTAAGATCCCACTGGAGCAATTCCTTTGGACTTCGCTGCTGCGGCTGCTGCTGCAGCTGCCCCCGCAGCAGCAGCAGCAGCAGATGCAGCAGGATTTGGTGCAGATGGAGGCACTGATGGCGATTGTGAAGTATTACTCTGTGATGTAACAGTTTGTTGTTTTGGTTGGCTCATTTGCTTTGATTGCGCAAGTAAAGCAGTGATTTGAGTTCCTGTGAGTGTTTCTTTCTCCAGCAGAGCATTAGCTAGTGTATGGAGTTCTTTGTTGTGGGTAGTTAGAATTGTCTTCGCATTATTGTAAGCCCTGTCCAAGAATCCCTTCACCTCTTCTTCAATAAGAAGTCTAGTTTCAGTGCTCATACTCTTCCCATTATCATCGTAATTGTGAGCTACAAGCCCAACTGCTTTGCTCATTCCGTATTTTGTGACCATTGCTCTTGCTAAAGACGTTGCTTGTTGAAGATCTGAAGATGCACCAGAAGTAACTTCACTTTCTCCAAATATAAGTTCCTCCGCTACTCGCCCACCCATACAAACATCTAACCTAGCAAGCATTTGCTTGCGAGAAACGCTAGTCTCATCTTTGTCAGGCAACTGCGCTACCATCCCAAGAGACATTCCTCGTGGAACAATTGTTGCTTTATGGACTGGATGAGCTCCATCTGTATGGATGGCTACTAAAGCATGGCCACCTTCATGGAAAGCTGTTAGTTTTCGTGATTCGGCAGAAATCACAGCTGATTTGCGTTCACTTCCCATCATAATCTTATCCTTTGCATACTCTAAGTCAGTCATGCTCACTGCTTTAGCACCATCCATGGCGGCTTTGAGTGCTGCAACGTTCACCAAATTTGCAAGATCTGCACCTGAGAAACCAGGTGTTCCTCTGGCAATAATACTTAAATCAACATCTTCTCCTTTGAGAACCTGTCGAATGGAATAGTTGGTGAGAGAGAACCCCATAAGTCAGGCATATAGTTATCATGCATTTAAAACATTGCAGAACAGAGCTGAATACTGATAACAATATGAATGATTCACTGTAGGGTTCATTCTTACCCTTGGAATTAAATAAGTCACCAAAGCAGTATCAGATATTCAGACACGAGCTAACCTTTAATATCCCAATTTGTACAGACAAAAAATTAATTACCTTCGACATGTGAGCTTCCATTATCTGTCTCCGTCCTTCAACATCTGGATTGGGAACAACAATGTTACGATCAAAACGTCCAGGTCTAATAAGCGCTTTATCCAAAGACTCAGGGAAGTTGGTCGCAGCAATAACAATAATTCCATCATTTTGTTTAAAGCCATCAAGCTCGACAAGCAACTGATTCAAAGTCATCTTCATGTACTGCTGATCCTTAGGGTTACGGCTTCCTCCAATTGCATCAATCTCATCAATAAAAATTATACATGGAGACCGCTTCTTTGCTGCAGCGAATAGATCCCTCACTCTCCTAGCTCCGACACCAACAAACATTTCCTCAAACTCACTCCCACTGCAAGAGAAGAATGGTACTCCTGCTTCTCCTGCAATGGCTCTTGCTAACATGGTTTTACCAGTCCCAGGAGGACCCACAAGTAAAACACCTTTAGGGAGCTTCCCTCCTAGACGTGTGAAACGCTTCAACAAAAAAAAAAGGTATCATCAAAAAAGCTGATCCTTATGACATGAAAAACACTTTGCATATATGTGGAAAGTTTCCCGGGGCAACAAAAATATAATGGTAACCACATCGTGTTTATCGTGTTTATCTTACACTAACAGTGAACAAATAGTATCAGCATGTTCAGATATTCAAATAGAAAAAACAAAAGTGTACTAAGAAATGAAAGAAATTATCATGTTATGCTTACTAAGCGTGTTGGTAAAAGTGAAACCATGACGCGTAAAAGTAAAATGGAAGCAACAAGGAAATATGCAAGGAAACAAAAGGAACGGATTTCGAGGACAAACTTTACATAAACATTCTGTGGAAACTAACAAGAAAATACATAATACGAATTCGAAAGAGCTACACTTTAAAACTAGCATATAAAACGAGCGACTACCTTAGGATCACGAAGATAATGAACAATTTCTTCCAGCTCAGCTTTAGCTTCATCAACACCCTTGACATCACTAAACTTTGTACTAGACTCCATGCTAGGCTGTACCTCTTCATTTAACCCCAGACCTGGAAGAAAAGCAGGAATGTTCTAATACTGTCGACAATCAATAAAAATTCATTATTTGTATGTAATGCATAAAAATATCCCAAAAGGGGTTACCTTTACTTATTCCTCTATCCTCGATTAGTGCTCCAACACCTGAAATGAGGAGAAATGCTAGTGCAATAGCACGGAAAGTACGCCATAATTGCTCTTTGAATTGCCCACCTTCTGCTGTCACCATGTGAATAGGAGCCGCAGCAGTTCCAAGAACACCATCTTTCGTGGACTTTCCGACATTCTTCAAAGCTGAAAATCCACCAGTACTTTCTTCAGCCATTGAGGCACCGGACATACCTGAAAACCTCAATTGTTTAAGAATCAAAACAATCTATTACAAGTTCCAAGATAGTTCTTATAATTTACGAGTATAACAAAGCATAAACGTTGTCCCGTCAACGTGTGAGACTCGACCAACAACGATAGTTGATACACAAACCAATGCATAAAAAGAGGCAGTTACCAAAAACTTGAAGATCAAAGTGACCACTGATTATAATAAACAATAAATGTTGGGTGTGTTTACTTCTGTACAAAAGAATATTTATCTTCTGCAATTGCAACTGATAAAACAGAAAAAGAATATACTAGATAACGACGTATTATGATTAAACTTTGATTCAAACTACCAAATATTCTATAAGTCAGCAACCTAAAACCTCGTCAAAACACGAAATTCTTAGGAGTTACTTTAGAACTACAATAATGCACAAAGCATTAGAAGATCCACCTCAAAAAGTTTCAAAACTTGTGCGAGACAATGAACAAATGCACAACAAGAACTCTAAAGATAATACAGGATTACAGTTGCTTATCAACCCTCTATTGAAAACAGTAGGCCTATAAATAAATTGAGCTAGTAAGGAAATGACTGAAAGATTACTGAATGGAGCATTTGGTCAGTGCACCATCATGAAGTTCCTAAGGATTTGATGCAATATAGAACTAATCCAATATAGCACACACATGGTTAAAAACCAGCACCAACAAATAATAATTACCTCGTTGCAATGTCTTGAGCAATTCACTTTCATCAAGCCTATCAACCTTGACTAAGGCTTTCACATAATCAGCAAGTGCTGATGGGCTAGTATGCAGTGCAGGCTGACCCTCAAATAGTCTTATGACTCCTTCGGGATCATTTCGACGGGAGAGCTCTCTAAGCATCGCGGCATCACTCAAACCTTCTGATTCACGTACTCGGCGAGCAAAATTACCAACATAACTCGACTGAAACCTTTGCTGAAGATATTGAAAGCTTTTCACTACATCAGGAAAATAGAAAAGGTCATCACCACTGTGTAATGCTTGTTTCATTCTAAGTTGAGAAAACTTGAATTGAAATTCATAAGAGATTATAATTTGAAAAAATGGATCTGTAACCAACTACTAGCTTGGGTTATTCAATAAATTCGTAACGCTGTAGCAAAACCAGTAAACAATAGCTAAGAAAACAGTTGCACATTTTACACATACCTTCGCTGCCTAAGAGCTTCTGCAATGGGACGGAATCTCTAATGAGCAAATTTTTAGAATGCTGCAACTGCTGTTGATGTCTTGACACCTGTTCCAGTAAGCACAATTAACAATTGCGATAAAACAACATGACTCGCTCAACAATTCAACCAACATTTGCAGCATACGATTCAAGTGCACAGATAGGAACATCAGAAACATACACACATAACGAAAACATCTAAGCTTTCGTTACTTAACACATTGAATTGATTTAAAACAAGCTTATTAATGTTGAGAAAACCAAATGACCACAAAAGATAGACACAATCTAAATACATATGTTTCGAACCAATCACCCTATTATCTGACATGATTTCATTTATTGATATTTCGATACTTATCGCTGTAATGGGCAACAAGATGTTATAAATCTCTATACAAAATGCATCTTTGGACCCTTGCACCATAACATTTATACCCTGTTCCCTGCACCACAAATCCCCATATTGATTTCAAACAAATCTACAGCTCTAAAATCAAGATTTCAATTCAGTTTTCGGGAAACCAAATTAGGGTTCTGTATAAAATTTGGGGGCAAATTAAAAACAAGGGATTTTATGAGAAACCCAATACTATACGACCATCTAAATCAAAACCCAGTATGATAGATCTATAAAAATCAAATCTTTTTTAAAGATTAATACTCACTTGTGTGAGAAGACGCCTCCAAGCCATTCCCCCTTTATAAAAATTATTACACAGATTTTACAACACTCTGTTTTCGTTTATGTGATGATAATCAGAAGATCGAGAACAAAACTGGATAAATTAGGGTTATAAATAGTGGGAGGAGAGATGATGAAGAAGAAGAAAGATTTACAGAAAAAATCTCATGACTTCGTTTGTTTGCTTAAAAAAAATCGGGGGTGACGTTACTAACATAAACACGGTGTGTACCTACGCACCTCTCAATATTAATGGGCCTCCATTTGAGAATTTTAGTATAGCCCGATGTCAAAATCCAGCCGAAATGTGTTCGAGGTTATCGGGCTCGGTGTTTCCCTCAAGGAGATGCATGGTGCAACACTCTTCGTCCGTAACTTATAATAGTATGATGGTAGATTGGAGAATGTCAATCCATAACGAAGGGCGAGCGTTAAGGTAGAAATTTTGAAAGCTTAAAAAACTTCGGAAGTATTTTTCTTTTGAAAGTAATTGGTTACCATTCTTATAGCTTCTATCAAATGAAAGAACCATATTACTAGCATGTTTTAACTGAAGAAACAAGTTTAATTGGCACAACAGGAAAAAATAAAATATCCTAAGCAATAAGAGATTGCTTGGAATCAAGGTAATTTGTAAACATGAAAACTAGTTCACGAACTTACGTTGAAAGCTTCATCACTATAATAAAAATAATAAAAAAATAAAAAATCTCTACAAACTAAGGTTCTCCATCATCTGTTGTTGCAAGAGTTTTCTTTCATAAACCTAGTAGGTTTCCTCGAGAAATATAATTAGGTTATGACTTTTGAAGTCTTCACTGAATACGCGAAGTCCATTAAACTATCTTTTTACCCGATAGATCTTTGCTATCGTGAATCTTATCTTGATCATCATAGTTATTGTCGGTTATAAAGGTTCGTATCTTCTGTTATACGACCATTCAAGAACTGGTGATCTAGGAATAAGAATGATAGAAACTACCAGAGTACTTCGCTTGATAGTTTTGCAAGAGTATGATCTAATCTTGACTTAAAATTGTGAGGTAGAATCAATTAGGTACCTATATAAGTATTCAATAAACTAAACTTAATTGTTTAAGATTTTCTTTGATTTTTAACTCAGAAGATCCCTCAAGCAATACGTATGTTCATTACCTTGATTGAATAATATGTGAAGGAAGTCAAATAGGTGCCATGTTTGAGAAAGAGTAGCACTAGTCTTCACGAAAGACTGTGAAGCAACTCTTAGGCATGTAAAGGACGTCAAATAGGCAATCGTCTGTGTAGCTTCTTATGAAATCCGAGATACATAGGGGCACAACTGCATCTGAATATATTATATTCAGTCTAAACTTCATTCCAGTACGAAGTTTGATAATATTATGCAAGTGTACGTGTATGTAGCAGCTTAAATATTGTGCATTCAAACTGGACGAGGTCACGGGTTTTTATGCTACATTGCAGTTTTCCTCATTAACAAATTTTTGGTATCATGTGTTACTTCATTTTGCATAATATTGTTGGTGTTAGAGCATTGCTCGTTGAACCCACCAAGCGTTGGTATGTCAAGGTTGGTTGTCATATTTAGTATCAAAACTCACTTAGAGTCACTTGGTTAAATGTACTAGAGTTTACTTCGTTTAGGTTAGACAAAAAAGTCTAGGATTGTTGAGACATACAAGTATTACCTTGAAGACCTGAAAATTGTGAATACGTATCGACTACAACGAAGACATCATCCTTCCACTTAAGGTACATATTGTGATACTAACTTGACTTGTTTCCATTCCTATCGTCGCTTTCAAGTCGTTTATTAGACTTGGTCATTTTATTATGATCAAAGTGTTAAGTTTGAATATTTGGTTACGAAGTATAACGTTTATCTTTTTAACTTCGTAAATGTGACATCGGCATAATCTATGTAACTCGTTACTTGATTGTGTATTGGATATATGTGTAGTTCATCCTAGGAAACTATGTTTGATTACATATATGTTTAAAGGAAGTACATAGGCGAAACTTGTTTCGTAATCGAAAGGAAATTGATAGGCATTTTGGTCTGGTTTTCATTAAAGATCTATTGGATGACCAATTCGAACCTAGGTAATATCTTTGGTATAACCGATCTTGACTTATATTGAGATTTATGGTAGAACCGATCCTTACCTATTTTGGATACATGGTAGAACCGATCTTAACTATTTTTGAGAACCTTGGTAGAACCGATCCTTACCTATATTGGGATACTTGGTAGATATTGTTGGGATTCATGGTAGAACTTATACCTACTTATATTTGGTGACTAGGTAGAACCGATCTCAACCTATGTTAGGAGTCATGGTATAACCGGTCCCAAGAGCAAAACCGATCCTCTATATTCAAATATTACTTTACGGTTTTGTGTGAGTTTGGAGTTAGGGTTTGCTAAATAGGAAAGTTCTGGATGTCGACATAATTTGGACATGAATACAATTCTTATCTTTTATTATTCAAAGATATTCCTTGATAATTAAGGTGATCCCAATCTGAAAATATTGAGAATCTTTTAATTAAGAATTTTCAATTATATGCTTTTGATTTTCCAGCAAATCAAAACATATCTCTTGGAAACTTATATTAGTTAATTGTTAAACTAATATTAGATATTTTCTAATTAGAGATTTTGAAATTACAGGTTAGTTATTAGTTGGATATGGGAAAACAGGAATTATATACTTATTGCATATCTTGAGAATTTTTTCGGTTTTGGAATTTTCTTGTTGTCCAAACAACCTTGGTCATATAAATAGTTGAGTTTGCATTTCTTGCAAACTATCCTAAGTGTCGTGAAAACTTCATTCGTGTTGTTTCTGGTGGAGCCGTCTATCCGGAGAGGAAAATACCCTAATTAGGCGGAATCTCTTACGACCACTCGTTTAAAAACTTCTGTGGGATGAAGAATCTCTACGAGTACCGTTGGTGGGAAACTAAACAAATACATTGTTATTTTAATTAGTTTTCGATTATTGATTTGATTGACAAACGGTTGTTGAAACTTTGATTGCACCTAGTTTGATTATTCTTGAGAGCCTTCTCTTCTGACATAAGTGATGTGGTTGTGATAGTGGTAAGTAAAGTTCGTTCAACTCGGACTTGTGTAGACTCGATTTCAGACTTAAAAATAGAAAACACTAAGAATAAAGATACTATATACAAAATATTGTCACAAATATCGAGAGGTACTGAGACTCAGGATTCCACCAATTCTTATATTTGTGTGGTTCAACTATTAATTCTAGACAATTATAACTTATAAGATAACAAATATTGACTCTTTCTTTGCCAAAAATAGATTTTATAAAGTATTAGATGTAAATCATAAGCATGACGCATCAAAATCTCTAAGTCTAAGCATACGTCATCAGACCAAATCACAAATATTCAAGAAAAATCATAAATCAATTTAGAATAGTACAAAAGTCATAAAATAATTAAATAGAATTACCACATGTGTAAAGAATGGCTTCCTCCATTGTCCCAGTGTTGGGGTTTAGCTCTTCATGGTGAAAACACGCTCAAAAATAATAATCCATGGCTCAAAAAGGTGTTTTATTGAAGAAAAGAGTGTGTTGTAACAGTTATAATTGTTACAGAACCCACTGTTACAGAAAACCCTAACAGAACTGTTGCAAACTCAAAATAATTGTTGGAAAAATTGTTACAAAGTAGTTGAGTTTGAAAGTATAGGTCACGGTTTCTGCGATCGTCCAACTGGGTCTTATGTTCTTCATCTCATCTTCTTTTCTTCACCCAAGCAGAGAAGAAACTCTGCAACTTCTCCTGCAGCTCCTACGTCTCCTCTGTTTCACCCCCAAAGTCTCGACCTCTTCTCTGACTCCTTCCAAGCATATTTATATAATCACCGGCCGATTAAAACTCGGGAATATCTTTCTTATCTTTCACAGAAAGTCTCGGACTTTCTCTTCTTTCTTTCTTTTGGCTTCACACGTTTCCTACATTGTATAAAATCCTCATGTATTAAGAGAAACAAATCCTAGGATGTTATGAAATCGCACTCATGGTGCGCAATAATATCTCCCATGTATCTTTCCACTTAACCAACTCCGTAACAACAAGTATATACGGCTTTTATAGTTTTTCCCTTTTTCCTTTCTTTACTTTCCTTTGTTGTACGCGTCTCCCGAGTTCCAAAGACTCCTTCTAAAGATGGTATAAAATCGAAAGCGTAAGATGTTCTTTCCTTACCAAGACGTATTCTCTCCAGTTTCCACAAATCTTACCATGATCCCGAGATATTCTCTACCTCCCTGTTTATCGAGATATGAGAAAACCTTCATTTTTTATTTGAATCAAAGCCCAATCCAAGCCTGTTTAGTCACGTTAATATCAGTCCAAAGTGTAGAACATATCCTTCTCCGAATCAACATGTAACTCCCATATTTGAAACCATAGAACCGAGGAAATATCTCGTCCCTGTTTTCAGGCAAACTCCTGGTTCACTCCATGTTTACGAATGCTGGAAGAATATAATCCTATTTTATCTCCATCAACTCATCCCAAGTCAATCCCATGAAAGTCTCCAACTAAATCTCGATGAAAATCTTTCCTTAAAATCCTGCAGGAACAAAAGAAACTTTCCCGCCAAAATCCATGTTTAAATGGTGAAGATGGGTTGCCCCTTAACCATAGTAGGGTGCCATTAGCTGTGGGGTGCAAATAATGATGGGTTAACCCTTATCAACTGATTGCCCCTTATCCAAAATGAGAGTCCGAATAGTAGGTGTCCTCCGGGTGCCTTTATCAACTTTTCGAGCCGATTTCTCCAAAAACGTTTATTGCTTACAAACACATAAAAAGCCAAAATAAGTACAAAAATGGGTACTAACAATATAGAAAATTGAGATCAAAATAGACACATAAATGCGTCTATCAAATACCCCCAAACCTATTATTTTCTAGTCCCAAGCAAATCAAATCTACAAAATGAAATCCTAACTCATTGTCGCAGGCATCGTCGGTTGCATTTAGCGTATGCAACAAGCCTTTAAACCCCTAGGTGGCCCTAGTGGCCGAGTTATAGTCTCGGGAGGGCTTACAAGAGGTGTACCCACAAAACCTTTATACTCCAGACCTTAGCTATCTACACAGAACCTTAGAAGGCACTAAAGAATCTCCTTGGTTGGCATACTTATTGACTATAGGAGGAAGTAACTTGATGCGAAATTCCAATTCATGTACACGAATTTGCACTCAACCATACTAAAATTCATATATAAGTGACAGAGATCTACTCAGATAGTTTCTAGACATCATAACCGGAGTCAACCAATCACGTGGATAGATTGCGAAGATGGATGTTGGTAGGCCCGAGAAGATGTTTAAATTACGGCCTACGGTGATACCGCAAGTGCACGGCGTCTATTGGAGACGCGGCAAGTACGGGTCGATCCCACAAGGACTAGGGTGTGCTCTTATATGTGATCTAAGGCTTGCTAAGCTGAATTTCAAGTGACAATGTGACGAAACAATACAATTGAGTTTGTGTGGCGACGATGTTTTGTGAGAAAGTGACTCTAAACTAAGGTAAAAGAAATAAAATGTGACATAGGGAAGTACCGAGGTGATGAATCCACCACTTGACTCTATGCTAAGGTTATTCCACTAATGTTGTGTTCTTGTATCTTCCTAAGGATGATTATAATGAATAATGAGTCACTAATCTCATAATTCCCCCTAGTATAGAGTGTCTAATTACGGTACACTCTATCACAGGTCCTTGGTCAATTAACTAAGCATTATTCATATTTCATTAAGCACATACAATCTTCTCTGAAAGTTTCACATGGAGCAATGGTTAATCTTTCACTCTAATTCTCCCCCTAGTATTGGCTGTCTTCTTACAAGATCTGACCAATCACGGAGAACCGAGTTACCCAGCCTAACTAAACTCCTAAGTCTCATTAAGCTCAATGATCACAACAACATCAGTAAGAATTAATCAACATATTGTCTAGGTTTCAACAACACCCTAGTCAAGAACTTAAAACATGATTCAAATACAAAGAACTACAAATTGAAACTAAGTGACAGCTCTGGCTAATCCAGGCGTGTCTGAAAACATGTTCTTCACTCTCTATTTATACATGCACTGACCCAAAATTCCCAAACCCTAACTTAATATTAAAATAGAAATTTAATGAAAATAAAATGAACCCATACTACGATTCGCGTGTGAATCGAGCTTTCCTCTGCTCCTCTAGCTCGAGACATCCTACCCTTGATTTGTTGTAACCCTAGTTTCGATTGTCTTAACCTAGCTTCTAAGGAAGAAGCTATCATGGAGACAAGTCAAAACGAGGGTGGCGGAGTAGGTGGTTGTGTTGTGTCGAGAGATGATGGAGTTGGTGGTGTAGGTGGTCGCGGCGGAGACGGTGGCGAGAGATGGCCTGGGAGGGGATGGTAAAGTTGCAGAGGTAGGGGAGAAGAAAGAGAGATGGAGAGAAATGGGTTGGTTCGATTAGGGTATAGGGTGTGGGTCTCTTTCTTTGAAGACGGGTGCATCGTTTATTTGATGAGAACGCCGCACCGAGCGTTGGATGAAGAAAGCGATGAAATGCGAATCGGCTCATGGATGTGTAGACGGTTTTGGAGATCTGGTGTTGCACGGAGCATCAAGAGATGATGTATAGTGATGGAGCGACCGTTGGATGTAGGCGAGGGAGATCTCAATGGCTCGAGTGAGCGGGGCTCGGATCCGGGTCATGGGTAGCTCTAGCCCAAGTCTTCCTTGTTGGGTTGCAACTGATTTGCGCCTTGGCTTTGGCTATCTCTGCTCCATAGATGTTTGACTTCAATTCTTCGCTCTTTAGCTCCTCGGATTCTCCGAGCTTTATTTATTACCTAAAAATACAAAATTAATTAGTACAAATATTTATTCTTGAAAACAAAGAAAATACGAATACTGGGATAATATCCGTTTATGAGCACAAAAGATGAGTAAAGTGCCAATAAAAAGGTGTATAAATATGCAATATTTGGCACTCATCAAATACCCCCAAACCTGAATTTTACTTGTCCTCAAGTGAAACAAAAATGAAGAAATCCTAACTATACCCCTGTCCAGTCTCTCGAATGCATTTAGCGTATGCACTAAGCCTTTAAACCCCTAGGTGTCCCTAGTGGACGAGTTGTAGTCTCGTGAGGGTTTACCAGAGGTGTACCCACAAAACCTTCTCCAACTTCAGAGTGTAAGAGAGTCTCAAGCATCCAAGGAGCTATGAGTATATAGAGTTTCTGCATGCTAGTAACAAGAAGTTAGAACTACTAAAGAACGCATTCTCATCCTTAAGTGCTGAGCGAGAAGTAACCATACCATATGAAAGAATTGGATTCGGACAGATCATAAGCCTCGACTTCGCCTCACCATTAGGGTTTTATGATAATTGCACTCAAAAAGATCGCTTTTAGTCTCTCATGTGTGCAAAAGCGGGAATAAAGAGAGAAATCCTGCACACGTTGTAGGTAAGAAGGCTAACCTTCCTAAATAAAATCTGGAGACTCCACAAAAGTGTGGACAAAAAGAATCTTTTTTCTCGATGATCTCTAAGGAAGGAAATCAACCATTAGCAAGGGTGGGAGTACTCACTACCTTTTCACCCGATCGGCAATTAATATCACTCTCTCATAAGAACCATAGAAACGTCTTCAATCTTCGGTCTTCGGTCTTCGGATGTTGATGACGAACTTCTAAACTTCACAAAACTTGACAATTTTTAACTTTCCTACTCAATTTCCTTGTTACTTGGAATTTTCTTCTTGAACTCTTCATTACCATGGTGGTATAAAAAAAATAAAAATGGACTAAAATAATTTTTTTATTTTTGATTTTTTTTTTTTTTTTATTTTTTTTATTTTTTTATTTTTTTTTTTTTTTTTTTTATTTTTTTTTTTTTGATTTTTTTTTTTGTTACATGAAAAGAAAATAAAAACAATGAAACAACTAGCTCCATGGGTGAAGGACTATATCACTCAATTTTTCCACAACTTGTATTGTCTTGATTTTATAAATTTTATTAATTCTCATCCTATTTTTCTTTGTTGTACATAACCTTGGACTATATCAACTTTTCTTCAAATATTAATGTTGCTCCGCTTTGCCGACGATGATGTGTTTCTATGGGTCTTCTTGATTGAGAGAGAGAGTGATGCTAACTACAAATCGGTATTTAGAAGGAGTTTTCATCTTTAGACGTCACCCTCATGATTGACGGAATTAGCACTCAAGAGATCAAAAGTAGTCTTGAAAGTGGTGCGAAGTTGGGTAGCTCACCATTCCTACCCGGAATTGACGTACGGTGACACACACTCTAAAAGCTTTTCTAGAAAGTCACAAAGAGTGAAGGTCGGTGCCTCGCTTGATGTAAAATGGGTAGTCTCCACTATGGTTGATCACAATTCTACTACCGAATATCTAAACAAAGACCTAATTAAGCCCTCCGGTATGGTTAAATCCGACTTTAACGCTCTAATCAACTAAGAAACCCGATTGTGTTCTCCTAGGTACTTCCAAGTTCATTATTTCGGTCAGAATTCTCTATGTAAACATAGCTAGAAGCATGCTAGTGACTCTAAAATCTCTAAAAGTTGGAGGTTTTTACAAAAGAGTTTTTTTTTTTTTTTTTTTTTTTTTTTTTTTTTTTTTGAAAATAAAAGATAAGATAAAAGACTAAAGACTCTAAATGCAAAATAAAAACTAAAAACTCTAAATGCAAATGCACCCCAAACCTAAATCAAACATTGTCCTCAATGTGTCAACAGATAGGAAAAATTAAACAGTCACATACCATGAGAACTATCTTTGAAAAGATAAAAGGGAAGAGATTACCTAATGTCGGCGGCACGGTTAAGCTTCATTAATCAAGGCAAAATCCAACATTCTCAAGTGGAGATCATATCGGATTAGCATAATATATGTGCAAGAAGACTCAACCGAATCAAGAAAAGAAAAATTTAACAAGTCCTCTTGGATATATACAATGAAAATGCACCATAAACCAACGATCTAAAGAGTTGAGGATCAACCCAATAGAAAAAATATACAAACATCAACAGCCTTACACGGATATAACAAGAGAGTGCAAGTAAGACTGCAGATGTGAAGGAGTTTCCCAAACCTAAATTTGTGAACGGGTGTGTTTGTGAGAACAAAATCTTGCAATTTTAAAGGTACATCATGCAAAAGGTCTAACTCAAAATGAGTTTTGCTAATTACAAAGTGGACATACATATTCCAACTGTGGCTCCTTAAGAGTGTTATACTTTGATGCAAAATAGTCCAAGAGGACTTGGGAAGCACAAAGTTCTAGGCCTAAGTTAGGCATTTTCGAAAAGTTGGTTTTGCAATTTTGTGACAAACTACACCTAGGTTGGGTGAAGGAGTTCGGGAGAGAGGTTAGGTACATCTAAGTTGTGTTCATGTATAAAATCATTTGCACCGTCACACTCTTTCCTAAGGTCGAGTGGGTAAATCATGGTCATTTTCACAGGGCAATTCATCGGGTTCCACATCAAATTCATCGAGGAGGCAACATATTGTGACATGGGCGGGGAATCGCACACGTAAATAATATTATGATCCAAAAGAACATTAGTGTCAACGAGAAGATTCATCCTTTCTTAAGTCACATACAAGTTGTGTAGCATGCTCACATTCACTGAATAATTTCACAAAACTAAGCTCATAGTTAAGATCACATTTATGAATGTTAGAAGAAGTATCATTCATAGGGTTCGAGGAGAAGAGACGCCTAACGTCTCGAACCAAAAGATTCCATCATATTTTCAGCATGCACATGCTCTTCTAACATATCATATTCATCATCATCATCATCATCATAGAAATGCATTTCCTTATTAAAAATCATAGTATTTCTAGTCCCATCATTTGAAACAGGTTCATATGCAATATCAATTGCACGAGTAAGACTAGGCATACTATTTTCATTATGGGTGATAAACATTTCATTTTGAAAGTCCTCCTTTCCTCATTTAGTGCATCACATTTGACTCAATTTGAGTTCTAAGCTCGTGATCCTTTGGTCAAGGTTTTGAATCAATTCTAGAATTTCATTATGTGGTTCAATGAAAGGAGAGTTTTCAAAAGTAGGAAATTCATAATCAATGCTATATGGTTTATCATGCAATACACTCCTAGCATTATTTTGTTCGATGAGTCTAAGATTTTCCTCCACATTGAGAAGTACAAAATTGTTCATCTCCCCACACGTGGTGAATGATGTATGTGATCATAATGATTAGGGTATGTGAGTTCGGGGCCCGAGAAGGCTCATAAAATTCCCTAAAGTCACTATGGTATGTGGGGTGTTCATCCCTTGAAAGGTGCCCGTAAGCAAGCTCTCTAAGGGATTTGTTTGAATCCCCAGATGCGGACCAAAATCCTGACATGATTTATCAAATTGAACTCACAATCTAATTTGGTTTATGTGGGTTTTGCAATTTGGTTTATTGGGTTTCATTTGGTTTTGTTGGGTTTTGGTTTATTGGGATTTGATTTTGGTTGATTGGGATTCAGGTTTGGTTTATTGGGATTATGTGTGTTGCAGCCCAAAGTGTTTGCAAAACTTAGGTTGAGTTAGCCAAGTGAAAGTGTTCACCCAACATTAAATGGCCCAGATTGGTTGCAGACCCAGCTAATAGGTTTAGCCTAAGCGACCCGGGGAGAAAGCTCAGCCCGAGGGGTGCTTGTGTTCTTGTGGGCTCAGTTTGGTGTAAGCCCAGATCCGGCCCAGACAGAGAGGCTTATGGTTTCGATTATGTGGGTGTGTGTACCAACGGATGTGGGTTTAACTAGCCCAGTGGAAGAGTGCAAAAGCCCGGGTTTGTGTAAAGCCTAGTAGAACTAGTGGGCTCGGTTTTGTTTAGGCCCAAGCGGTGGGTCGATCGGCCCCAGTTGATGGTGGGCTCTGGTTATGCAGAGTGCAAGCCCAGATTGATGGTGCTGGGCTCAGTTTGTGTGCATGTTACTTGGTATGTGCAAGCCCAGGTGTGTGCAAAGGTTGCAGGTCAGATAGCTTGGTTGATGTAATAGTCAATTTAGACAACAATTTTAGCAGAATTTATGTTAACAAGTATGCACATACAAGCATGGCGGATGGTCTTAGCAAGCTCGGGTGCACAACAATGAAGTTGTCGATTGTGCAGAACACGAAATGAGCACCGAGCTACACCAAGGCAACACAGTTTTAAGCGAGAGATCGGGGTTTATTCACGACTGCGGCTACGGGGGCTTGCGGCTAAGCTCGAGGCTTGGCAAGTGCAAAGCAATACGGATAACAAATGCACAGATGCACAAGAGTGTGCTCGAGGTGAGTGTGCAAGTCGAGGCAAGCACAAAGACAAGACAATTTGCGGCTTGCAACACGAGCACATTGACTCACAAAGACGATTTAACGGGCGATTCCAATATGCGTGTTATGGCTCGGGGTAAGTCACGGACACGGTTTGGCGATTTTAAGCACAAGCACAATTCTAAGTGCAACTCAAAGATGAACAGGGGCAGCTCAAATGCGATTTTCAAAGATCCCGGATGCAACAGGTTTGACTGAGGTTGAGAATGTACAATCTTAACAACTTATGTGAGCACAATCTTAACAGAACACAATCTTAACGGATGCAAATCTTAACGAGATGCACAATCTTGACACAACACGAAACATGTGGGTGCAGAGACTCTCAAACTAGACACACAGCCAGACCAAAGCAAGGCAAAGATCGGGGTTGCGTATGCTCGAGTTGTGGAGTCAATCTGGGTAGTTGATATCAACCAGCCCGATTGATGCTCCAGATTGGTATGCGAGCGGGTTATACACGTTGGTAGTAGTTGTTCACAAACAAGGATGCTCGAAACTTACACAACACAAGTTAGCTTATGCTCGTGGTTACTGACTCTAATGGCTTGGCTTTCCAAGTCAGACCCACTCAACTCCAAGCTTCGTAATGTGGAGTTTGGCTCAACTTGGTACACAGGAGAGCGAGAAGGCTCACGGGGCTTAGGGCTCATGCAAATGGCTCACTAGGGTCGGCGAGCTAGCATGCAAGGTCACGATCACGAAATATTCACAAATGCACAGTTTAGTGCTAGTTGGGTTAACCTCCTATGCTTAGTTCAGGTGCAGCTGTGACAGGGTAGTGTTTGTGCATATGAACACAATAGGTCAGCACACAGACATGGCGGAGCCACTCACCCGAAGTGCGGGAGTTGCTCGTGACTTTTCAAAACCCAAGTTTTGCTCCTTCCACTCCTTGGGTTTGCTCGTGATTTGCAAAGACAATAAGACAACAGATCAAGTACCTGGCTTGCTCGGAATGAAAGTTTAGTTTTCTATAATGCACAACTCAAGACACAAAAAGGTGCACAAATGCAGCCGCCGACCGAAGTTAAATGGACTAACAAGGGAATGAGAGTTACTACAATGCAAGATGCTACAATTTGTGAAAAGCTATATTACTACTGAGCTACGTATGCAATGAGCAGATGCAAATGATATGCTAAGTTACAAGTAAAGAGTTATGAAAACTACAAGTTACTCTAAAACAAAACTAAAAGAGATAATACATAGTGAATATGTACAGGGATGAAATGAAGTTAAGTAAAGCAAGCGATAATAATATGAGGATACAGATGGAGATGATAGAATGAGAATGCGGTGATAATATGAGAAAACTAAGAAACTACAGTTGAGGATGCAAAACAATGAAGAATGGTTAAGTTATACTAACAAGGAGCTAAAATTGACAATGCAGTGTGAGTATTTACAGGGAAAAAATCAGTAAAGATAAGCCAAAATCACAGGGCACACGCCAAGTCCCCGGCAACGGCGCCAAAAACTTGGTAGGCCCGAGAAGATGTTTAAATTACGGCCTACGGTGATACCGCAAGTGCACGGCGTCTATTGGAGACGCGGCAAGTACGGGTCGATCCCACAAGGACTAGGGTGTGCTCTTATATGTGATCTAAGGCTTGCTAACTGAATTTCAAGTGACAATGTGACAACAATACAATTGAGTTTGTGTCGAAGCGGCTGATGTTTTGTGAGAAAGTGACTCTAAACTAAGGTAAAAGAAATAAAATGTGACAGAGGAAGTACCGGGTGATGAATCCACCACTTGACTCTATGCTAAGGTTATTCCACTAATGTTGTGTTCTTGTATCTTCCTAAGGATGATTATAATGAATAATGAGTCACTAATCTCATAATTCCCCCCTAGTATAGAGTGTCTAATTACAATACACTCTATCACAGGGTCCTTGGTCAATTAACTAAGCATTATTCATATTTCATTAAGCACATACAATCTTCTCTGAAAGTTTCACATGGAGCAATGGTTAATCTTTCACTCTAATTCTCCCCTAGTATTGGCTGTCTTCTTACAAGATGTACCAATCACAGGAGAAGCCCAGTTACCCAACTAACTAAACTCCTAAGTCTCATTAAGCTCAATGATCACAACAACATCGCAAGAATTAATCAACATATTGTCTAGGGTTTCAACAACACCTAGTCAAGAACTTAAAACATGATTCAAATACAAAGAACTACAAATTGAAACTAAGTGACGACTCTCTGCTAATCCAGGCGTGTCCCGAAAACATGTTCTTCACTCTCTATTTATACATGCACGACCCAAAATTCCCAAACCCTAATTTAATATTAAAATAGAAATTTAATGAAAATAAAATGAACCCATACTCGATTCGCGTGTGAATCGAGCTTTCCTCTGCTCCTCTAGCTACGAGACATCCTACCCTTGATTTGTTGTAACCCTAGTTTCGATTGTCTTAACCCTAGCTTCTAAGGAAGAAGCTGCGATGGAGACAAGTCAAAACGAGGGTGGCGGAGTAGGTGGTTGTGTTGTGTCGAGAGATGATGGAGTTGGTGGTGTAGGTGGGCCGCGGCGGAGACGGTGGCGGGGAGATGGTCGGGGGAGGGGATGGTAAAGTTGCAGAGGTAGGGGAGAAGAAAGAGAGAGATGGAGAGAAATAGGTTGGTTCGATTAGGGTATAGGGTGTGGGTCTCTTTGCTTTGTGGAAGCGGTGTGCATCATGTTTGATGAGAACGCTTGTTGCACCGAGCGTTGGATGAAGAAGCGGTGAAATGCACAACGGCTCATGGATGTAGACGGTTTTGGAGAGATCCGGTGTTGCACGGAGCATCAAGAGATGATGTATAGTGATGGAGCGACCGTTGGATGTGGGCCAGGGAGATCTCAATGGCTCGAGTGAGCGGGCTCGGATCCGGGTCATGGGTAGCTCTAGCCCAAGTCTTCCTTGTTGGGTTGCAACCGATTTGCGCGCGCTTTGGCTTCTCTGCTCCATAGATGTTTGACTTCAATTCTTCGCTCTTTAGCTCCTCGGATTCTCCGAGCTTTATTTATTACCTAAAAATACAAAATTAATTAGTACAAATATTTATTCTTGAAAACAAAGAAAATACGAATGCTGGATAATATCCCGATTATGAGCACAAAAAGATGAGTAAAGTGCCAATAAAAAGGTGTATAAATATGCAATATTTGGCACTCATCAGATGTAGAGAAAAACGTAGAAGGTTTTGATGTTGACTAAGGTGAACGGTGTTTCCCATATCTTTTTGAAGGCCACTGCCAAAACGAACCTATCCTAATGGACTCGGGATCTTTGGTCTAGACTAATATCAACACAACCGGCATATACAAGGGAACCATTAAGTCGATAATCCTAACTCTAGATCAACTCAGCTGGCATATACAAGGGAACCAGTGGTCGATTTTATTGAATTTATTCCGGTTGGTCTAATGGTCTGGTCTCTAATTTTTTTTTATTTTTTTTTAATTTTTTTTTTTTACTTTTTTTTTCATAATAATTCTTTTTCTCTTCTTTTTTTTTGTATCTCAATCAGTCTATTTCACCCTAGCAGTGGTAACAACTTGAATCGTGAGCCCCACCTAATCATTTAGAGAAACAATTTTAAAGAAAATAAAATAACAATAGAAGTGAAAAGGATTCAACGAGATATGGCGAAACTACCATGTTTTTTCTTTAATTCTAACACCTGAGCTCTGTGCTTTTATAAATAGACTCTTTAGATGTTTCCATCTAATCAGATTGGTTCCTCAACTCCTACAACCAAAATGCTTCCATCCACTTAGATTGGTTAGTGCCATCCTTAATAAGCATAAATTTCTAGGCTCTGGAGTTTAACAATGCAACTAAAATGTTTCTCCCATACCCCCAAACTTAAATCTAACATTGTCCTCAATGTTCTAAAGATAAAATTAAAAGCATGAACAAGGACAAACTGTTATCAATTGAAGAAAAAAGAGTTAAGTAAAGATATTAACGTGTTGCATGAGTATTGGGTTACCTCCCAAGAAGTGTTAAGTTTAACGTCTTCAGCCAGACTAAGAAAGGATTAGTCACCTCATAAAATCATAAAGTAATAGCCGAAACAACTGTGGATCATCCGCATCAAAAAGTGATAACACAGATAAAAGGAAACTGCAACAAACCAAGAATAAACATAGCACACCCTTGCCTAGTTTCCTCTTTAAGACAACTACATCTAGCTATGGTTCGGGTTCAGGTTCAATAAAGGGGTCTAAATAAAATATTTTCTTAGGTTGCACCTCCTCATAAGTAAGATCTGAAATATCGGTTCTAAGGTTTGGAAAAATTTAGAAGCACACAATAATAACCTGAATAATTGAGGATCCTCTAAGTCAATCAGTTTTGACTCACACAGTTGACCACAATGAGAGTGACGGTCATTCTTAAGCAAATGTGTCGATTCTAATTTCCTAAAGTACTTAGGCTTAGTCTCAACACTTCATAACTGACACATATGAAACTCATATGTTCCCAAAATTGGTTGAAAAATATTTGGTAGGAAAACAAAGTTAATCTGAGTATCATAGCTTTGGGTAAAACCGCATCAACCAGAGGATGGGTTTGTAACAAGTGAACTTCTCTATGAAGATACTCTTGTGAAATGGTAGAGGCATATATTTCAAGTCCACCCCCAAACTTAGAAATTTGGGTGTCTCTAGATAGACTAGTCACAATATTCCTAATTTCTAGACCATAAGGTTCCTCAAAAAGGTCAATTGCATTTTCTATGTTATAATCAGGTGGTTTATCCTCTAAATGCATATGTTGCATACAAACTATAGGACTCATATCCGCTATGGTCCACCCTAAAGCTTCCTTATAGTCTTGATGCACGGTCACTGGCCTACTCTCCTGATCACTATCCAAATCGGAAGCTATATGCAAAATCTCAGATGGACCTAAAAATGCATAATTAGGGTCCAACTTAGGAGGATCTTTAGGCTCTTCAAAATAAGGGCTTAAGGTAGATTCAGTAGCTAGTAATGGTTCGAACCTAGCTTTCCATCTGTCGGTATCTAACATATGAATAGAATACAACACAGCATTTACTTGTTCAATGTTGCTATCATCGTCGAAATCCATGCTAAAATGGGCTAGACAACTCTCTAATGGATCTTCCGATAAGGTGTTTGGTAATGACTCCTGAACTAAAGTTCCTATCATGTTCACCTCTACAATGCACGTGTCATCTAACTCAGAATGTAGCTTATTGACATTAAAAATATTCAACTCAATAGTCATATTACCAAAAGATAAATTCATGATACCATTTCGACAATTTATGATCACATTAGACGTAGCTAAAAATGGGCGCTCTAAAATCACAGGTATCTGGTTCTCTGGGTCAGGGACAGGTTGGGTATCTAAGACCACAGAAATTCACAGGATAAATAAACTTGTCAACCTCAATTAGAACATCTTCTATCACACCACGAGGAATTTTAACAGACCTATCAGCCAACTGCAGTGTTATCTTGGTAGGTTTCAATTCACCAAGTCATAGCTGTAAGTACACATGGTACGGCAGTAAGTTCGCAATAGCTCCTACGTCTAGTAAAGCTTTTTCTACCCGATGTTTTCCTATCGTGCAAGCAATGGTAGGCGCACCTGGGTCTTTATACTTCGGAGTTGTGGGGTTCTGAATGATTGAACTTACATGACTAGCTAAAAAGGCTTTTTAGGGACACTAAGCTTGCGCTTTCGCGTACACATATCCTTGAGGAACTTGGCATAAGCCGACAGCTTCCTAATTGCTTCTAATAACGAAAGGTTTATGGTAACTCTCTTAAAAACCTCCATTATGTCATTAAAGTTGGATTCACTCTTTTTTGGCACTAATAGCTGTGGAAATGGGGCTCTAGGCATAAAATAGGGCCTCTCGGGGCCGACTGGCATCATCGTAAACTTTATCGGTCTCCTCGATTATGGATGGTCCTGGGGGGTGAACTATAGTATGCTCACTATTGGGCATGGTTACCTTATTGTCTACAACTCTACCACTCTTAAGGGTGATAATAGCATTCAATTTATATGATGGTTTTTCACATACTTCATGAACTCCTCTAGGGTTAGGTTGTGTTTGACTAGAAACCTACCTTTTTCTATCAAAGACTGTTAATCGGACTAACTTGGTTTTTTAACTCGGAAATAGCACGAGAATTATCCTGGACCATCTTTTTATTTTCATCTAAACCTCAGTATCATCGATTTGTGAAACATTGCGTTTGTTGGGTTAACAAGGCGAGATTCCTCTAGACTTAAAATTTTCTTATCTGACTGATTTTGAAACTAAGCTGGTCCCGAAGGATTCTTAGTATAGCCAAAACCTGGGGGAGCATTCGAATTACTTAACTGACCTTGATTTTGGTCCTTAGACCATAAGAGGTTCGAATGGTTTCTCCAACTTTGGATTATAGGTTTCTAGAATATGGGTCAAACTTTTGACCAGTTATCAAATGCGGTGTTATTATTATAAAGAGCATTGGCTTTCTCTTGATAGTCCTGACTTCCCAAAAAGGCTCCACTCTACCGCCAGTGTGACCTAATTCTAAAGCTTCTAACCTTTTAGCTATTGCTGCAATTTTGACATCTAATTCAAAGCCTCCTTCTAGCCTATTAACGTTTCCTCTTCCTAGAATAATTGTTTTCTTGGGTTCCTTACTATTTTCCCATTGCTGGGTCTTTTCGGCGATTTCACTCAATATGTCATCGCATCATCAACTATTTGGTTTTGAAACCCACACTGTACATAAATTCTCTTTGTGGTTGTAGTGGGATAATCTAAACCCTCATAAAGGATCTGAACTAACCTAAACTTTTATAAACCATTATGAGGACATTGGGCTAATAGATCATTGAACCTTTCCAAATACCTATACAAAGATTCTCCTCTTGTTGAGAAAATGTGCGGTTGCGTCATAATAGACGATGTTTTGTGCCTAGGAAAAACTTGTTCAAAAAGGCAGATGTAAGTTGTTCATATGTTTCAATGGACCCTAAGCCAAACTATATAGCCACGATTTAGATTTATCTCTCAGAGAAAAGGGCAATAACCTTAGTTTCAAAGCATCATCATCAAGGTTTCTAATCTTTAGGGTACTACAAATTTCCTCAATGTCCCTAACATGGAAATAAGGGTTCTCATTTTCTTTCCCTAAAAAGATTGGGAGCATCTGTAACATCCTAGGTTTAAGTTCATAATTTTCTTCCGTGTCAGCTAACCTGATACATGAGGGATAGTCGGATTCAACAAAGTTTTCAAAGTTGCCATTTCTGGCTCTACCTGAGTTATAGGGATTCTCTCCTCAGTAAAAGATGAATGTTCAAAACTAGACTTTCCAAAATCATAGGTCTCTAGATTAAGGTAATCAAGATTCTTGTTTCCTAAAATATCACTTCTAGGTTTTTCACGCATAAACCGTCCTAGAGTGTCTCTTTTTCGCTCAGGCATACACAAGAATTCAAACAAAAATCAGTGCACATGCAATGTTGGGCTCACTAATTTAGGTAAGCTTGGGTTACCACAGCAAAATATACCCAAAGGTACGAGGCTGAGGTTTGTGGACTTTCATTGGTAACTCCCAAAAAGGCCCAAGGCACGGTTCATCTTACTAATCCACAAGTTTTCCTAAACTCGGTGATCTGACGAGGGATGCAATTGGTGTGTGCAACTGTGTTTTTTTTTTTATAATAAATAAAAATAAATAAGCAACCAAATAAAAGAAAATTACAAGTCCAAAAGAAAATAAAGAAACTAATAAATAAAAGTCAAAAAATAATATCTCTGGTTTCTCCTTTTTTTTGCAAGTTCAACTTTCCACTTATAGCCTCGAGTCAATCTTGCACAACAATTTTGTTTTACCAAAGACGTAAAATAGAACAAAAAATCTAAAAATAAAATAAAAATAAAATAAAAA
This sequence comes from Papaver armeniacum, assembly GCA_023531295.1. NCBI lineage: Eukaryota > Viridiplantae > Streptophyta > Magnoliopsida > Ranunculales > Papaveraceae > Papaver > Papaver armeniacum. The sequence goes on along the minus strand of JAJJWW010006662.1, from coordinate 248,298 downwards.
TACAAAACCTAAAAATACAATAAACCTAAACCTAAATACAAGTCCCTGCGCAGCGGCGCAAAAATTGATGTGGTTGTGATAGTGGTAAGTAAATTTCGTTCAACTCGGACTTGTGTAGACTCGATTTCAGACTTAAAAATAGAAAACACTAAGAATAAAGATAATATATACAAAAGATTGTCACAAATATCGAGAGGTACTGAGACTCAGGATTCCACCAATTCTTATATTCATGTGGTTCAACTATTAATTCTAGACAATTATAGCTTATAAGATAACAAATATTGACTCTTTCTTTTCCAAAAATAGATTTTATAAAGTATTAGATGTAAATCATAAGCATGACGCATCAAAAGCTCTAAGTCTAAGCATACGTCATCAGACCAAATCACAAATATTCAAGAAAAATCATAAATCAATTTAGAATAGTGCAAAAGTCATAAAAAAATTAAATAGAATTACCACATGTGTAAAGAATGGCTTCCTCCATTGTCCCAGTGTTGGGGTTTAGCTCTTCATGGTGAAAACACGCTCAAAATAATAATCCATAGCTCAAAAAGGTGTTTTATTGAAGAAAAGAGTGTTTTACTTGATTATAATTATTCTCAGAACCCACTGTTACAGAAAACCCTAACAGAACTGTTGCGAACTCAAAATAATTGTTGGAAAAATTGTTATAAAGTTGTTGAGTTTGAAAGTATAGGTCACGGTTTCTGCGACTGTCCAACTGGGTCTTATGTTCTTCAGCTCGTCTTCTTCTTCACCCACAGAGAAGAAACTCTGCAACTTCTCCTGCAGCTCCGACGTCTCCTCTGCTTCAACCCCAAAGTCTCAACCTCTTCTCTGACTCCTTCCAAGCATATTTATATAATCACCGGCCGATTAAAACTTGAGAATATCATTCCTGTCTTTCACAGAAAGTCTCGGACTTTCTCTTCTTTCTTTCTTTTGCTTCACACGTTTCCTACATTGTATAAACTCCTCATGTATTAAGAGAAACAAATCCTAGGATGTTATGGAAATCGTACCCTGTAAAAGAAATAATATCTCCCCTGTATCTTTCCACTTAACCAACTCCGTAACAACAAGTATATACGGCTTTATAGTTCTTCCCTTTTTTTTTCTTTACTTTCCTCTGTTGTACGCGTCTCCTGAGTTCCAAAGACTCCTTCCAAAGATGGTATAAAATCGAGCAGAATATGTTCTTTCCTTACCCACACGTACTTTCCAGTTTCCACAAATCTTACCATGATCCCGAGATATTCTCTACCTCCCTGTTTATCGAGATATGAGAAAACTTTCATTTTTTTCTTCGAATCAAAGCCCAATCCAAGCCTGTTTAGTCACGTCAATATCAGTCCAAAGTGTAGAACATATCCTTCTCCGAATCAGCACGTAACTCCCATATTTGAAACCATAGAAGCGAGGAAATATCTCGTCCCCTGTTTTGTGCAAACTCGGTGGTTCACTCCTACGTTTACGAATCTGGGAAGAATATAATCCCTGTTTTATCTCTATCAACTCATCCCAAGTCAATCCCATGAAAGTCTCCAACTAAATCTCGATGAAAATCTTTCCTTAAAATCCCGCAGGAACAAAAGCAACTTTCCCGCCAAAATCCATGTTTAAATGGTGAAGATGGGTTGCCCCTTAACCATAGTAGGGTGCCATTAGCCGTGGGGTGCAAATAGTGATGGGTTACCCCTTATCTACTGATTGCCCCTTATCTAAAATGAGAGTCCGAATAGTAGGTGTCCTCCGGGTGCCTTTATCAACTTTTCGAGCCGATTTCTCCAAAACGTTTATTGCCTACAAACACATAAAAAGCCAAAATAAGTACAAAAATGGGTACTAACAATATAGAAAATTGAGATCAAAATAGACACATAAATGCGTCTATTAATAAGGGTCCCTCAAACTAGATCAAAGTATTGACGACATCTTTATAACTATTTTTAGATCTAAAGACAACTTGTGATCATCCATTGTTAACAGACTTCATTCTGTGTGTGATTTTTGTGGTGTGCAGTTACATAAGAAGGCAATTGAAGATTTGAAGACAATAATATTTTCTTATTAGTTTTCGTATCTCGTGATTTGTGCACACATCTTGATCAGTTGGGATTCAACTTAGATCCAGTTAATTCTTTTATAGATTTGAGCATATAGTCATTTAGATCGACAACTATCATTTGGTGGTATTCTTCAATATCCAAATCTGATAGTTGTGAATCAGAATCTAAGTTATTGATTTGGATTGGTCTTACCCGACAAAGGAGTTTACTAGTTTAAACGGAATAGCCTTTGTCAAATTCAGCGAACATTTTCTAAAAAATTATTGGAATTGTTAGAGAACTACTCGGTCGAACTCCCAAGCGTTGCTATCTCAAGCTTGTTTTCAAGTTTAGTTGCCAAACCTATAAGTATTGATTTATGTAGGTTAACGACTTAAAAACTTCATTGGGATTGTGAAGCCAGACCCAACTATTTTCTATGTAGTTGCGTGATCTCATCTTGTATCTTCTATCCTATTGATTTGGTAAAATATATAGAAGAAATTCTATCTAAACCTCCACTAGGTTTAAAATCCCTAGAAGTGTTTTCATGGCTTGAGAAAAGGCTTGAGAGCTTGTCTCTTGATGTTGAGTTATATCTCCAAAAAGAGCAAGAATCTCTTGATAGGATAAATCAAGTTATGATGAATAATCTCCATGTTGAGGTTGATATTGATCTTCTTATCAAGAAGGGTATTTCCACTCACACTGTGTCTCGACAATTTGGGTATAATACAAGAAGTATCTAAACCATGTCTATCAGTTAGTTCCATCTGTGAATTTTATGCTAATTTTCATGCACGCAACAATACCAACTGCTCTTTCAAGACTTTGGTCAAAGGAACACTGATTGAAGTTAACCGTGGTGTTATAGCTGAGTTATTAGATTTACCTTTACATATTTCCTTTGTTGTTACTCAACCGAGTGTTAGAGCACTACTCGGTCGAACTCGCAAGCGTTGCTATCTCAAGCTTGTTTGTCAATGTTAGTGATCAAAACTATAAGTCTTGATTTCTAGTTTACTTATAGTAATATCTCGGACTAGGATAGATTGTGTAGTTGAGCATTAAATTTCACGGCGTTCATCAATTGAAGACGAAGAACTACTAAGGAGAGCTTGTGGAACTTCATCAACAAAAGGTATGTGGAGACTAAAACTCATCTATCACTTGGAAAGTCTATTTCTACTCTATCTCCTATATTGAGACAAAAATCGTATTACTATATAGTTGTCGATTATGCACATTTGAAATTTCGAGCTGAGATTAACTCGCTTACATATTTCTCGAAATATGTGTTGGTAAGCTTTCGCTTCAACCAAGTTCATCTTATATTCTTGACGAAAGTCAAAAGATGATCATGTGAAATCGCCGAATAACATCTTACATGGTTTGTGTGATACAATCATTTGGTGTAGACTTGGAATGTTTCGTTATGATTATTTCAATAACTTGAAATTTCATTGATGCTAATAGTGTGTGAAAACAACTCACTTGTCATCCTCTAAGAAAGTTTCAATGATTGAAATAGAGTTAGAACTATTGGATTATAAACATAGTGTGCATTCTTGCATGTATGTGATCCATGACCGGAACTAGAGTATGCATACCCGTATGCGTACTTGAAGTTGTGAAATTCCGTGTACCAATGCAAGAACACATACTTGTACGCATACTTGCGTAAGGTATAGGTCAGGGAATTTCTGCTGGGTTTGGAAGTGTACTTAGGTATGCGTGCAAGTTCGCATACTGGCGAACCCAAACTCAGACCGGCTACTTAGGTATGCGTACCCGTATGCATACTTGAGTGGTTAAAGTTCTAAAATCGGTTTGTTCATGAACTAATAAATTTATATATTAAGGAATGCATTCTTTGCAAACCGTGGCTACAATGTTCATGAATTAATTCGAGTGAATCAAACCGATTTTGCTTCGATTCTGTTCTTGTATACTTCTATGAGAATATAGCAATTGAAAAACTCTTTAACTAGTTTCATTTGAGTCATTTGAACTAGTAATGGTTAAGATGAATAAGGTTGATATGAGAGTGTTCATATAACTAACCTCGGTTAACTACCATTGAGCCAACATGGTGTACACGTTTAGGTACGGTCACATAAACCTAAATGAGGGTACATTTCATTTGTGTATAACAAGCTAAGTTCAATCTAACGGTTGAAGGATATTAGCTTGAATCTAATCAGGTTTTCATCTGACGGTGAATATATATTGAATGCTTTGTTACCAAGGTAACTTAGATTGCAAACCACGATTTGAAAACTATATAAAGGAGAACTCTAGCAAGAATCGGAAACCTAATCCCCACACCTTCCGTGATACTAGTTGTATAAGCTCGAGTCGATTGTCCTTTAACCTTAGTTTTTTCACGAGACCATGTAGGTTAACGACTTAAAGACTTCATTGGGATTGTGAAGCCGGACCCAACTATTTTCTCTGTAATTGCGTGTTCTGATCTTACTATTTCTATCTTATTGAGTACTATCTTCTCTAAGATTTGCTAGGCAGGATGAAAATTAGTCACAAACATCTTCGTCTTATCGTTTGTGATTCCTCAATATCTTGTTTCGATACCATACCATTAAGATTATTGTGAGGTGATTTATATTTCTAGGTTGTTCTTCGGGAATATAAGTCCGGTATATTTTTAGTTTCTGTTCACCTTGATTTATCAAAATGCGGAACAAAACTCGTAGGTATTTATGTGAGAGACAGATTTATCTATTCTAATAAACTTTTCTGTGTGAGACAGATTTATTTACCAAGTCTTCGAATTTGGGTCGTGTGACTCTTGGTTGTGGGTGAGATCGGCTAAGGGAATCAAGTGCATAGTATCCTGCTGGGATCGGAGGCGTAAGGAGCGCAACCTATTTGTACCTTGAATCGAGTGTGAGATTGATTAGGGTTCAACTACAGTCCGGTCCGAAGTTCATTGGTAGTAGGCCGATGTCCGTGGCGGCTTAATACGGTGTGGTGTTCAATTCGGACTAGGTCCCTGGGTTTTTTTCTGTATTTGCGGGTTTCCTCTTTAACAAAATTTCTGGTGTCTGTATTATTTCTTTTCTGTAGTATATATTTTGTTATATAATTGAAATATCATAGGTTGTGCGTTGAAACGATCAATTGGTAAATCCAACCTTTGGTTGTCGATTGAAAATTGATTGATCCTTGAACATTGGTCTCTTTGGTCTTGTTCAAGTTATTTCTCTTATATTCAATCGGGCTCGAAAATTCCTATTCTTTGATTGCGGATTGAATTGAGAGATAGAGATATAAACTCTTTGATATACTTTTCTCTAGATTGAGTCTGACTGTATAGTTTATTTTCTTGAAAGCATATTGGAGTTTGTCTATTTAGATTGCCGAATGAAATATTGGGTGTGGTTGTTGTACCCCCGCTTTTTCAAGAAGGTCAAAGACCAAATAAGAATCAGTTGTCTGAACTTCTCCCAGGAAAAAATGTTCCATGGGTTGAAAGCAAACTCCATGTGGATAACATAAGCTTTCATTTGAAGATTTTTTGGTAAGTAAGTTTGTAGCTAACTTAATCCTAAGTACTTTCGACAAAAAATCTTTGGAGCAGAACTCTGGCTGAGTTGGTTTACTATCTTTTTTCTGGTGAAGAGGTTGATTTTTGTGGACTAATTTTTCGTCAAATATTTCACATGGTATTACAGAAGAAAAATCCTGGTTTTCCATGCCTCATTAGCCGAATATGTAGTCAATTCAATATTGTTCAGTTTGGAACTTGTGTTGGTACTCCATCTCTTTTGAGCCAGAAAAACATTAACAAAATGAAGAAAGTACTTGGAGAGATAATTGACTCATCTTTTGTGATTCACCCCGACCTAATTTGAATCAATATCTAAGATTGCTGAGGATTTTTATCGCAATCTGGATTAGTAACTTTATCTTCATTTTTGTTTAAACTCTTTCTTATGTTATTTGTGTTGAACTTCTTATGTTATTAAAAACTGTTATTTTTAATAGTTATATGAATTTAATGGTATTTTAGCCTTGAATGATTTTATCCTTCAATTAAACCGCTAAATGTGTTAAATCCATGAGAAGTTTAGCTAAATAATATGTCAAAAGTTAAGTCTTTCATATGTCATTGTGCAAATGGTGATAAAAGATTGAAGGAACTTTTGAGAGTCCGACTTTGTGCACCCCAGCTTAACCGGGGTGCACATTCCTCCCTTGCTTATTGGGTTTCCTAATTGAAGGAATATGTTTTCTTTTTTATTTATCTTTTTATCAAGATTATAACATTTTCTCTAATGACTTATATCTTGATTATGTTTCTATTATCAAGTTCTTCATCACTCTGTTTTATATAAGTAAAAAGTTTCACATCTTTATTCGCGTCTCGCCCTAGCAATTGCTAAATTTTAAGTAACAATATGTTTGCATTCAATCTTATCAAAGGGGATGATAGGTGTAGAATACACCGTATTTAATATCTAGTATTTATGCTTTCTTTGCGAGTTTTCTTGTAAATTATGTATCTTATGTTTACTTTTGAGTTTATTAGGTGCAATGGAGTCATTTGGAGCAAAAAGAAGTGGAAATGACTACAAAAGTGAAGTCACAAGTGAAGAAGGGCCAAAGACCCAATGGAAAATAGTGCATATTTATACACCTTTTTATTGGCATTTTACTCATCTTTTGCGCTTAGAAATCAGATATTATCCCAGATTCTGTGTTTTCTTTGTTTTCAAGAATAAATATTTGTATTTAATTTTGTGTTTTTAGGTAATAAATAAAGCTTGGAGAATCTGAGGAGCCAAAAGAGCGAAGAATTAGAGACGAGCATCTATGGAGCAGATAGCCAAAGCCCGCGCGCAACAGTTGCAACCCAACAAGTAGCAACTCATCTACTAGACATGGGCTTGAGCTAGACCCGACCCGCGACCCGGATCCAGAGCCCATCCAACCCGAACCCGTTGAGATCACACCTAGCCGCATCCTACGGTCGCCGCTTCCACGCACATCGAAGTTCGCTGCTCCCGTGCAACACTAGATCACTCCAAATCTTCCTCAGCCGTTCGAGATCTCGCCACTATGCATCCTACGCTCGCTCCATCGGGTCTCATCAAAGCTTGATGCTCCGCACCACAACGAAGACACCTATATATTCCCCAAAACCTAAACCTAATTTCTCTTTCTTCCTTCCTCTCCCTCACCCGACACAACAGACACCACTCCATCCCTCTCTTCTTCCCCGACCAACTCTGCTAACCACCACCTTCTCCATCTCCGCCACCGGCCGCAACAACCACTCCCGGCAACAGTAGCTCCATCTTCGCCACCTCTAGTTTTAGTTATCCCTTGCCTAGCCTCTCTCAACAACTCTAAAGGCTATGAAAGAGATAAATGGAACTAGGGTTAGGGGTTACAATGTAAGCAATCAATTAATGGAGTCGGAGACGATTGAGTAGAGCCATCACTCGATTGAGAGACGTGGGTGAGAGATTATTGAATTTAATTTCTATTTTAAAGTAAATTTAGGGTTTGATATTTTGGGGATTTTGCATGTATAAATAGAAGGTGTAATTGGATGTTTGAGGGCATGCCTTGGCTAGCAGGAGCGTCAATAGTAGTTTTATCTCGGTTGTATCATGTTCTAATTTGATTTCCGGGGTGTTTGATGAAACCCCGATTCCAATGTGAAGCATGTCCGATTTGATATGATTTTTGTTGTGTTCTAATATGATTAAGATTAGTAGTTAGCCATTGAGTTTACAAGCTCCATGAGTGGTGCTGTAAGAAGACCACTCATACTAGGGTGTGAGTTAACAAATTTAGTTAATGAATATCTAGCCAAGACCTTCAAAGGAAGGCACATGATCATAACTTAGCTTGCATTGCCTTAGCATAAGAACAAAGGTGGAAATAATCACCACAGTCACTTCCTAATTTGTCACAATCATTTGCTACTTTAGTTCAGTTCACATCACAACTTCTCGCCGCTTCGACACATTAAACCAACAAATTTGTGTTACATATCACCCAAATCGGTAAGTAGCAAGCCTTAGATCACACATGACACCACAAGTCCTTGTGGGATCGACCGTGCTTGCCGCGTCTCCGATAGACGGTGCACTTGCGGTTATCACTGTAGGCTAAATTATAAACACCTTTGAGGCCTACCAGTTTTTGGCGCCGCTTGCGGGGGACTTAGCGTGTGCCACTGTGTGATTTTTGTTCTTGCTTTTCTTGAATTTCACCTCACCCCGTTACATAGTTGCTTTGCATTATTGCTATTAGTCCTGTTCTAGTGTAACTTAACTTAACTTTGTGTTTCCCTGTTTCTTAGCTTAACTTAGCTTAAGCTGTTGCTCTTAATCACCTGCATCTTGTCACTGCAGTGTAGTGTAACCTGTAGTCATCATAACTCGTACTTAATCGTTAGTTTCTTTTTCTACATTAGATTGCATATTATATCATTGCACTTTTTGTTTTCTTTATCTGCATATTGCATTACTCATTGTTAATTATATCTTAGTTGAGTGCATATCTGCATATCTGCATGCTCTTAGTGCTTCTTGGCTTGCATAACATCTTTGCATTGTGCATCTTTCTCTCTGTGGCTTGAGCTGTCAATAACTCAGCTGCATCAGCTGCTGTGCTGCTTCATTCTCTTTGCCTTAAGTTGCATATTGTGGGAACTAAACTCTCTCTTGAGCACACAGTACACATGCAAAAATTCTTTGGGAAAGGCGAGGAAAGGAAAAGAAATTGTTAACAAAGCAGCCTAAACAGGTTAGCAGCAACTTCAGTGGAGGTCAACTGAGTAAGTTGACACCACAGAACCTGTTAAGCTAAGTTGCTCTGTGCACTTAGCATTTCCTTCTCTGTTAACCACATTTCTACTCATTGATTGATAAGCATGCTCAGACCTTGAATGATTGAATGAATGATAGCATGTATGATTGAATGAATGATAGCATGATACTGTACTATACGACCAATTCCATTTGAAGTGCGAGTTGGTGTAACCCTCCGACCCCTTTGTGTGAGTTGAGCTGTAGTTGAGCTACAGCTGAAATTTCCAAGTCTGCGGCAAGCCTTGTGTGACATCAACTGGGCTGGTTGATATCAACTACCCCAGTTGAATCCGACAACCTGAGCATAACCCACTTTGAGCACAACACGAGCATAACCACAACTCCAACCGAGTCACTTTTATTGCATGAAGTTGCTTACTCGCCTACTGTACCTGTGTTGCTTTAACCTAAGCTGAGCCGAGTTGCAAACTCTGTGTTGTTCTGTGCACATAATCTTTCTTAAGCTGTGCTGTTTGTATAAGTGGTGGTGAGCACAAAACTTGTGCTGTGCTGTGCACTCTCCAAGGCATCCCTGTATGCTACAAATTGGGTATCTTTCCTTTTATGAGTGGTGTCTGTGACTTGCCTGATCTCCCCTGTGATTTTTACTCAGTTGTTGTTTTTGCTGGGCTGTAAAAAATTGCCCACCTGTGCATAAGCCCTGTGCAAAAACAACTTGTGCATATACCCTGCACCCAACCACTGGGCTCTGCTCAACAACTAGGCTGTGCATATGCACATAGCCTGGGCTGAAACACACACAACCACTAAGCTTTCCAAAATTAGTGGGCTGCAAACAAACTAAGCCCACATAAGCTTGTCCTCAGTGGGCTCCGCACAAACCAAACAGCCCATCTAAACCAGAAACTGAAGCCCAACAAACCAAATCAGCCCACAAAACCAAATCAGCCCACAATAAACCAAACTGTGCACTGGGGTGCCTACAACTGAAACCCAGTTCCACTGGGCTGTGCAACTTGTCACTGCTGGGCTAACTGAACCCACACTGCTGGGCTGTGCACAAAAATTTCAGCCCACACCCATTAGGCTTTGCAAACACTTTGGGCTACAAACAACTAAACCCAATAAACCAAAACCCTCTTAAACCAAACAAAGCCCACTGTCCACTAGGCTTCCCACAAACTGGGCTTTGCATTACTTGGGCTTAGCTTCCCTGCTTTGAGACATCAATAGTTAACATGCTTGATGTGTGCTAGGCTATTTGAGTGGCTAGACCATGTCGATTTTGGTGCATGCAGGGATGGAAACAAATCCATTAGAGAGCTTGCTTACGGGCATGCTTCACAATATGAACCCCCACATACCATAGTGATTTTAGGGAGTAGTATGAACCATCTCGGGGGCCACGACCTTGAATATCCATACCCTAATCACTATGACCACATGTATCATCAACCACCACGGGAGGATGAGCAATTTTATTCCCCAATGAACCCATGTATGCACTCAGTAGAAGAAAACCTCATAGAACAAAACAATGCTAGGTTTGAACTGAATGCAATGCATGATCATCCATCTAGCAACATGTATGAGTTTCCCTTGTGTAGTGAACCATGTGCACAACCATATAATGATCATTCATATGAAACATGCATACCCACTAGTGAAGACTCCCCTTCACTTGAACATCTCACTTTGATTCTTCAAAGGAACCTGATTGAGTTACAAAATGAAGATTGGAAGGAATATTATGATAGGAGGTTTGTTATTCCTGACAATCATGAAAATAGTGTTTCTAGTCCTACTCATGCAACTAACACTTTGAATATGAACCTAATCTAGAGGTAGATGAGTACACTAAAAAATGCTACAATTTTGAATGGAGAGATGGATTTTTGCTATGATGATGATGATGATGATTATGATATGTTAGAAGAGCATGTGTATACTGAAAATGTAATGGAATCTTTTGGTTCAGAGACGTTAGGCGTCTCTTCTGTGAACCCTATGAATGATACTTCTTCTAACATTCATACATGTGATATTAACTCTGAGCTGGGATTTGTGAAATTCTTCAGTGAATGTGAGCATGCTTCACAACTTGTTTGTGACTTAGGAAAGGATGAATCTTCTGTAGACACTAATATTCTTATGGACCATGATATTATTTTTTTGTCTGATTCCCTGGCCATGTCACAATATGTTGCCTCCTCTGATGAGTATGACATGGAAAGTGATGAATTGTTCTATGCCGGTGAACATGATTTACCTTCTTCTGACCTTAGGAAAGTATGTAATGGTGCAAATGATCTTATGCATGAAAACAACTTAGATGTACCTACTTTCTCTCCTAAGTCACAAATTGAAACTCCTTCACCAAACCTAGGTGTAGTTTGTAACAAAATTGCAAAACCAACTTTTCTAAAAATGCCTAACTTAGGCCTAGATCTTTGTGCTTCCCAAGTCCTCTTGGACTATTTGGCATCAAAGTATAACACTCTTAAGGAGCCCACGGTTGGAATGTGTATATGCTGTTATTAGTAAAACTCATTTTGAGTTAGACCTTTTGCATGATGTACCGTTAAAATTGCAAGATTTTGTGCTCCCAAACACACCTGTTCACAAGTTTAGGTTTGGGGGAAACTCATTCACATATGCAGTCTTACTTGCACTCTCATATTATATTTGTGTAAGACTGTTGATGTTTGTACATATTTTCTATTGGGTTGACCCTCAACTCTTTAGATTGTTGGTATATGGTGAATTTTTGTATATAATCCAGTAAGACTTGTTAAATTTTTTCTTTCTTGAATCGGTTGAGTCTTCTTGTACATATATTGTGCTAATCCGATATGATCTCCGCTGAGAATGTTGGATTCTAGCCTTGACTATTGAAGCTCAACCTTGCTCCCGCCTGACATACCTAATCTCTTCCCTTTTCTCTTATCAACATAGTTCTCATGGTATGTGATTTGTTTAATTTTCCTATCTTTTGACACATTGAGGACAATGTTCGATTTAGGTTTGGGGTGCATTTGCATTTAGAGTTTTTAGTCTTTTTAATCTTTTATTTTCAAAAAAAAAAAAAAAAAAAAAAAAAAACTCTTTTTGTAAAAACCTCCAACTTTTAGAGATTTTAGAGTCACTAGCATGCTTCTAGCTATGTTTACATAGAGAATCGTAAAAATATCGGAAGTTAGAAGTTTATCGGAGAACACAATCGGGTTCCTTAGTTGATTAGAGCGTTAAAGTTGGATTTAACCATACAGGAGGCGAATTAGGTGTTGTTTAGATATTCGGTAGTAGAATTGTGATCAACCATAGTGGAGACTACCCATTTTACATCAAGCGAGTGCAGACCTTCACTCTTTGTGACTTTCTATAAAAGCTTTTTTAGAGTGTGTGTCACCGTACGTCAATTCCGGGTAGGAATGGTGAGCTACCCAACTTCGCACCACTTTCAGCACTACTTTTGTTCTCTTGAGTGCTAATTCCGTCAATCATGAGGGTGACATCTAAAGATGAAAACTCCTTCTAAATATCGATTTGCGAGTTAGCATCACTCTCTTTCTCAATCAATCAGAGATCCATAGAAACACATCATCATCGACAAGCGGAGCAACATCAGAATATTTGAAGAAAAGTTGATATAGTCAAGGTTACGTGCAACAAAGAAAAGAAAAAGAAGATGAGAATTAATGAAATTTGTGAAATCAAGACAAGTACAAGTTATGGAAATTGTGTGATATAGTCCTTCATCCATGGAGTTAGTAGTTTTATTGTTTTTATTTTCAATTAATGTACATAGTGAAGTTTAATTTACAAAAAAAAAAAAAAAAAAAAAAAAAAAAATCAACAACGAAACATCTTGCGACATTCCTGTGTGGATGGTTTGAGCCCCAGTCTTGGTCGTGCTTGTAGTGCGTATAACCAGGTATGTGATATTGTGGACTTACCACTTAGCATTGATGAGATCGCACCCCTTTCCATGAATTCCCTGGCGATTAAATACTTTGATCTTTGTGATGAAGAAACTCCCCACTAACTTTGTTATGTCACGCACGTGATACGGTTTTCTTTAACCAATGTAACAAGACTAAGCACGCTAAGATTATTTGTTGGCTATACCCATTGTTGGACTGAACCAAAGATATTGGACCTAGACAGTTTCGATCGATTGTGCGCTATAGATTGGGTATCCCCCTTTTTGAGGTGGGTGATGTATGTTCTGCATGTGGATGGGAGATGGATGTTTATGGGGATCATCTTTGTACTGCACTTGCACTAAAGGGATTGGTCTCAAGTTTCGTCATGACCTTATTAAGTGACACTTTTGCGGATATGTGTTATCGTGCAGGGGTCCCAGCCAGGAAGGAAGTAGGCCTAGGGCTGACATCCGATGATGGCTCGGAGTTGAGACCCGCTGATATACTTGTTTATAATTGGGTTAATGGACATAATGTGTGTTTGGATGTAACAGGTGTTTCTCCTCTCACGGTAAAGGTGTATCGACTTTTTCCCGGGCAAGCGATTGCTAAAAGTCAGGCCAATAAAAATGCTAAATATCTCGAAAAGTGCTCGGCTCAAGGGTTCGGTTTTGGTGTTCTTGCTTTCACCACCTTAGGGGAGTTGGGCGGTGGTACGATAGATTTTCTGAAGAGATTACGTAATTACATGGTCGATCATGATGCGAATGTCAAAGTTGGAGAGTTCCTTTTCCATAGATTAGGTGTTGTCATTCAAAAGGGGATTGGAGCTCGACTTGTTGCGAGACTCCCATCCAATTCTTGTAAACTCCTTTCCGTTGATGATGAATAAAATTATAATTTAATAAAAAAAAAAAAAAAAAAAAAATTGTAATTTAGTTTTGATACCACCATAGTAAAGAAGAGTTCAAGAAGAAAATTCCAAACAACAAGGAAATTGAGTAGAAAAGTTAAAAATTGTCAAGTTTTGTGAAGTTTAGAAGTTCGTCATCAACAATTGAAGATTGAAGACCGAAGATTGAAGGCGTTTCTATGGTTCCTATGAGAGAGTGATATTAATTGCCGATCGGGTGAGAAGGTAAGTGAGTACTCCCACCCCTTGCTAATGGTTGATTTCCTTTCTTAGAGATCATCAGAAAAAGATTCTTTTTGTCCACACCTCTGTGGAGTCTCCAGATTTTATTTCGGAAGGTTATCCTTCTTACCTACAACGTGTGCGGGATTTCTCTCTTTATTCCTGCTGCACACATGAGAGACTTAAAAAGCGATCTTTTTGAGTGCAATTATCATAAAACCCTAATATTGAGGTAGAAGTCGAGGCTTATGATCACAATCGAATCCGAATTCTTTCATATGGTATGGTTACTTCTCGCTCAGTACTTAAGGATGAGAATGCGTTCTTTGGTAGTTCTAACTTCCTGTTACTAGCATGCGAAACTCTATGTCCTCATAGCTTCTTGGAGGCTTGAGACTCTTTTACACTCTAAAGTTGGAGAAGGTTTTGTGGGTACACCTCTGTAAACCCTCACGAGACTACAACTCGTCCACTAGGGACACCTAGGGGTTTAAAGGCTTAGTGCATACGCTAAATGCATTCGAGAGACTGCGACAGGGGGTATAGTTAGGATTTCTTCATTTTACTGTTTCACTTGAGGACAAGTAAAATTCGGGTTTGGGGGTATTTGATGAGTGCCAAATAGTGCATATTTATACACCTTTTTATTGGCATTTTACTCATCTTTTAGCTTAGAAATCGAGATATTATCCCAGTTCTGTGTTTTCTTTGTTTTCAAGAATAAATATTTGTATTAATTAATTTTGTGTTTTTAGGTAATAAATAAAGCTTGGAGAATGCGAGGAGCCAAAAGAGCGAAGACATAGAGACGAGCATCTATGGAGCGAGATAGCCAAAGCCGCTTCGCAAGGCGGTTGCAACCCAACAAGTAGCAGATTCATCTACTAGACATGGGCTTGAGCTAGACCCGACCCGCGACCCGGATCCGAGCCCATCCAACCCGACCGCCGTTGAGATCACACCTAGCTGCATCCTACGGTCGGCTGCTTCCACGCACATCGAAGTTCGCCGCTCCCGTGCAACACTAGATCACTCCAAATCTTCCTCGGCCGTTCGAGATCTCGCCACTATGCATCCTACGCTCGCTCCATCAGTCTCATCAAAGCTTGATGCTCCACGCACCACAACGAAGACACCTATATATTCCCCCAAAACCTAAACCTAATTTCTCTTTCTTCCTTCCTCTCCCCTTACCCGACACAGCCGGACACCACTCCATCCCTCTCTTCTTCCCCGACCAACTCTGCTAACCACCACCTTCTCCATCTCACCCACAGTAGCAACAACCACTCCACCGCACCGCTCCATCTTCGCCACCTCTAGTTTTAGTTATCCCTTGCCTAGCCTCTCTCAACAACTCTAGAGGCTATGAAAGAGATAAATGGAACTAGGGTTAGGGGTTACAATGTAAGCAATCAATTAATGGAGTCGAGGAGGCGATTGAGTAGAGCCATCACTCGATTCGAGACGTGGGTGAGAGATTATTGAATTTAATTTCTATTTTAAAGTAAATTTAGGGTTTGATATTTTGGGGGATTTTGCATGTATAAATAGAAGGTGTAATTGGATGTTTGAGGGCATGCCCTGGAACTAGCGGACGTCAATAGTAGTTTTATCTCTGTTGTATCATGTTCTAATTTGATTTCGTGGTGTTTGATGAAACCCACGATTCCAATGTGAAGCATGTCGATTTGATATGATTTTTGTTGTGTTCTAATATGATTAAGATTAGTAGTTAGCCATTGAGTTTACAAGCTTTGTGATGAGTGAGTGCTTGTAAGAAGACCACTCATACTAGAAGTGAGTTAACAAATTTAGTTAATGAATATCTAGCCAAGACCTTCAAAGGAAGGCACATGATCATAACTTAGCTTGCATTGCCTTAACATAAGAACAGGTGGTGGAAATAATCACCCTGGTCACTTCCTAATTTGTCACAATCATTTGGTACTTTAGTTCAGTTCACTGTCACAACTTCTCAGTCGCTTCGACACATTAAACCAACAAATTTGTGTTACATATCACCTGAAATCAGTAAGTAGCAAGCCTTAGATCACACACGGCACCACAAGTCCTTGTGGGATCGACCGTGCTAGCCGCGTCTCCGGATAGACGCCGTGCACTTGCGGCGGTTATCACTTTGTAGGCTAAATTATAAACACCTTTCGAGGCCTACCAAGTCGTTTCGCAAGGAATGAGAAGTTGGGTTAGATGGTTTTTGTGAATGTATGAACTATAGAGAAGCGAGATGAGTTCTTTGGGAGTACACACTTCTTTGGCGGCAGGTTTCCGATGACAAAAGCGGTGGAGACAAATTTTAGGTGACAAATTCCGGCGACCACGGTGACCTGTTCGGTGATGACGTCAGCAATCCGGCGACCCATTTTGGACCCAAAATTTCCAGAGACTTATTTTCACACATGGGCTTGGTGGACCACTTGGAGATGGGTTTTTGAGAAGATTTGACCTAAATTTGGAAAGAGTATCCTTTTGGAATAGGAGAAGCATATAAATAGAAAAGTCTTTCTTTAAACTTGGGATATATCTCCATTAGGGAGACTTCTACTTGTTGTCTAGGGTTTCACATGATAGTTTTCTTCTTTGCTTTCTATGATGATTTCCAAAAACACAAGTAACTAAGTTTTTATTATTGGTTGAAGATGTAGTTGGATTTTGCAACCAAGTTATGATTTTTATGAATTAGTTTTCTCTCAATATTATCGTTTGATTTCTACGGGTTATAATAATTGCATGATGACGTATTGCAATATGATTGAATATTTCACTACACCAAAATGGCCAATTTACCACGTTTATTTTCGTTGCTATGAATTTAAGCAACGCTTATGTATGTTGCTTACACGGCGTGACAAACTATATGCAACGTCTACAAACGTTGCTTAAATAAAAAAAAGCAACATATTATACGTTGCCTTATACGTTGCTTTAATTATTAAGAGCAACGTATGTAGACGTTAACTTTAATTAATTTAAGCAACGTTTTTCCTATTTTAAGCAACGTAATATCAATCGTTGCCCAAGTTCTTTGCCACGTGTCGCAGGTCCCACCGAAAATGGTGACACCAGGTCGGCATTGTGCAACATTTATATCGTTGCTTATCACTCGATTGTCAACAACGCTTTAATTACCAACATTTATATACGTTGCAAACTTTTAATCGGGTTTAAAAAAAAACTAGATTTATGCTGATCCAGGTTTTCGTATTTCTACACCTACATAATTAAGCGAGACCCGGATACACATAACAAGGATTGATTTGTCATCACCACCCATAACACGGTTTTCCAACTAATTATGCAAATCGTAAGAGAGACGCCCTAAATTTTAGTTACACAAATTCTTGTCAAGAACCCTAGTTTCTAACCAACTAATTATGCAAATCGTAAGCGAGACCCCTAAATTTCTGGTTGCACAAATTCTTGTCAAGAACCCTAGTTTCTAAATTTGAGAAGGATCAAACATCAATACATATTAAAACTAACCTTCAGTCAGTAACAAGCTCTATAATGACCAGTCCTTCCAACTCCAGCACTACCAACGGTACCGATCCACTACAAAAATCAACAAACACAAAATGTAAGCATTAAATCGGAACATACATATACCACATACGATAGCCGAGATAGAAGTAAAATTGCAAATGTTACCAAGAATGTCTCCATATTCTACCTTCCAAAGTGGTCAAGGCTAAATGTATTTTACCTTACAAGCGACCTAAGAACAAAAGCAAAGCCTCAATGTGTGTTTTAACTTGGAAATGGTTTGTGATGGAATTGATGTCGATCAAATTAAGGTCGAAGCAAATTGCGGATATATATATGACTTACCCAAGTCACGGTAAATAGACATCTACAAGATCTGCCCATTTGATCTTTATCTTGGATTGAAAAAAGAGGATTGTCTCTAAGTACTTAACCTAAAAAGTAACACAACCAATACAATGATCAAACCATGCATCAAGATGGCAACCAATCAACCAAACAAAACACCTAACATTAATCTTAACCAAACAAACCAATTCTTAGTTGTTTCCATTTGAACAAATAAATTACCCAGTGACGAGAATGTATTTGGACCTCAAAGCATCTTCGCAACTGATCCAGACTTCCCACACACTATGCCCTACAAGAAGACAAAGGTAAGAGTTTGATTACTTAAAACGATTTTTTTAAAGAATGTTGCCTCTATTAGTGACAATGGTAGTGGTTCTCGGTTATGTTGGTGGAGTTGAAGTTCGTGATCTTTGCGGGAGGAGTGGTGGTGGTAGTAACAGAGATGGGTATGGTAACGGTTCGAGTTTGATCTGGATTTATTAACTATTCTTGACAAATGACAAGCACCAACAGTTTTCCAAAGAACAAATAATAGATATTGGGGAGATGGATG
Organism: Papaver armeniacum; assembly: GCA_023531295.1. NCBI lineage: Eukaryota > Viridiplantae > Streptophyta > Magnoliopsida > Ranunculales > Papaveraceae > Papaver > Papaver armeniacum. The sequence goes on along the minus strand of JAJJWW010006662.1, from coordinate 229,966 downwards.
TCATTTACACGAACGAAAGGATGGTCCTAAGAGCAAGATGGAATGTGTTACAAAGGGAGACACGACAATTTACTTCTGCGAAGAGATTCGAGAACATAAGAAAGAGATCTTGGTGACTTCGTAATAACGTTGATCAACAACGTAGAGGGCGAGATAGGACACCCGTAATCATCCTACATAGAAATGTTGTGCATCATCCAACATCGTCGTATCGCACAGTGAAAAGAACAAATGAGCCTTGTATGTTAATGTATTCAATTAAAGCTAGAAAGAAATACATGGTACCGCACCTTCCCTCCTCCTTTACCGGGCTTGGGACCAGGCAATGCATTGCATTGGCGGAGTTATGAAGGGGTTGACTATTGAAGTCAGGAAACAAAAATATATATATATATATATCATTAAGATAGTTACAAAATCTATTACAGACAGATTAGACAGATGCATAGTCTGTCTAATCATCCTACAGTAACAAAAACATCAAAACGTAGTCTGTAGGATTCACCAAGTGTTTATAATACCCAAAAAAAGCAGTCAGTTTGATCTAATCGCCGTGTTTAGTTACCAAAAAAGCGATGCAGTAGGATTTGCTATGTCTTTGAACATCTGCCGATAATCAAAAAACAAATTAGTTCATCACCCGATATTAAACATGTCTACGCACAAAAAGCCGGCCTATCCTCAGCCCATCTCACCCAATTAGGCAGTGATATCTGACTCAACGTACACCAACCATCTCCTTGAGGGGCATCCCAGATAATAGCAGTTTGTTCATACACTTGCTCGATGTAGACCTTCCTCTCATTCGGCTTCAACTTTTTATGATGAACGATATCACCACTGACTACAGAACCCAATGCAACAACCCTACCTCCATTGTCTAGTAGCTCAACTGGCCCAATGGCGTGCCCATTACTTGCACTGACCTCATTCTCAGGAACACGCCCATTTACACCACTAGGATAACAAGTGGACCCTTTCTCTGGCTAGGAGTGCCTACTCTAGCCTTTGTAGATCCATTAACCTTCAACATCCGTAGTATCGCCTGTGAAAAGAACAAATGAGCATTATATATCAATGTATTTGATTAAAGTGAATTGACTTTTCCACGATCTTTGAACAAGTCGAAATTGAATACTTACATCAAATTTAATACCCACGTCACCATGAAGTGCCTCCACCTTACTAGCCAAAACACCCACTTCACTTTGAATTGTGTCCAATCTTGCCTCATTTTGGGTGTCTCTTTTTTAAGAGCAGAATATGCTATCGCCGCCATCTCGGCCAACTTCTTCGATACATTGGATGAGTATCCACGAACCCCATCTTTTCTAAGTTAGGTCCAAACACCTCTACTAGTTCTGTGAAACCATATGATCGTTGCTACTACGGCTCCTCTTTTGTTCCTCTCTTTAGCATCTTTAACTTTCTTCTGCATTTTCGTATTTGAAAGTTGGTGGTTAGCATCAATCACAAATACTACAACAACCAAGTAGGTGAGGTGTTATGCAAGTTACTCAGAGTAAGAAACAGATTGAGCTTACATGTGTCTCAACCGCACTGGATGCACAGACCCATCTGCTCGTTGGTGTCCCCACAACCACTTGTCTGTAGTGTTTTCGGGTATAGCTTTGACATTCGAATCATTGTCCTACGCATTCACCACATTATATTAAAAACATAGCATACTAACCATTAAAACAGAGCATAATAACCATTAACGAGAGATGCTTACTAGTATATATTGCTTGTTCTTTGTAAGAGCATCGCCCAAGTGTATGACGGATCTTTTGCTTTTTTCGGCATTCTCGCATTCTTAGCATTCCTTGCAATCTTTTCAGCCTTCCTCTCATTCTCAACAAATTCTTCCCGGATATACCGATCCATCCCAATGGAACTTTCTTTTTGCAGACTTCCCATTTGTTCCTAGTCAGTTCAACTGGTACGGGTTCTTCCTCCTCCTCATCCTCCTCCTCCCCCTCCTCCACATGAGTCTGCGGGTCTCTTCTTGGCTTTTTTTCCCAGTGGTCCAAAGATGATGGCCCTTAAGTCATACTTATATCTCCTCCACAAACCTCGAAATCTGTTTCTATAACTGAACGGACATGGTCCACATCAAATTCAAATTCCCCCTATGCAAGATATAGATTTAGGTCAATAAACATAAGTACGATCTCCTCAATGGTAGTAAAATCACATAAATGCAAAAATTAGTAACAATACCATCAAATAATTCCAAACATCATCTTTAAAGTTATCGGGCACGATCCTCCAGTCTTCGTAGTTTATTGGAATATGTCGGCGTATGATTTCTCCTTGCTCTAGTAGCAAATGCAGCGGCATTAGGTTTTAGGGGCTGCCGACGGGGTCCAGGGTTGACTATCATCTTTGGCTTCAACTGAGAAGAGCTAGATCCATTTTGCTGCGATGTCGTACCTAGAGAATATGAGCTTTGCTGCTGTTCCATTATACTGCAAAAAAAAGGAGAAGTATTAGTAAAATAATACAACTGGTCAATACATAATAACACTAGGCAATCAAACATCAAATTACTGACAGTAGGCAAAATCAAGAACATTAAGAACACTTCATTACACCAACACATTATCAAAAATAACAAAACAGGGATCCGAGGTTACAAGCACAAGTACAAACAGATTAAACTCCCAATAGAAAGATTAATCTGATAACCAAATACAAATTTACAACATAATAGTCGTTAATCATGGCGTAGTCTTAGCAAATCTCTCAAATGGGGCTCATCAAAAAAATCGGACCGGAATTCTTCGAACTGCGGTTTTATCAAGTCATCTGCTTGTACAGTGAGAAGCTTCTTTGAGTGCATTACAACAGACCAATCAGGGTCCATCAAATCTGTGGAATAGAACACTTGAGAAGCCTCAAAGTCAAGTATCGCAGGTTCATCAAAGTAACTCTGGTGAACTCCACGAAATTTTTCAAGTTAACCAATACAAGATTGCCATCAACACTTAGTTTACACCCACGACTTTTACTCTCCACCTTCACCCAGTCACAATAAAACACCACCTCCGTAAAGTCTGTGTAGTCAAGCTCCAATATTTGATTCACCACACCATACCATTTGGTCACATCATCGATGGGGTTTTTATCTTTACGACTTGCTCTATATGTTGTAGTTGCTTCCATGCAAACACCGCTATCTTGCGTTACGTGACCTAGCTCATCATACTTGGGTACAAAGGTAAAACCGTTAACCCTGTACTTGTTATATTCTTTCGCTCCAACAGGTCCTTTTACGTAACGCCACAATTTGGAGTTCATTTTGCCCTCTTTCACCAACTGGAAGCATTAAAGTACTTGTCAGTCTCAAGACAAATAACAAACAATGTTTACTGAGTACCACAATTATTTACTATATCTCAAAGATTATTACCTTTTTATATAACCACCTTACGAAATCATCGCTTCTACTTCACTGCTAGTGCTTGATATCCCATTTGTATTTAGAGAAATTTCATCGCAGTATTCACGCAAAAACGATAAGACATTACATCATAATTAGTACAAACTAAAGAACAAAATACATTAATTGACAAAATAACGAGCACTCACACATAGTAGTCTGAGACCTTACTTCACGACGAAAATCAGAACCCATCTAACTATTTGTGTGAATGTACACTAGACAAGGTCACGGTCTTATCTCCATATCCCATAGGGCCTTCGTGTTGTACTCGGAATCACCATCTAAGAACGCTTCTCGTGTAGCTTTGTGATTTCCATCCTTAGAGTTCGCCACATGTTCCATTGCATAAACCACTCCTTCAGCTACAAGTTGTGATTCTTTGATGTTACCTTCTACATAACGATTGTTACTCGGAATGTTCTTAAAAGATTTCATTGCCAATCACAACATAGTTGTTAGATATTATAGCACAAATTAATGTAACCACGGGTGAAAAATAAGGTTTGAAGTATTACCGTTCAAAAGGATACATCCATCGGTATCTAACTGGTCCGCAAGTTAGAGCTTCATCGGCAAGATGCACCACCAGATGGATACTGATGACAAAGAAAGAAGGTGGAAAATACTTTTCAAGGACGCACATTGCCTCCGCGACCATGAATTTTGCTTCTTGAAGTTCACTTTTGATCAAAACCTTCGAGCATAAGATTCTAAAGAATAAAAGTGATCTGTTGAAGAGCCCTCAGGAGGTCCGGGTAGCGTGGGAATGCATGTTGAAGCAAAGACTTGCAGCAAATACTCCATAATGACATGATAGTCATGTGACTTCAAACAATGCGGACCGGGAGGTTCAATACGACATTGTTTCCAAGATTTGAGCAAAATCCGACTTGGAAACTTGATGTTTTTCAATATTTGTAGAAAGTTTTTCCTCTCCTCCTTGTTCAAAGCATAAGGAGCATCAGGCATCACATCTTTTCCTGTTCTCGAATCTGTAGTGATCCACTGCTCTTTTTGAATATTCAGATCCTTCATATCTTCTCTTGCATTCACACTATCTTTCGATTTCTTCTTTAAGTCGAGAACTGCATTTACTAAATGTTCAATAAAATTCTTCTCACGGTGCATTACGTCGAGACAATGGCGATAAGTGTTAGAGACCCACGTCGGAACATCAAACAACTTTGGCCTCTTGTAAAATGCTTTAGTTGTTGCATTGGGTTCATCAGGTACAACTTCATAAAAATCTTTCTTTCTCTTCTTGCCGTCTTTGGTAAGCTTAGGAAGATAATGAACATTGCTAGTCTTCATCGGTACTTCTTCTCCACTTAACCGGAGTTGGCGCCAATCCGGTCTCCACTGTTTTGAGTCCCAAGTACTTGCCTTTCTGAAAGGATGAGTCGACTTTCGAAATCTTGAAAATTTCGGTACACAATCTTTCTCGAGTGATATAACCAATTGCTTTCGAGTCTCATCTCCACATCCAGGACACGCTTTGTACCCATGAACTACACAACCAGAAACATTACCATACGCAGGTAAATCATGTATACCCCACATTAAGATAGCTCTCAACTTGAATGACTGCTTTAGATGCATATCTACCGCATCCACTCCTTCCCAAAGTTTATTCGGTCATCTATTAATGGTCAAGCATAACGCTAGATGTCTTGACCGGTGCCTTAGGTCCTGGTATTAGTAGTGACATAATCGAAACTACTCGGCTTCATACACGGTGATCGGCGGCAGATTGTAAGGAACCAAGATGACTGGCCAACAATCAGTAATCGGTACCTTTGGATGCCGCGAGGATTAAATCCATCCGTTGAAATGCCAAGCCACACATTTCGCGCTTCCCTTGCAAACTCGGGCCACTTTTTCTTCATGTTACGCCATTGTGTAGAGTCGATTGGGTGTCGCATATACTCAGAAGAAGCTTACGCACGATCATGCCATGTCATATCTTCAAATCCATGGTATAGTATAATATTTCTTAAGTCTTGGAGGAAGTGGAAAATGTCGCAATACTAAAAACAGGCTCTTTAGTTACTCTTTGAACTCCATCTTTCCCTTGTCTCAATTTATACCTAGATGCTCCACAACTTGGACATTCTATCTCATCCTTCAAATCTTTTTTCGGAACAACACACGTTGGTTAATGCAAGCATGAATGTTATCTCGCCTTCATTCCCATATCTTTCAACATCTCTTTCATTACTGGTACTTTGCGGGGAAAGTGTTTCCCTCTGGAAACCATTTTCTTAGTAATCCCAAGAGGTAAGTGACGCTATTTGCGAGACCAACCAAATCTCTTCTTGACATGATGCGCCTCCACAATCACGAAAGAGTTGTCGCACCATTCTCACATGTTGGATAAATCTTCTCTTCCGCTAACTTTTGGTACTTGTTGTATTTTTCACCTACGTTAGGCTCCTGGAAGGATGTTCAAATCACCAAAGATTGACATCCTCATTTAATCCTTCGAATATCCCAAATGCATTATCAACAAAGTCATTTAACCTATCATCTCGACGACTCTCTTTAACGACTTCCTCCACTATTGTTTCTTCTTCAACTGTATCTGTTGCATTGTCCTGACTCACATATGACGCGACGGCGATGCGATGCGATCTCGGTGTCGACTTCTCTCCCGTGTAGAGACCAAACTACATATGAATTAAGCATGCCATATGATAGTATATCATGCCCGACACGGTGCAAAAGTCATGGATTTCCTATTACGACAACGACGACAAGGACGAGGAATGTAATCTGCGAGTTTCTAATTACGTTTCTTGTATGCAAAATCAATAAACTTAGCCACCCCTTCTCTATAAGATGGACTACACCTATCTTCAATAGTCATCCATCCTTTCTCACACAGTTCAGTCATTCTACAACCGTCAACACAAACTAGATTATAAATAATGACAAGAAAACAAAAGAAAAGTGTGACTACACAAACTAGATGGAACCAAAAACAGAAAACTCTAGCTTATGGCATATTATGACATACATTCTCTCACAATAGAAGTTTAACTTCATGGCATGGGATCACTAACTTGAGAGAATATTTTAACTAACATGGAGCAATAATATCTTCACTACTTTCCATTTGATTCCAGAAACATATCATCTTTACCAAAAAAACCAGCATATAGCAAATTATCAAACACCATGGCATATAATCATTGACAGGGATACATGTCCATTTCACTAAACCGATTACCTGGCCTTTTCAATTCTACCCCAATCGTATTCTACACGCTCTGCATAAAAAAACAACAAAATAATGAGTGCTCAAGACCAACTACAAGTTAGAAACAAGTAAAAGTTTCTTAAATAATACTGGACATACAACAAATCACTCACCAACGATCTTGCAGCTGTGAATAACTTTCGCGCACAATTAGCACCTACAGAAAGAACCCCAACAAGAAGAAACATAAGAACCTAACCATTCAGAAAAGTCAGAAACAATAAGTAAACACGAAACCTAAACTAACTGTTGTTAAACACAAAGCCACACAACAAAAAGCATATAATTAACCCCTACAAATACATCCAACAATAAGAAAAGTAAGAACCTAAGCATCAAGATAGAGCAACAAAACATATACAATGACTGAAGTACGATTAACTGACTTTTTCGATCAAGTCAGCAGGAACCACGGCCGTAATCTACGAACTCTGCATCAAAACACAAAAAGTATATTTTAGAAAAATTGGTTAACATAAATTACCAACAAAGCACTCTGCTCAACTAGTCACAGACAACAATTGGTTAACATAAATTACCAACAAAGCATCATGCTCAACTAGTCACAGGACAACAACCGAGTACCAAATCAACAACAATAACTCGTAACTAAGCATATTTCAAGTGAAACCATACGATTTCGAACACGAAGAACACAGAAGAAAATAACCAAACTTTAATGAAATCTCAATGAAGAAAATAACAAAACTGAAATTTTGAGAAACAGATGGAAATTTCTCAAAGATGAAAACAAGAGCATAAAATAGATGAATAACATCCAGATGTTATCAAACAACATTTCAATCAAGAGTGAAACCATCATCTTACTGACCAAAAACAAGGGTTTAATCAGCCAAAAAACAAAAAGAGAGCAAAAATTAGGGTTTATACCTTCTTCCTCAAATTATGGTCAATAGTTGATAGATCGAACTTTTAGATTTAGGGGTTTTGATTAGGATACATATCTTAAGAATAAACGGGTATCGATTTGAGGTTTTAATGTTGAATTCTAGGGTTTCTTTCCTGGTTGAAAATAGGGTTTTCAGCTACTCAAAATCTTCAATTAAACTTGGGATTTCGATTTGTTCATCTGGAATCTCAGGTTTTCGAGAGAGAGAGAGAGCTGATAAGAGAATCGATTTCGAGTTCGAGTTCGAGTTCTTGATGAAAGTTGAGAGAAGAAGAAAAAAGAGAGAGTGATGAAAAAAAAAAGGTTCGAGAGAGAGGTACATCTTCTGCCGAGTAGAGAGAGAGAGAGTTTCTTTTTTAATAATAGGGTGAAAAAATTTGGGGGGAAATAAGTGCAAATAGGGGGGAAGTAAATTAATTGGGTCAAATTAACAAAATCTTAACCAAATGATTAGGACTAATGAAATTGATAATGATTAGAACTTAGTGAAGAAATGATTGGACTTAGTAAAAATTAATGAAGCAAATAAAATCATTATAAGTTTATGTAAATGAGAAAAATGAAGTAGAAATAAATGAAGTAAAAGTAGTATTATTAAGACTAAAATGATTAGAATTAGATTAAAGTTGAAATAAATATGTAATGATTATATTTTGGGGGAAAGAAAATTTGGTAGGAGAAATTTGGGGAAAGTAAAAATTGAGAGTGAAAATATAGATAAAATTTGAGAGGAAAATAAATTTTGGAAGGGAAATTAATTTTAAATTAAAATAAAATGTTAAAAAGAAATAAAAATATAACCAACCAAAACACCCTTAAAATAAAACCAAATCACACAAACTGCCCTTGTAAGCAACGTATGTTCACGTTGCATTTACGTTGCTTAATTATTATCGGAAATTACATAATTATAGCAACGTATTTTTGGTTTTGCAACGGATATAGACGTTGCCACGTAAGAAACGTTTATATACGTTGCAAACCCGAAAATATCAGCGTTGCAAATATGCTGAAATGGTGTAGTGTTTGTTTAGTTAAGTCTAGAATTGATTGAACTCACATCCATATCTATAGCTATTTTAGGGTTTTCATCGAGCGATATCCTTGAATACGAGTAGCATGATATGATTCTAGGTTGTAGTGATACATCCTCGTAGTCATATGTAGAAATTGACCTTTGTTCGAATTGTTTTTGCGCAATGTATTACAATTGCATTGATTAGCCTATTTAAAACTTAATGCTCTAGGAATTGAACTTGATTAGCGCAAGGCGTTAGGTTATTCTTTAGGTAGAATTCACATACGCAGCTCTAATGTGTGTGTAATGAATTAGGAAATTTACGGAGTATTCTTGCAATAAGGTATTCTATGGATTTTGATGATAGCGAGATTAAATACGAATTCTATTCATATATTCATAAACTTGTTTACAATTGAAGATGAAACCTTTATCCAATATTTTCACCTCCTTGATTTGCGTGTTTACTTATTTGCTTTGCTTTTATTTATTTTCGTTTATAAAAATCAGAAAATCCTCGGTGATATTTATAGGAAACCATAACATATTGACAACCAAGACCTCTCTGTGGGAACGATCCTTTCTTGCCCTTGCTTCATTATATATTTTGAGTAGTAAGAAAGTGTAATTTATATTTGTGTCGGCTGACAACCGATCAAGAGATTACTCCATTATCCATCACATCAAATCAAGGATCAAATGAAATCCAAGATAATATGCTCATCAATCATTCAGAGATTCACCAACAACAAAATTCTGAATCAACCCCAACTTAATAACTGAACAAGTGAACCGGACTCTAAAAATCTTCTCACTTTACTTTAATCACAAGCTTTAAAATTTCATACCGGCATTTCATCAAACAGTTTTGGTGCAATACGCCAATCTGATAATCCGGTATTAAACATAATATTTTCGTTTGTAAAAGGGTGTATGGAGAAAACCCATCGGAGAAGATTATAGTGGATAAGAAAAAAAAATAATATCTAAAGTTGGGTGGGAGTTTAAAGTTATGCTTGTTGATGAATTTGTATTATCTTAGAAGGTCTAAATGTTATACAGAATTTCAAATTCAGTCACAATGATTAAGAAATCTGAGGGATATAGAAACAGTGAAACAAGGAAGAACGGAAGATGGAAGAAGAAAGATGAAGGAAAAGAATATATGATTTGGAACTTGTATTTTCTTTTTCCATTAAACGAAATTACAAAAGAAAAAATAATTTTGAAACGGTGAAAAATCCCGTTAACTACAGCAAATCAAAAGGGGAGGAATGTGCACCCGCGGGTGCACAAAGTTGGACTCAAATTTTGACAAACAAAAGTTAAACCTATTATGTTATTATGCAAATAGTGATGGAAGATAGAATGAATCTTTGTTTATTCCACAGTATTGATCTTCCCAGATCCACATCTTTGTGTAAATACTGTCCGGCTCCGTAAGTTCTCTTATGTGACTAAATTCCAATTAAATTAATCATGGTTCTCTTTTGGTTAATTTAATTGAGTATTTTGGATACAAATTCATGTTTCATGTGATTTGTTAATGTCCAAAGAAATCCTTCTTTTCTCGTGAAAGTAAGGTCGCACTTGTCGTTCTTTCGAGAATGACATTTTATGGGGGATGATGAGTGCCAAATATTGCATATTTCTACATCTATTTATTGGCATTTAACTCATTTTTTGTACTCAGAAATCAGATATTATCCCAGATTCTGTATTTTCTTTGTTTTCAAGAATAAATACTTGTACTAATTAATTTGTGTTTTTAGGTAGTAAAAATAAAGCTCGGAGAAATTGAGGAGCCAAAAGAGCAGGAGTGGAGGCAAGAGTCTATGGAGCAGAAAGCCTAAGCCCGCGCGCATCAGTTGCAACCCAACAAGGAGCAACCCATTTACAAGACATGGGCTTGAGCTAGCCAAGATCCGAGCCCATCCCTTCCGAGCAGTGAGATCTCGCCATTCTCGCATCCGAAGGTCGCTCCACCCATCTCATCAATCTTCGCTACTCTCGGGCTCGGCTGACAAAATCTCCTATGACCCATCGGGATCCCCCACGCATCGGTCCCCTTAGATCCAATGGTCGCTACACCCTTCACATCATCTCTTGATATTCCCGCCTCACACCACAGACACCTATATCAATACCTCCTCCATCGACCCATCTTCTCTTTCTCTTTCTTTTCTCTTCTCCCCCGACAGCTCTGAGAAAACCCATTCCCTCCACCTCCTTCACCCATACCAGAGCCATCACCACCACCTCCATCTCCTGATACCCCAACAACCGCACCAGTAGCGCATGCACCACCTTCTCCTCCCTACTTACTCTCTATCTCACTCATAGCTTCAACCCTAAAAGCTAAGTCTGAGATAGGAAGAACTAGGGTTAGGGTTTCATCACATCAATGGTCAGAGACGAGACAAGGCAGAGAAAGCAGGTTTGGGTCATCGATAAGTGGTTAGTTTGAGTGATTTGTAGAGTATAAATTGTTGTTTTGATGTGAGAGAAAGACAGTCAGTTTTAGGGTTTAGTTTTGCAACTTAATTTGAAGTTTGTTTATTTTCTTTGCATAATGTTCTAATTCACCAAACTAGGGTGTAGAACAAACCCTTAATCTTATATTGAGTTAACTCTTGTTCAATTTATGTTCTTGATGTGTGTATTGTTTTAGGATTATTAACCAATTGTTGAGCAAATTTCCTGTGATTAGTTGTCTTAGTTAAGAAGACAACCAATACTAGGGGATAATTTGTGAATTCAATTGGCAAAATCTCCACCCGAGACCTTCAAAGGAAGGATAAGAACACAAATAGAGTTAGGTTACCTTAGTATAGGATTAAGTGGTGAGTTCAATCACCCTAGTGCCACACAAATCACGATTCTGAGAATCTCTTGCTCATTAATACCTTAGTTTAGAGTCAAAGCAATTCCAACTCAGTCGTATCAACAACCACAAACAACCCTGACTTGAAATCAGTTCACCTTTGAATTACACTTCCTTGAAATCAGTTAAGAAGCCTTTAGATCAGTCTCACACACTTCATTTCTCTGTGGGATCGACCCGCATTTGCCATGTTTTACATTGTAGACACCGTGCACTTGCGGTTTAACACGTAGGAAAACTCTTTTAAAGACCTACCAAGTTTTTGGCGTCGCTGCCGGGGAATTGGTAGTGTGCTGTATTGGTCATTTGCTTGCTTCACTAAACTTCAACTCACCATTGTATATATGCACAATTGAATCTTTGTTTTAGTTTTTTTTTTTAGCGTAACTTAGCCATAATTTTTTTCATTTACTGCACTCTTTATTGCACTACTGTCACTACATTGTTACATTGTTAAATCACATTAGTTTTCTGTTTGTTCTTATTCATATGTAGCTTATACTCACAAGCTCTGCATCGTTGCCTAGTAGTGTCACTTAGTGTAATCATCTTGTTAACAGCTCTACATCACTGCCCTGTAGTGTAACTCAGTGTAGCTAGTGTTATATCAAGCTTGTAGTCTCATCTTTAGCTGTAGCTATACTTTTGAATTCTTTTTCACTTGCATTAGCTTGCATTATAGTAACTTTGCATCTTAGTTGTAACTCTTAATCCCTTGCAGTCATATCGTATGTCTTGCAACTCTAACTGTTAAATATCAGCTATGAAATGCTTAACTTTACATGCACATTTCTGAGGACTGAAATTCTCCTTTGAGCTCACAGGTGTATGCTACAAAAGCCGAAGGAAGGGAAGACAAGGAGCGAACAACATAGCCATGTGGCTACAAATCACGCTGTCACATTTGCGCATGAGCCAGAATTTGAGGTTAGCCAAACCAGCTACTAATCTGCATTCTGAAAAATTGCTTGAGCATCTGTATGTACATGTTACCACCTTTGCATGCTAAAAAACTCTTGCTAGGAGTACTCAACACCTGAAGTTTCACTCGGTTTTGTATACTAGGTCTTTGTGTGTAACACATTGCATTGAACCATAGGTGAAATTTGGCTACATTTTCACTTTGACATATTAGCCTCGAGCCCCTGTGTTTGTGAGGTTGAACCTAGATAGCCAATATAGCTGCAAGCCTAAGTTGATATCAACGAGGCGGTTGATGTCAAGCGAGAGAGTTGACATCAACCGAGTTAGTTGACTTCTCTACCCTGTACCTTAGCATGTTTTTTATCTTGTCCAATCAGGCTGTAAAATGTTCAATTATTGCATCTCGTAACCACCGTGAACCTTTGATATTGTGAATTGTATGCCATGCTCACATGAGAAATCAGCTTCTTGATGAGTGCCAAATAGTGCATATTTATACACATTTTTATTGGCATTTTAATCATCTTTTGCGCTTAGAAATCAGATATTATCCCAGATTCGGTGTTTTCTTTGTTTTCAAGAATAAATATTTGTATTAATTAATTTTGTGTTTTTAGGTACTAAATAAAGTCCGGAGAAACTGAGGAGCCAAGGAGCGAAAAATTGGAGTCGAGCATCTATGGAGCAGAGAGCCAAAGCTCACACGCGCATCAGTTGCAACCCAACAAGGAGCAACCCATTTACAAGATATGGGCTTGAGCTATCCATCTCCGACCCGCGACCCGGATCCGAGCCCGTCCATTCCAAGCCGTTGAGATCTCACTCATCCACATCCTACGGTCGCTCCAGCTCTTACACATCATCTCTTGATACTCCCGCAACACCGAGGATCACTCCAAGTTTCTCTCGAGCCGTTCGGATCTTCCCTCGCTACATCCGACGCTCGCTCCACCCTTTCCTTCAATCTTCGATGCACTCCGCCTCCAAAGAAAAGTTCCCATACCCCTACACCATCGAACACATCCCCATTTTCCCATTTCACCTTCTCTTTCCTCACTCCTACCAGCGCAAAACCATCCCCTCCACCGTACCACCCCTTCTTTCCCGACCGGATCCCTCACCGTCACCACCTCCATCACCTCCCGACAACCACGGCCGGCAAGCAGAAGTACCACCTCCTAATCTCTCTCTAGCTCTTACATAGCTTCTTCCCTAGAAGCTAAGTGAGAGATAGAAAGGGTTAGGTTAGGGTTAGGCTTTCTCGAGCGAGAGGAAGGGAACATCGATCGAGAGATGAATTGACGTGGAGAGGACGATTCAAAACGACGTGGGTGAGAGTTTTATTTTAATGTTGATTTCGATTTTAGAGAATTAGGGTTTGAGGGTTAGGGTTTGTGTGCATGTATAAATAGAAGAGGGAGGAGATGATTTTAGTCACGCCTGGATTAGCCAGTGCAGTCACTTTAGTTTTAATTTGTATTTCATTTATCTTGTAATGCTTTAGTTTAATTTTCCAGGGTGTGTTGAAACCCCTGATTATGTGCTAAGTGATTCACTTTCATGTTGTGTTCTTGTCGTGCTTTAATGTGTTAGAAATATTGTATTCGCTATTTGATCACATGACCCTGTGATGGAGTGTCTTGTGAAGACACTCCATACTAGGGGAGTGTGTGAGATTAGCAAGATAGTATCATGGTGTTCATCCTAGGATGAACCAAGACCATAATTAGACTAGGAATTGCCTTAGCTCAATTTCAGGTGGTGGATTCACCATCCTGGTGCTCTCCAATTTTGTCACTGTTTTAGCTTCAAGTTCACCATTTCACCTCAGTCATTTCGACCCAAAAACCCCCTGTTGTTACCTTGCATTTGTTACAATATCACCTGGAATTCAGTTTAGGCAAAGCCCAAGATCACAATCAAGCACCACAAGTCCTTGTGGGATCGACCCGTACTTGCCGCGTCTCCAATAGACGCCGTGCACTTGCGGTATAACCCGTAGGCCATAATTCATACACTTTCGAGGCCTACCAAGTTTTGGCGCCGTTGCCGGGGACTTGGCGTGTGCCCTGTGATCCATTGCTTGTCTTTACTGAGATTTATTCATCCCTGTATATACCCACATTGAGTTGATACTTTTAGCCCCGCATTATAGTATAACTTAGCTTATCTGTGGCATTTTCGGCATCTTATCTTGCATCCACGATTTTCATTTGTAACCCTGTATATATGTGTAAGACCTTTTCTTGTTTCCATGCCATTTTTGATGTAGCTTAGCTTAACTTTGCTTATCTCTGCATCTTTTGTATTTTCCTATAGCATCAAGTTCATCTCAGTTCATCTCAGTTCTTGTAGCTTCTTGTTTTCTTGCATCTCAGTTCATTAGTAGTAGTTATCTGTAACTTAGTACACATCATCTCCACTTGCATTATAGTTCTCCATTCTCACATCATAACCCTTCACACTTCCCATTAGTGTAACTTGTAAGTAGCCTTGCACTTATAATCATCATAACTAGTCTTTGTCACTAAGTGTGATTATCACTTTGCATCGAGCTACAACTTAATAAGTGACTTTGTAAGCATCACTGCCTTATCCCAGTCTGTCCAAGTTATTCTCAGGTACCTGTGAGCTGTTGAGCAAGCCCAAGAAAGAAAAGGTGCTGCAGACTTGCGGTACTTGCTCTACTTGCTGTGAGGCTGTGCTACTCATTACCACAGTGAGTAAGGTAAACCAAATCTTGTATTTTGTGAGTACGTGGAGCATTGAATGATTGCCCCGTGACTGAATGCATGCTTGAGCTGGCTCAATAGCCCATTGTGTTGTTTGACCGGTGTGTTAAAAGCCAGACCACTGCTCACTTGCTAGCCCTGGAGCTGCAGTTTGAGCCAAGCTTGTGACAACCCATTTGCCCTGTACCACATGTTTTCAAACCTGTTCCACACAATGCCTTGTATGAAACCCCTGTTGTGCTCAATCTCATCCCCAAGCCGAGCTTGAACCACACCTTCGAGGTTTCCAAGTTTGCATGTTTGAGACCTTGTGTGAGGTATCGCACCCTGCGAGCCTGTTGAGAGTTACATTTGGTGAATTTGTGTTCTCTCGTCTTTGAGAGTTGCACACATACAGGCACCTATTCTCATGCTTGGCCTCGACCAAGGCATGTGCAAACTACAACTACCTGGGCTTGCACAAACCAACTGAGCCCAATAAACACAACCTGTGCACAACCTGGGTTAAAATGTGAGCACAATTCTGCATAGGCAGTGCTGTGTAGTTAGCACAAATGGCACTGGGTTGAAAACAAATTGTACAAACCCTGAAGCCCACTTACTGAGCTAACCATCAGCCCACATATCTCAAACCACATAGCTGGGCTGACTGACCACACCAGCTGGTCTCACTGAACCCGACCTGGGCTGAAACAAACCCCTGACAGCAAGCCCACATAAGCCTGAACTAGTGGGCTGCGCACAAACAGAAGCCCAACTGCTGGGCTGAGCTTTCTCACTGGGCTGCACAAATAACCTGGGCTGTACACACAACTGAGCTGAGATTTTTGAACCCAACTGTGAAACTGGGCTGAGCAAGTTTCACAAAATCTGAGCCCACAGTACTTCTGGGTTGAGCATTGGCACATAACCTGGGATACACATCTGGGCCAAACCATCTAGGCTAGAACCTATTCTGTTGGGCTGTTTAGCATCAACTGGGCTGGACTTTCCCAACCAACCAAAAACCCAATAAACCAAATCAGCCCATTTAAACCAAATTTTCCCACAAAAACCAAAGAACAAGCCCACATAAACCAAACTTTCCCAACAAACCAAATGAAACCCAATAAACCAAACCAATCCCACAAAAACCAAACTTAGACCACTTGGGCTTTGAGTTCAATTTGAGTTGATAAATCATGTCAGGATTTTGGTCTGCATCTGGGGATACAAACAAATCCCTTAGAGAGCTTGCTTACGGGCACGCTTCACAATATGAACCCTCCACAGACCATAGTGATTTTAGGGACTATTATGAGCCTTCTCAGGGCCCTGACCTTCAATATTCATACCCTAATCATTATAACCACATGTATCAGTCATCACAGTGGGGAGATGAACAATTTTATACTCCCCCAACTCCTTGCTTGCAATCAATAATGGAAACGCTCATGGAGCAAAATGCTAGACTTGAATTAAATGCAATGCATGATCATCCATATAGCAATATATCTGAATTTCCCTTCTCTAGTGAACCACATGCACAACCATACAATGAATATCCATATGAGGAATGCATACCCACTAGTGAAAACTCTCCTTTCATTGAACAACATAATGAAATTCTAGAATTAACTCAAAACCTTGAGCAATATCAAAAGTCCACTGACCAAAGGTTTGCGAGTTTAGAACTCAAATTGAGTCAAATCTGTGATGCACTAAATGAGGAGAGGGAGGAATTTCAGGGTGAAATGCATTTCTATGATGATGATGATGAATATGAATATGAAGAGCATGTGTATTTTGAAAACGTAGTAGAATCTTTAGGTTCGAGAGACATCAAGTGTCTCTTACGAACCCCTATGAATGGTGCTTCTTCTAATATTCATATATGTGATGATGATGTGGAACCTGTGGAAATGTCCCCGTGAAAATGAACATGATTTACCCTCTTCCGACTTTAGGAAAGTGTGTGATGGTGCAAATGATTTTATACATGAACATAACGTAGATGTACCTAACCTCTCTCCCGAGTCAAAAATTGAAACTCCTTCACCCAACCTAGGTGTAGTTTGTCACAAAATTGCAAAACCAACTTTTAGAAAATGCCTAACTTAGGCCTAGAACTTTGTGCTTCCCAAGTCCTCTTGGACTATTTTGCATCAAAGTATAACACTCTTAAGGAGCCCACGATTGGAATGTGTATGTCACTTTTGTAATTAGCAAAACTCATTTCGAGTTAGACCTTTTGCATGATGTACCTTTAAAATTGCAAGATTTTGTTCTCACAAACACACTGTTCACAAGTTTAGGTTTGGGGAAGCTCATTCACATCTATGCAGTCTTACTTGCGCTATCATATAATATCTGTGTAAAATTTGTTAATGTGTGTACATATTTTCTATTGGGTTGATCCTCAACTCTTTAGATTGTTAGTTTATGGTGAATTTTCATTGTATATATCCAGTAGGACTTGTTAAATTTTCTTTTCTTGAATCGGTTGAGTCTTCATGCGCATATATTATGATAATCCGATATGATCTCCGTTGAGAATGTTGGATTCTAGCCTTGATTAATGAAGCTCAACCTTGCTCCGCCATACCGGTAATCTCTTCCCTTTTCTCTTATCGGCATAGTTCTCATGGTATGTGACCGTTTAAATTTTTTTCTATATGTAGACACATTGAGGACAATGTTTGATTTAGGTTTGGGGTGCATTTGCATTTAGAGTTTTTAGTCTTTTATTGCATTTAGAGTTTTTAGTCTTTTATTTTATCTTTTATTCAAAAAAAAAAAAAAAAAAAAAATATTTCAAAAACTCTTTTTGTAAAAACCTCCAACTTTTAGAAATTTTAGAGTCACTAGCATGCTTCTAGCTATGTTTACATAGAGAGTTCGACCGAAATAACAAAAGTTAGAAATCTGGAAACGCAATCGGGTTTCTTAGTTGATTAGAGCGTTAAAGTTGGATTTAACCATACCGGGAGAGCGAATTAGGTGTTTGTTAGATATTCGGTGGTAGAATTGTGATCACCCATAGTGGAGACTACCCATTTTACATCAAGTGAGGCACCAACCTTCAAATTTTTGCAACTTTCTAGAAAAGAGCTTGTTAGAGTGTGTGTCACCTTACGTAAATTCCGGGTAGGAATGGTGAGCTACCCAACTTCGCACCAATTTAGCACTACTTTTGATCTCTTGAGTGCTAGTTTTGTCAATCATGAGGGTGACGCCTAAAGAAGAAAACTCCTTCTAAATACCGATTTGTCGTTAGCATCACTCTCTCTCTCAATCAGCAAGACCCATAGAAACACATCATCGTCAACAAACGGAGAGCGAAGATCGAAATATTGAAAGAAAAATTGATATAGTCCAAGGTTTATGTGCAACAAAGAAAAGAAAATAGGATGAGAATTAATAAAATTTATAAAATCAAGACAATACAAGTTGTGGAAAAATTGAGTGATAAAGTCCTTTGTCCATGGAGTTAGTTGTGTCATTACTTGTATTTTTATTTTCACTTGTTGTAAATTAAAAAAAAAAAAAAAAAAAATTGTAGTTTATTTTTGCTACCACCATGGTAAAGAAGAATTTAAAAGAAAAATCCAAACAACAAGGAATTTGAGTAGAAAAAGTTAAAAATTGTCAAGTTTTGTGAAGTTTAGAAGTTCGTCATCAACATTTGAAGACCGAAGACCGAAGGTTGATGACGTTTCTATGGTTTCTTATGAGAGAGTGATATTAATTGCCGATCGGGTGAGAAGTGAGTGAGTACTCCCACCCTTGCTAATGGTTGATTTCCTTCCTTAGAGATCATCGAAAAAGATTCTTTTTGTCCACACTTACGTGGAGTCTCAGTTTTATTTCGGAAGGTTATCCTTCTTACCTACAACGTGTGCGGGATTTCTCTCTTTATTCCTGCCTGCACACATGAGAGACTAAAAAAGCGATCTTTTTGAGTGCAATTATCATAAAACCCTAATGGTGAGGCGAAGTTGAGACTTATGATCACAATCGAATCCGAATTCTTTCATATGGTATGGTTACTTCTCGCTCGGCACTTAAGGATGAGAATGCGTTCTTCGATAGTTCTAACCACATTACTAGCATGCGAAACTCTATATACTCATAGCTTCTAGGATGCTTGAGACTCTTTTACACTACGAAGTTGGAGAAGGTTTTGTGGGTACACCTCTGGTAAACCCTCACGAGACTACAACTCGTCCACTAGGGACACCTAGGGGTTTAAAGGCTTAGTGCATACGCTAAATGCATTCGAGAGACTGCGACGGGGGTATAGTTAGGATTTCTTCATTTGTTTCACTTGAGGACAAGTAAAATTCGGGTTTGGGGTATTTGATGAGTGCCAAATAGTGCATATTTATACACATTTTTATTGGCATTTTAATCATCTTTTGCGCTTAGAAATCGGATATTATCCCAGTTCGGTGTTTTCTTTGTTTTCAAGAATAAATATTTGTATTAATTAATTTTGTGTTTTTAGGTACTAAATAAAGTCCGGGAAACGAGGAGCCAAGGAGCGAAAAATTGGAGTCGAGCATCTATGGAGCGAGAGAGCCAAAGCTCACACGCGCATCGGTTTGCAACCCAACAAGGAGCAACCCATTTACAAGACATGGGCTTGAGCTATCCATCTCAGGCCAGACCGGATCAGAGCCCGTCCACTCCAAGCCGTTGAGATCTCACTCATCCACATCCTACGGTCGCTCCAGCTCTTACACATCATCTCTTGATACTCCACGCAACACCGAGATCACTCCAAGTTTCTCGAGCCGTTCGGATCTTCCTCGCTACATCCGACGCTCGCTCCACCCTTTCCTTCAATCTTGATGCACTGCCTCACAAAGAAAGTTCCCCATACCCCTACACCATCGAACACATCCCCATTTTCCCATTTCACCTTCTCTTTCCTCACCCGACCACTGCAAAACCATCTCCTCCACCGTACCACCCCTTCTTCCCCGACCAGATCCCTCACCGTCACCACCTCCATCACCTCCCGATCAACCACAAAGGCGAATCGAAGTACCACCTCCTAATCTCTCTCTAGCTCTTACATAGCTTCTTCCTAGAAGCTAAGTGAGAGATAGAAAGGGTTAGGTTAGGGTTAGGCTTTCTCGAGCGAGAGGAAGGGAACATCGATCGAGAGATGAATTGACAGTGGAAGGACGATTCAAAGCGACGTGGGTGAGAGTTTTATTTTAATGTTGATTTCGATTTTAGAGAATTAGGGTTTGAGGGTTAGGGTTTGTGTGCATGTATAAATAGAAGAGGGAGAAGATGATTTTAGTCACGCCTGGATTAGCCAGAGCAGTCACTTTAGTTTTAATTTGTATTTCATTTATCTTGTAATGCTTTAGTTTAATTTTCCAGGGTGTGTTGAAACCCCCGATTATGTGCTAAGTGATTCACTTTCATGTTGTGTTCTTGTCGTGCTTTAATGTGTTAGAAATATTTTATTCGCTATTTGATCACATGACCGTGATGGAGTGTCTTTGTAAGAAGACACTCCATACTAGGGGGGAGTGTGTGAGATTAGCAAGATAGTATCATGGTGTTCATCCCTGGGATGAACCAAGACCATAATTAGACTAGGAATTGCCTTAGCTCAATTTCAGGTGGTGGATTCACCATCCTGGTGCTCTCCAATTTTGTCACTGTTTTAGCTTCAAGTTCACCATTTCACCTCAGTCATTTCGACCCAAAAACCCCCTGTTGTTACCTTGCATTTGTTACAATATCACCTGGAATTCAGTTTAGGCAAAGCCCAAGATCACAATCAAGCACCACAAGTCCTTGTGGGATCGACCGTGCATTAGCAGCGTCTCCAATAGGCCGTGCACTTGCGGTATAACCTGTAGGCCATAATTCATACACTTTCGAGGCCTACCACTTCTTGTCATGTCGAAAACACATGCAAACTGTTGCCATCAAGCGAGCTAAGCCATCTGCCTACTGCAATTTTGGGTTTAATCTACGAAAATTTGACATCAACCAAGCCCGGTTGACACACCACGAGCATGTTGAAAGCTGTTGGTATTGTTCATTTCTTTGGTTGTCTGTTACATCACAGCAAAGTCTAAATCCACATTGTCTTTGAACCTGAGATGAATGTATGATCTGTGAATGATATCCTGGCATATCTACACACATGCACATTTGTGAAAATTGAGGTCGGCTGAACCGGTGACACTCTGTGGCATGCCAAATGTTTTGTAAAGTGTTGAACCAATTGTGCATTGCATACGTGCTTCTATGAACCAATATCTGCAATTTGTGTATGATCTTGTGACACACAGTGAATTGTTAAATAACCGAATTTGCATGAGAATCTCACTTGTATGACCACATGCACCATACACGGTTTTTTCATCTCCTTGTTCGGTCGACCGGTGTTGTGTTGTGCATAAGCTCGCCTTATAAGCTACTGTGATGTGCACACATTGTGTGGTTCTGTGCATATAGACTGTGCTGTGGAAACCAGCATAGCCAGTGCTGTGTGACCTCTACCAGCAACTACCAGCACTTTTGTGTTGCAGTCTTGTATTGGTGTCAATCTTTTTGGTTGTTGCTCTGAAATGCCAACCGATGCATAAAAGGCGATCTTTTCTAAGGCTGTGTGTGTACTTGCTCAGGTTGTCTTGAGCACAAATAAACCGACACATTACTGTCTTTGTCTTGTGACTTACACGTGCATAAAATTGCCAAGCAAAAGTGAACTCTCCAACAACAAGCACTTCTTTGTGCTTAATTTTGAGAAATTGGGTGTTAGTTTTGTGAGTTATAACTCATTTGGGCTTTGCATATAACCTAAGCTTCCCACAACCACTAGGCTACCCACAACCATGGGATGCCTTGCCAACCTAAGCTTAGGCTATTTGGGCTGCATACCATGCATGCTGAAGCCCACATAAACCAAACTGAAGCCCACATAAACCAATCTGAAGCCCAGTGTGCATAAACTGAGCTGTGCATCTGCACATGACCTAGGCTTTACATAATCTGAGCTGAGCCCACATCAACTGGGATTTGCATAACTTGGGCTGCACATTTGCAGCAACACCAAGCACTCCTGTGGGCTTATTTCTAAAAATTGGGTGCCATTTTCTTGTATCATCTTTGCTTCTCTGTGTTGATATGATTTGATGTGTGCTAAGCTATGCTTCTTTTTGAGTTCACATTGAGTTGCTAGATCATGTCAGGATTTTGGTCTGCAACTTGGGATGAGAACAAATCCATTAGAGCGTTTGCTTACGGGCATGTTTCACAGTATGAACTCCCCACAGTCCATGATGATTTTAGGGAATATTATGAACCTTCTCGGGGCCACGACCTTGACTTCACATACCTAGTCATTCTTCACACATGTCACCAACCACAGTGGGAAGTTGAACAATTTTATAATCCCCAACCCCTTGTATGCAGTCAATAATGGAAGAGCTCATAGAACAAAACAATGATATATTTGAATTAAATGCAAGCATGATCATCCATCTAGCAACATGCACAGAATTTCCCTTGAGTAGTGAACCCTGTGCACAACCATATAATGATCATTCATATGAAACATGCATACCCACTAGTGAAGACTCCCCTTCAATTGAACAGCTCACTATGATGCTTCAAATGAATCTGACTCAGTTACAAAATGAAGAATGGAAGGAAGTTCATGATAGGATGTGTGCTTCTATTCCTACTCATGCAAATGCAAATGACACGAATATGAACCTAATCTAGAGGTAGATGAGTGCACTAAAAATGCTACAATTTTGAATAGGCAAATGCAGTGTTATGATGATGATGATGATGATGATGATGAATATGATATGTTAGAAGAGCATGTGTATGCGAAAATATGGTGAAACCTTTGGGTTCGAGACATTAAGCTTCTCTTACGTGAACCTTATGAATGATGCTTCTTCTAATATTCATACATGTGATGCTGATTTGAGGTTTGAACAAGTGTCTGTGAAAGTGAGCATGCTATATCATTTGTTTCTCTGATTATCTTATGCATGAGGTTGAAATTTTGGATAATGATGATTATGACATGGAGATTGATGAATTGTTCTATGCGGGTGAACATGATTTACCTTCTTCTTCGACCTTAGGAAAGTGTGTGATGGTGCAAATGATCTTATACATGAAAACAACTTAGATGTACCTAATCTCTCTCTAAGGCCTGATTGAAACTCCTCCACCAAACCTAGGTGTAGTTTGTAACAAAATTGCAAAACCAACTTTTACGAAAATGCCTAATTTAGGCCTAGAGCTTTGTGCTTCCCAAGTCCTCTTGGACTATTTTGCATCAAAGTATAACACCTTTAGGGAACCACAGTTGGAATGTGTATGTCTTCCTGTTCTTAGCAAAACTCATTTTGAGCTAGACCTTGTGCATGATATACCTTTAAAATTGCAATATTTTGTGCTCAAAAACACATCTGTTGACAAATTTAGGTTTGGGGGTGTTGATGGTGGTTTTTAGACAAGGGGTAAAATCGTAAAACCCCATGACCTAGTGTTACCCGCAACACATTAACTAAGAGCATTTAACTCATGTGTAAACAATTAATAGGGGTATTTTTCAAAATACAGTTAGGGTTTTTCAACCACGTAACCCTAATTCCAAAACCAAACATCTCTTGCGCACCATAGCAACAATGCCAAACCAAGCGCATCTTTGCGCACTATGGCAACAATGCCAAACCAAGTCGCACCTTGCGCACCATGGCAACAATGCCAAACCAAGTCGCACCTGGCACCATGGCAACAATGCCAAACCAAGTCGCACCACTGCGCGCCATGGCAACAATGCCAAACCAAGTCGCACCACAACGCGCCATGGCAACAATGCCAAACCAAGCCGCACCACAACGCACCATGGCAACAAGGCCATATTTCCAAAGTCGCTATGCCTTTGGCCTACGCCAAATATAGCGCCCTAGGCTTGCAAGACTTGCAACTAGGTCAACATGGCCGTACGTGCCATTGGCACATGCCAACACGTATCGCAGGCCATATTTCCAAGTCGCTATGCCTTTGGCCCACGCCAAATATAGCGCCCTAGGCTGCAAGACTTGCAACTAGGTCAACATGGCCGTACGTGCCATTGGCACATGCCAACACGTATCGCAGGCCATATTTCCAAGCCGCTATGCCTTTGGCCCACGCCAAATATAGCGCCCTAGGCTTGCAAGACTTGCAACTAGGTCAACATGGCCGTACGTGCCATTGGCACATGCCAACACGTATCGCAGAGCCATATTTCCAAGCCGTATGCCTTTGGCCCACGCCAAATATAGCGCCCTAGGCTTGCAAGACTTGCAACTAGGTCAACATGGCTGTACGTGCCATTGGCACATGCCAACACGTATCGCAGCCATATTTCCAAGCCGCTATGCCTTTGGCCCACGCCAAGTATAGCGCCCTAGGCTGCAAGACTTGCAACTAGGTCAACATGGCCGTACGTGCCATTGGCACATGCCAACACGTATCGCGGGAGCCATATTTCCAAGCCTCTATGCCTTTGGCCCACGCCAAATATAGCGCCCTAGGCTTGCAAGACTTGCAACTAGGTCAACATGGCCGTACGTGCCATTGGCACATGCCAACACGTATCGCGGGCCATATTTCCAAGCCGTATGCCTTTGGCCCACGCCAAATATAGCGCCCTAGGCTTGCAAGACTTGCAACTAGGTCAACATGGCCGTAAGTGCCATTGGCACATGCCAACACGTATCGCGAGGCCATATTTCCAAGCCGCTATGCCTTTGGCCCACGCCAAATATAGCGCCCTAGGCTTGCAAGACTTGCAGCTAGGTCAACATGGCCGTACGTGCAATTGGCACATGCCAACACGTATCGCAGGCCATATTTCCAAGCGCTATGCCTTTGGCCCACGCCAAATATAGCGCCCTAGGCTTGCAAGACTTGCAACTAGGTCAACATGGCCGTACGTGCCATTGGCACATGCCAACACGTATCGCGGGGCCATATTTCCAAGCGCTATGCCTTTGGCCCACGCCAAATATAGCGCCCTAGGCTTGCAAGACTTGCAACTAGGTCAACATGGCCATACGTGCCATTGGCACATGCCAACACGTATCGCGGGCCATATTTCCAAGCGCTATGCCTTTGGCCCACGCAAAATATAACGCCCTAGGCTTGCAAGACTTGCAGCTAGGTCAACATGGCCGTACGTGTCATTGGCACATGCCAACACGTATCGCGGAGGCCATATTTCCAAGCCGCTATGCCTTTGGCCCACGCCAAATATAACGCCCTAAGCTTGCAAGACTTGCAACTAGGTCAACATGGCTGTACGTGCCATTGGCACATGCCAACACGTATCGCGAGCCATATTTCCAAGCCGCTATGCCTTTGGCCCACGCCAAAATAGCGCCCTAGGCTGCAAGACTTGCAACTAGGTCAACATGGCCGTGCGTGCCAATGGCACATGCCAACACGTATCGCAGGCCATATTTCCAAGCCGCTATGCCTTTGGCCCATGCCAAATATAGCGCCCTAGGCTTGCAAGACTTGCAACTAGGTCAACATGGCCGTACATGCCATTGGCACATGCCAAACACACACGTAGGTAGCCTAACTTGCAAGCCGTGCAACCTACCACCAAGGCATTCGCACATGCCATTGGCACATGCCAAACACACACGCTGGTAGCCTAACTTGCAAACCGTGCAACCTACCACCAAGGCATTTCGCACATGCCGTTGGCACATGCCACACACGCCACTAGCGACTCTGGCATTACCACTTACGCTCGAGGTGCAACTCTTCAACGAAGGCATTCCGCACATGCCACACGCGTCCCTAGCAGCACCACTTGCACGCAAGATGCAACCAACACTCGAGACATCAACACAAAGCGGGGATGCTTTCTAGGGTTTTGGTTTGGCGGTCACAACATGCGGCGTACACTACGCTCACATTAAGAAAGCGTGAAAAGGAATAAAGCGGTCAAATAAAAGAGGAAATAATGGTGAAAACGTTTTCACCCATTAACACCATGCGGTTACCACCTCCTCCCATTATTTCACCCTTTACTCTCTTCCTTCATGAGGTCGGGTGCGTTTCAAATCTCGACTTGTATAAATAGGTCTTACTATTTCCACGGACAACAAGTCTCGGTCGGGAGAAAAAATACTACACTCTCGGAAAAGCAACTTTGCAAGCTCTCCCAAAAAGCTTTCATCTCTTGCAAGCTTCCCAAGCTCTTACTTTTTGATACAAGTTGAGATACTACTCTCCCGGAACTATTACAGGTCTCAACACCTTTCTTTGCTTCCCTCCCAAATCAACCCTTCTCCTCCACTTTGTGACCGAAGCAAGTCTGGAACGGCCATTTCTTGGTTTAGGCCGGACTTGTACAGTTGATCTCTCGAATCTATAAAGTGCTCACGTGCGGCATATTTGTTTAGGGTTTGAACCAGTTTCTCACTCACCTACCGAATTTACGAAATCGGCGAAACGATTTTTACCCATAAACAATTGGCGACCACAATGGGAGGATCGATCTATCGGTTACAATACCAACTCCGACTCGATTTCGTTTCCCGAACGTCAAATCCTAACATGGTGGAACTCGAGGTCCGGAGCGAGAGCCGAGAACACCGGCCACGAAACGCACCCCGATGTTAGCATCTCTCCCGATAATGTTGTTACGTCACTTGGTGACAACGGCAACATCGAATGCACTCCCTCAAGTGTAACACCGCCAATCACCGGGGCAGGCGGCGCCTCCTCTAGCGTCTCTGCACAACCCTCTAATCACGGCAACGAAAATATCTTTTCGGGTGTCGCGCCACCATCATTAGGGCTAGAGCCGCCGCCACAACCCCAAACGCTTCGTCTAGCATGGCGCCTCCATCCACGACCAAAATCCCAACTACCCATCCAACGGGACGAGAGACCGGAGGGACCCAGAGGAAGTCTCCCTTACGTCACCATAGCCGATTTGATGGAACGACAGGAGACACTCGCCGAGAGCCCAGGCAGACATGGTTTCAACACAAAGGAGGTGCTCACCTTTCTCAAAACCACGACAGAGCGACTACCCCCGTGAGTCGCATCCTCGAAGACGCCTAGATGCATCTCCAACAACCCCGACGCTTCGGCACCTCGGCGGGCACGCCTCACGGATCAAGAAACTTCGCACTAGAGTCCCGTTGGAGAGAAATCAACCACCCAACTTCGTCACGAGAGAAGATTTGGAACAACTCCTACGCGGCCAAATCAAGCATGATGAGTTCGATGCACATCATCACCAACCCCCTTACCCATCCGAAATACGAGAGAATCCCTCTCCCAAGAGGGTACTCTTCCCCCTCAATTTACCCATGCGATGAGTACCGGAATGCACGTGAACATGTTTCTCGTTTCTGGAATCCTTGGTCGAACATGAATACAATCACGTTCTTCGTTTAAGGGAATTTTAAAAATCACTTACTTATACATGGTACATGACATCCCCACCGAACAAAGCATTCCCAAGAGTAGCATGGTCACCGCGTTTTACGGAAGTATTTCTTCGTGTTTACCTTTTCGACCTCGGGAGAATGTACCGGTGGGATAACGAACATCCGAATGATTTCGTCAAAGGTTCGGGGTTCAAGCACTCGATTGTCCACGACCGACGTGGACCAGAGCAACATTGTAGTAGCGGGTTTTCCCACACTACACCCCTTACTCGATTTTGCTTAATTAGTCCATTGAAAGATGTAAGATCAAGAATATTTATTGATTGAATCCATGAATTGTTTACACAAGAAAATAGAATTACACTTAGAAATTAAAACACTCTTAAACTTTCTCTCTCCTAATGACTTGCCCAACAATTCCCAAAAAGATCTCTCCCTCTTACAGACTCACTTAGCCCTTTATATAGGGTAATACATAGTGGATGACAGCTAAGCTACCCTTTATTTTCGGGAATGTCTCGCGAAGTGTTGCAGATGCACAAACATTCACTCTCGCGACACTTCTTAACCCTCGCCGAGATCTCACGTCTTTTTTATGTCTTGCACATGTTTATTCTTTGCGTCGCTTATTTTAGCTCTCTGCGACTGCCTCGCGTCATCGTTGTTTATTAACCCCGCGAGCCACATGCGTTGCGATATTATGGTCCTACATCTTGCCTCTTTTTCCTTGAATATTGCTTGAAGAGCGATCTTTAAGGAAAAATCTGTTGTTGTAATAATCTTTGGTCTTTGATGAAGGAACAAGCGAGAAGAATCTTGTTCTTGAAAAGTACGTACTTGCCTCTATTCTTTTGTGAAGTTCAAGTTTCTTTGAGATGTACATTTAGTATCGATTCTTGTCTTTCCTCATATTTCTCTGCGAAGGGAAGAGTATCATGAGAGCGATCCTTTTGATTTCTTCTTGTTTGTTTATCTTTATCTGTTTGATTTTGTACTTTTACAGTTTTGATTATTAATATCTTTTCTTGACACGTCTCTTTCAACCGTTTATTCTTGACCGTTCATGTCTCTTCTCGCATTAAATGACCTCGTTTTTCTCGAGGATCTTTTTCCCTATATATAGTTTTCTTTTCCTCTCCTTTTCATTCTTTAGTTTCTCTCTGCAATTTCTCTTTGATTTTCTCCTTCCGCAATTTGCGCGCCTACTCTCTTGCAAATCTTTTCTTCATCTTTTCTAACAGCTGAACCTAATCTCCAACCTCCCATCCATTCCCATACGATAATGGCTTTCATTAGTCGTGCATATAAAGCTTCTTTTGAGGAAGTTCAACGAAGTTGCTCGAGAAGGGTTTCACTCTATCAACCATTCCCGATCAAGAATCTTCATCCATTCTTTATGCAAAGTTATTTTACGATCATCAATGTGATGATCAAAGGATTATAGTCTCGCTAGGTCGGCTTCTCGCGGGACTTCCCATTCCCTTATATGATCCAGAGTTGCCTCTGTTTTATGAAATCTTGGCCCATGAAAAATTCTCTCGGGCTATTTATCAATTGAGTGGCGATTGCATTCGCCTAATGCTTGAGTATGCGAATCGTGGTGCTGGCAAAGGATCTTTATAGTCTACTCTTGTTAGAAACCCCGATTTCAAAGACTTGGAAATAGATCTTTGAGAAATATTTTGTAGAGAACTTTTTTGAAAATTATTCGGTGATAAAGATGGTTAATGCGAAATCTCGTTTGGGGCATTCGCACGAAAAGAAGGATAATGTCGGCGAGGATAAATTGCTCATGCGGGATATTGATTGGCACCCGGGCAATAACACTACTCCTCGCCACTCCAAAGATGAGAAGTGGTGGGTTGTCCCCTTGTTTTTAAATGGCCCTTATATCGCGAGTTCACACGTTCTTCTGCGAATCTCGCGAGGTATCATCCTTGGGAATTCAAATGGCACGATAGGGCAAAAGAGGTATGTTTTCTACCTCAAATCTTGCTTTCGCAATTTTCTTTTTATATTTGCTTTGAATTTGTGGAATTTTTTGGATCAACAAATTGAGGAGAAGCTACTGGATAATCCGTTGGAGAGCACCACTGATGAGACTTCGATCGATTACGGGC
The DNA here is from genome assembly GCA_023531295.1 of Papaver armeniacum. Classification (NCBI taxonomy): domain Eukaryota; kingdom Viridiplantae; phylum Streptophyta; class Magnoliopsida; order Ranunculales; family Papaveraceae; genus Papaver; species Papaver armeniacum. The sequence continues at coordinate 200,231 of JAJJWW010006662.1, read as the reverse complement.
GAAGTAAGAAACATTTCCTTTATCATTTTTACAATATTCTTTGCCTCTGTTTCTTATTTTTAACCGTATGCGAAGGTTGGAGTTGAAGAAGGCACATAGCGCGAAGGGTAAAAGTAAGGGCAAAACTGTCGCTCGCAAAAATAAATCTTACTGCTCCATTAACTAAAAAGCGAAAGATTCAATCTTCTTCTCGCCTTAACTCAAACTCAGAATCTTCGATGAGGATGACCATGATTCGAACCGCTCTCTTGCTAAAGAAACTCCATTGGCTGTTCTCCTATGGATCGGTTGTCTAGCATCTTCTCGGACTCTTTCCAAGGAATGGGAGATGCTCCCCTAGCTTCTCTTTGCGGGACTCTCGCAAATGTGTGTATCTTTGCTTTACTAGAAGGCAACGATTCTTTTAATGGAGCTTCTAGAGTCGTGTCTCGACTTGTTGAATGCACTTGGATCTTTGGTACGTATGCGATCACATTTCCCTTTTTATATTTTTAAATATATGTATATTAATGATTCTTCTATCTTCTTTTATAGGTTGGAAGAACTTCCTTTGTAGTCGCCTCGGATCTCGAGAGAAGGCGCAGCAATCTTGAGAAGAAGAACTCGCAATTGAGCAAGAAGATTCGAGAATTAGAGGCGAAGGCTGCGTCGTCTCGCGATAAGGATGAGAGAATTCAAAAGTTAAATACCGAACTTGACTCTCAAAGGGATAGGGTGTCCACTCTGAGAATGCTAATCGGCAACTTTACGGTATAAAATTTTTCCTTCTTTTTATTACTTCTATTTTATCGATCGCATATTGCCACCTAACTTATTACCTTCGCGGATGTATATAATCTCTCCGATGAGGCTATTCTTCTCCATACATTTCTGAACCTATGGATAATGACCTTCTTCTCGCTCACCTTAATCAATCTCTAAGTAGTTCCTCGAGATAAAACTAATCTCCTTTCATTAAAGGATCTTCAATCCAAATATCAACTTTTAGAGATCGAACACGGATCTAGTTTAAATTTAACTAACCGCTTTAAACGAATGTACCTTGATTCCGAGAGAAAACCAAGATTTTAAGGAAGAAAATTAGTGATCTCATAGATGAGAAGGATCGCATTACTAACGAGAGGTGCACGGGCATTAGCGAAATTCCACAAATCTCTTCTCGGTGTGCAAATTGAGCGAGATGAACTCCTTCATCAAAATACTATGCTTAAGCGGCGAGAAGAACAAGTTCGTTCTCTTTTGTTATTAATAGTGATGATGAATTCGCACGGGCTGCGAAAGTTTTAGATAATGCCGGGAATAACCTAGGTGTTGATGTTAGTCTTCATGCATGAGCATACTTCCTTGATTAAAGATATGATATCGATAGAGAAGGTTACTTATTATACCTTCTTTGCTTCTTACTTACATTGGTATTGCTTGTAAATTATTAACTTGTTGTTTCTTATTTGCGAGAATGCGAGAAGAGGCTTCATGTTAGAATTAGAGAACTTGAATGCGAAAAAGAACACTCGCCGGGAATTTTCCAGCGAGAATTGAAGAACTCGAAACTGAAAAACAACAACTCGCCAAGAATCTCTCCCTTCGTAATAACAAGTATTCCAAGTTGAAGAAACAATTTGAAACAACAGTGGAGAACTTTAATAATGATCTTTGTTCGTTTTTCGCAATGGAGCCATGGAGTATGTTTGTAAGCACGAGAACATCCCTCTGCATACATATCCACAGGCTTCTTGAAAAGGTTCTGAGAATCTACATGTCTCGATGTTTCGATAGTGAAGGCGGCGAAGAAGAAAATTTTGGCGATGAGAATAATAAAGCGAAGAATCGGATGAAGAAGAAGAATCACCAAAGATATAACTCTTTTTGTTTTCTTTTCTTTGCGTGTAATATACGTATATTCTTTGTATCTTTGTTATAGTGAACTTCTTGGATTTTTTCCCCATGAATTCAATCTTCACTCCCCTTTTTTTTTGGTAGTTCTTCCTTGTAATATAATTGGCTAACGTTATTGATGTATAACTCTTTCGTCAGAAGATGAATAACAATGTTCCATCTTTTCCATTCCCATACTTGCCTCTGTTATTTATCTTCAGATGGAAGATTTTGGTTATCTTCTTGTATTTGATAATAATCTTATTGTTGATTGAAATGGATCATCGCGACGGAGTCGCGGGTATCTTCATGAATTGAGAATTCTATCTCTTTTTGTTGCGACAAGGTCGCGGACCATGCCTTACATTTTCATGTGATGGCTCATTGACCACTGCCTTATCATTTTTGTGTGGTCTTCCGAGTTAGACCTCCTAATTAGAGGTCCTCCCACCTTACCACCTTTTACGGCGACAAAATCGCGGGACGTCCTTACACTTGCATGTAAAGACCCATTGATCTTGTCTTATCATTTTCCAAGTATTTTTGCCTCTGCGGGATGTTTTAGTTGCGACAATATGACAGGCCTAGATATCCTCGCGAACATAAAGCCCCATGACATTGCCGTCGTGCGGCGAAATCGCGGGACGTCCGTACACTTTCGTGTAAAGACCCATTGATCTCGCCTTACCCTCGCGTTAGTATTATTGCCTCTGCGGGATCATTTGCACAAATATGACGAGCCTACGTTCTCTTGCGAAAACATAGCCTTATGACATTTGCGTCTGTTTTGACACCCCCTAATGGAGAGCGTCGCCCTTATCATCTCCCCGGTTGCCCCTTCAAGGAGGCGAAACATCGGCCATACAAGACTAGCTCCTCCCATCCGGTCTTAACAACAACCGATTGTTTTCGCAGACCTCTTATCCCTTATACCTATATGGTTTATGGTTACGAGGCTGCACCCTAAGTGGAGTTTTCTTCGGGCGAGTGCAACGCATGCAAGACTTGCCAAGAATGGCCGGGGTAGGTTCATCCATCCCGGGCACTGCGGCTCAACCGTGTACCTCGGCGCCTTGTGCATACAACGCGACTCCTTGGAAGAGACCCTCGGTCGCCCAACCGGGTATAACCTACATATATAGTTGGGAATCCAAGGTATCTCTTCCGGATAGGCTTTCATGGGCCCCAAATTTTCATGGTTCAGGCTTCAGGAGCGGTGTAACCTTCCCCCTGAACCATGGCGAGAGATACCCCCTTATATGACGCACTTTAGGTCTTACATTTGCCTCTTACGAAATGTTATTCGCGAACTAGGGTGTACGCCATAAAGGTTCGTCCCATTCTTTTGCGCATTTGTTTTTGTTAGATCATTCAATCATTCATATTTCATTATTTGCTGATATTTGTTTGCGAAGTATTCGCATAGTTTTGTTTCACTTGTTGTATTTCACTTTTCTTTCTTAATCGAATTCTCATTTTACTCTTTGTTGCGAGATTCTCGCACATCATTACTCAGTTTGCTACTTTGCCTCCTGCTTTTATTGATTGCTCATTTCTTATGCCTTTTGTTCCTCATATCTTTTGCTTCTTTATTGTCATAATATTTGTCTTTCTCCGGGATTCACCTCGCGAGATATGTTCGGCCCTCACTTCTATAGCATCTACCATCGGTTTCTCCTTTCTCTGTTCATTTCTCACATGTTGCTTCCAATCCTTTCTTTTGGCATTTCTTTCTTGCGACTTTCTATATCGACCTCATGACATTGTTGCGACTCCTTCCAGTCTCCTGTATGATACCAATGCCGTTTGGATGTGGAAATTTTATACATTGATGATATGTTGATGCGACTCCTAAGATTTCATGAAGCCATGGCCTCCCAATCAGCGCATTATATGGAGATTCCACGTCAACCACACGAGAATAAGATATCGGTTGATAATCCTTGTAGAGGTATTCTCATGTGAACCTCTCCCTTTGGTTTGTTTGCGGTGCCATTAAAGCCATATATCTTGTATGTAGAGGGGATCAAATCCTCATCCTTTCCTCCCATCGTCTTATAAGTATGGTAAAAAGAATATTCACCGAACTTCCGGTGTCGATTAAGATTCGGTTGATCGCCCGACAAGCTTACGCCTCATCATCTTCTCCATCAAGCTGGTTTTGGGTTAATCTCTAGTTTCACAACCAACGGGCTATCATGTGTTTCTCTTCCTTTTGGTACTTCATCTGCGAGAGAAAGAAATAGTCTTGGCTGCCACTTCTCTAAGCTGCGTCGTTCTCGCCGGACTCATTATTTCTTTATCATTAGCATCTCTCGCAAAGACTCTCTTGAGCACATTGTCATGAAAATCTTCAATGGTGCGATAGGAGTGGACGATAGAGTTGCAATTCAAATTCTTAGCCTTTGTCCCAATTTCTATCACAAATGATTCCTTTCCCTTCGACGACCTTTGTTACTATGCATCTCTGGTGGTGGTGGTAATGTACGGCCCGTTTCTTCTCCCTTTAGAAAGTGGTTCGACTTCCCACGATCAATCATCCTGAGAATAATTCTCTTTATGTTTCTACAATCATTTGTGTGATGCCCATGGAAGCGATGGTAAGAACAAAACTCATGACTTCTATCGCTTTGGCGGTGGTTCCATTCCCACGTTCCAAGGTCTTTGGTACATTTTCCATCACAAGTATAGCTTCCCGAGATCTTTTCCACACTAGCATTCGGTGGAGGCATCTTAATCTGTTCCCATGCTTTGTTACGTGGTTTCTCTGCCCTCCACGGTTATTTTGCCTTCGTCCACCATAAGTTTCTTGCACATGATCCGACCTCTGAATCTTATTATTCTTTTATTACGGTTGTAATAGTTCCTTTCTCGCTCAAACTCTTCTTGATCGTGGCTTCCCATGGCTACTATCTTGTTGTCCCTCATCGGCTTTCCTTGCCTGCTGTCCTTGCGAAGTGCTCGCCCTTTGTGTTTATGAATTGAGGCGGCAAGCTTGCATTCGCGATGTTAGAGCTTGTGTTCGCTGGATAAGAATTCATTTCATTAAATCTTTCTTCTAAGGCAATATATTCTTCTGTAATTCTCGCAATTCTGCCATCGTGATTGTATTTTTGATTCTAAAAATTTGAATATATAACAAATTGGTCGCGAAGAGAGCATTCACAAATGATAGGATGAGGTATCTTTCCTCAACACGTCCTGCCATTTCGCTACACATGGTCCTCCATCTTATTGTCAAGCGCCTTAAACTCTCGCCAACTCTTTGTTTCAACCGAATACATCTTCAATACACAGTCGCGAAGAGTTGTTACTTATGTATGCTCCTAGGAATGTGGCTTGTAAATGGTTGAATGATGTGATTGTATTTCTTGGCAGTCCTTCAAACCATTTTAGTGCTTCTCCTATTAGGCTTGACGCAAAATATTTGCATAGTATAGCGTCATGATTCTCCCATTGCAACATGCATCTCATATAAGCCTTGATATGTTGTATCGCACGGGTTGTTCCATCAAAGATGTTGGTTAATGCGGGTAGATTACACTTAGGAGGTATTCCTCCCATTTGTACTTCTAGCGTGAAAGGATTCTTCGCGGCTTACTGCGATGGCTTCGTCCGATTGTCTCCTTCCTCCTTCCCTTCTATTATTCAGTAATCCTCTCATCTCAGCCAGTTCTCTTAAGATTTGTTCATTTGCCTCAGAGTTTGTTTCTACTGGTCTTTTTAGCTCTGCTTCTCTCCTTCTTCGCTCCTGCCTATTTTGATCTTCTTGCTCGTTATTTTCTCCTCTTCTTTCCCATGACGCTCTTCCTCGTCTCTTTCGTCAATTCGCACGCCATTATATCGGTTGTTCTCTCTTCTTGGCTGCCTCTCGGCTCTCATCATCTGCACCCTCTCATATTCTTCGTTGATATTTCTATTGGTACGATTTTGTTCCCTTCTTCTTTCGCGGTTGTCATGGTTATTACTGCCGGATTGCTTCTTCCATCTCTTGATTTTCCATTTCTGCTCTTATCCTTTCTCTCTCGCGAGCTAGTCGCGCTTGTTCAATGTAGTGTCTCTCAATATCATCCTCGATCTCTCGGTTTCTTCTCAATTCTTCTCTCCCGTGCAAGATTATTCTTCCCTCGGCCAGGTGGGTCATTCGGCCCTTGGAGTTGCATGTTTCCTTGATTTTCCCTATTCCGCTCGTTTTGAAAATTTTGGTGAGGAATATAACGATCTTCCATTTCTCCTCTTCTCTCGCCATGCTCTATGCTTGGATTTTGTGTTTTCTGTTGGTTTCCTTCCTCGGTACTTTACATTGGTAGAACTCTCCCTCTTTCTTCCCTAATCGATCTCGAGCTTGATCTCGCACTACTTCTTGATCTTCTATTTTGCAATCTCATATTTTCCATCCTCAACTCATGATTCTGTCTTGTCAAGTTTGCTCGTTCTTACGCACTCTAGCCGTCTCTCTTCGTGTATTGTTTGTCTCAATCTTTCTAATCTTTGTGATTTCTTCGTTTCTGGATTGGTTTCTCCATTCGTCCCTTGCTCCCCTTGTCCATTGCTCACCAATTCTTGCTCCTCTTCTCTCTCATCTTGAGAATCGGATCTCCAAGTATGCACACTTACTCTATCATAATCCACGACCGCATTTGCTCTTGGGAAATCGGTGGTTGATTTTGATCTTCTCCATCATTTCTCATATTCATCCTTGACGATTCTCTGTTTCATTCCTCCTTTCTCCACAAGTCTCCCACTTCTTCTTACAATCGTTGGTTGCCTTTGTACATTTCTTCTTCTAGCCATTTTTCTTTTCACTTGAATTCTTGAGTATCACTCCAAATCTTTTCTCTATTAATCCAAATTCCTTTCGATTCTTTGCGTCAATTCTGCTCCTCCCACTGTTTCTAGCGCATATGTAGTAGCGGGTTTTCCCACACTACACCCCTTACTCGATTTTGCTTAATTAGTCCATTGAAAGATGTAAGATCAAGAATATTTATTGATTGAATCCATGAATTGTTTACACAAGAGAATAGAATTACACTTAGAAATTAAACACTCTTAAACTTTCTCTCTCTAATGACTTGCCCAACAATTCCCAAAAAGATCTCTCCCCTTTTACGGACTCACTTAGCCCTTTATATAGGGTAATACATAGTGGATGACAGCTAAGCTACCCTTTATTTTTAGGGAATGTCTCGCGAAGTGTCGCAGATGCACAAACATTCACTCTCGCGACACTTCTTAACCCTCGCCGGATCTCACGTCTTTTTATGTCTTGCCTGTCGTTATTCTTTGCGTCGCTTATTTTAGCTCTCTGCGACTGCCTCGCGTCATCGTTGTTTATTAACCCCGCGAGCCCTGTACGTTGCGATATTATGGTCCTACAGGTATGGTCCCAATCTACCGCGCCCTGCTAGAAAACTTGCGTTTCCAAACATTCTCCGAACTCCATGAGGCCGCCAGACGATCTGCAACAACGGCACCGGCATTCTTTGGAAAGGACTAGGCCAACTCGGGCGAAGACGCACGTGAAACTCGCGGGAGTAGGCGCCTCAAAAGCAAACAATTTAATGCGGCTCATCCTCCGTGAACATAGTGAACGAAGAGGAAAAGGAAAGCCGCAACTACGAGCCACCAGTAGAAACGTGAAGCGCCGGCGCAACGGAACCTCGCAACGGAAGAGCGCCACTAAAACCCCTGTGCAGCATCGTGAGTAGGAGGAAATATCCTTGATTTCCCATTCCCCATCGAGAGGTGATTGACCTCTAGAAGCACAGGTTCAAGATGATGTCATCGGATTGCCCCGATCGATCGTCCACCAGCCTAGGCCGAGATGGCAAACCCCAAATCTTTTGCCATTACCACAGGTTCGTTCACCACCCGACTAGCGTTGCAGCGCGACTAAAGCATATTTTCAAATAAAGGATGGAAGCAAAGAGAACTCCAACTAGGAGACGAAAGAGTGCATCGAGACCCACTCCCGATAAGAAAGCTGTGGTTCCTCTGGGGACTCCGTGCACGAGACCCATACAATCCATGATGCGAGATGTATGTTAAATTCTCTATCTTTCCAAGGTTCGGCGCCAAGATATTTTCGCAGCTCTCAATCGTGTTGTATCCGAAAACGGCTTTTTCTCCCTCGGAATCCACGCCAGGGCCCAAGCTTCCCGAACGGGCGAAGCGAGAAGCTGGGGCTAACGACCACGTCCGTTTAAGAGGTAACGAATTTGACGACACGCTCATCGACACGGCCTCCTACCACAACATCATTACTTTCAAGACACTTTGAAGCGGCGGGATTTACAAAACAAGACGCTACCTATTCCCCGTCCGTGATTAAGGACTTGAGAGGAGAAGCTTTGAACGCGCATGGCTACATCAACTTAGAGATCGAGATGGGAGACGCTATAACACATAGCAAATTCCATATTGTCAAAGAACTAGATCACGACATGATATTGGGACGTTTATGGGTGCTTGACAACAACTCAAAATTGGATGTGCGCCCTCGCCAACGTCCACGCCGAGAAGGAAATTCCAACAAGTCATCCCACTGGTTATCGCATCAACAAACTGCTGAAGAAACCCGGACATCTGCGAGAAGACTCGTTGGCGCTAGCTCATGGTTTTCAAATACAAGTAAGTCGACCAAGCAACCTTTTACGCAGCAGTCTTTCCTTCCCCCTTTCCGTCATGGGGACTCGGCGCGATTCTTGGCATGAGTATTTGTCAAGAAATGCGAATGGGAGGCTGGACCATTTGAACACTTTGAAAGAAGCTTGGAAACTTCTATTGAAGCCAACGAAGCCAAGACTCAAGCGGTCGCACGACGTCTGAACCCGTTTTCAATTGGAGATGTAGTGGTCAAAGGAAGCACGTTTCAAGTTGGGAAGATGACGGTAAAAATGGATTTGCCCGAGTGAAGGAGAAGGCGAGCCGTATCACAGTTGCGGATACCCTTTTGGGAGGATATTGCAAGCTCATCAATGCGGTCACACACTGAAGGCGTGATAATCCACTCGCGATGGCTCAAGAATCCAATCCATAAAAAAAAAAAGGGGGGCCGTACTTCCCATTTACTCCTTTTCTTTTTCGTATTCCCTTTAACAATTCCTCTTAGTAGTTGTACTTCCCCAAGATGAATACACTTTGTTTGTATTTCTCCACTGAGGATTCCCTTCCGTCAAAAAAAAATAATATATATATATATATATATATATACATCTCTTTCAAGCAAATCCTCCCGGATATCGAGAGAAATACATCGAGATAAACCCGAAAGCCACTGCAGCCATCTCTTCCAAAAAATATATATGAAGCAAAATGTTTACTTGATAAAGAAGAAAGGAAAGATGTGTTTACAAAAAAAAAAAAAAAAAAAAAAAAACATCAGGGAACTAAGCGGCTAACGAAAAGCAAAAGGAGGAACTAGCCCTCGAAGGATGGAGCGCAAGTCCCTTCGGGCAAAGCTATCTTCAAAGCATTTCCCAGAATCCTTCGGAAACAAAGGTTCCATTCGGCGGTTTTAGCGGCGGCAACCTCAACATCCCATCCCGAAGCAGCCACGGCGGCGGCAGATGTCCTCCCAGACAACTATTCCAGCATACGCCACCATGACCCCTCCGGTATCATCAATAACACCTTTGACATCAACTTCAAAGGCTGTATCGCTTCTATCACGTACTCCTTCGAAAGTTTTCTCATCGACACTTCGAAGGAAGTTTTTTGATTCATTCGCATCAAAATCAAGAATCATGGCGTTCTCCTCATGCCCCACCGAACCCAAGAGAGTCGAACATGTACACTGTTCTTCGTGAGGATAGATGGAAGGAGGTCATTAATAATTTCATTAGCTTCACGGAGCAGAGATTCAACCCCAACCAATACCTCCTCAAGAGAAGAAGATCGATCTCCACCGATCTAAGTCCTTTTCCAAAAAGTTAAAAGCACGGCCGTCTCCGGAAGATCCCATCATACTACGCAAGAAATGGAAAGATGATCAAGTTCCATCTGTCTATACACATATAAAAAGAGGATAGCGTGAACAAAAAAGAAGAACAAAACGCACCTAAGCAAAGCAAAGGAAAAGGGGAATCAACGGGAAGAACCCCTTCTCAAACAAGGGAGACGATACATTCGCGTTGGGTATGAATATGGAACCTTAAAAGGAAAGGGAAATGGAAGACATAATGCTTCCAGTTTTTTGGCATGGATGATGCCCTAATGGAAGCCGCACGTGAAGGAAAGCAAAATAAGGAAACTTTCTTTGTACGGAGAAACGTCGCTCCTCTTTATTTACATAAGTCACGCTTGCAAGCACGGTTTCCAAGTTGCACCGGCCCCACCAATTGCGCCGACCTCCCAATGACCGCCCAAGTCACGCCTGCAAGCACGCAAGACTTCTACACTTTGCGTCGGTCCCACCCATTCTTACACTCGGCTTCCCAACTCATGCCGAGCTTCCCAACGTCGCCCAGTGCTGCACCGGCCACACCAATTGTGCCGGCCTCCCGATTTGTGCAAAACTACCGGAGGCAAGGATTCCAAACCCAATTTATAAAAGGTCGGACAAGCCTCCTTCAATTTTCCTTACGTTTTCTTTGTAAATATTTTGTCACCATCTTATGCTTACCTCGCAACAAAGCCCCCTGTTCCGAGCTAGCGGGGGACTTAATGTTGATGGTGGTTTTTAGACAAGGGTAAAATCGTAAAACCCCATGACCTAGTGTTACCCGACACATTAACTAAGAGCATTTAACTCGAGTGTAAACAATTAATAGGGGTATTTTTTCAAAACACCCAGATTAGGGTTTTCAACACGAACCTAATTCCAAAACCAAGCGCATCTTGCGCACCATGGCAACAATGCCAAACCAAGCCGCATATCGCGCACCATGGCAACAATGCCAAACCAAGTCGCACCACTGCGCACCATGGCAACAATGCCAAACCAAGTCGCACCTTGCGCACCATGGCAACAATGCCAAATCAAGCCGCACCCTGCGCACCATGGCAACAATTCCAAACCAAGTCGCACCCTGCGCACCATGGCAACAATGCCAAACCAAGTCGCACCACTGCGCACCATGGCAACAATGCCAAACCAAGCCGCACCACAACGCACCCGGGCAACAAGGCCATATTTCCAAAGTCGCTATGCCTTTGGCACACGCCAAATATAGCGCCCTAGGCTTGCAAGACTTGCAACTAGGTCAACATGGCCGTACGTGCCATTGGCACATGCCAACACGTATCGCATGCCATATTTCCAAGCCGCTATGCCTTTGTCCCACGCCAAATATAGCGCCCTAGGCTTGCAAGACTTGCAACTAGGTCAACATGGCCGTACGTGCCATTGGCACATGCCAACACGTATCGCAGCCATATTTCAAGCCGCTATGCCTTTGGCCCACGCCAAATATAGCGCCCTAGGCTTGCAAGACTTGTAACTAGGTCAACATGGCCGTACGTGCCATTGGCACATGCCAACACGTATCGCGAGCCATATTTCCAAGCCTCTCTGCCTTTGGCCCACGCCAAATATAGCGCCCTAGGCTTGCAAGACTTGCAACTAGGTCAACATGTCCGTACGTGCCATTGGCACATGCCAACACGTATCGCGAGGCCATATTTCCAAGCCGCTATGCCTTTGGCCCACGCCAAATATAGCGCCCTAGGCTTGCAAGACTTGCAACTAGGTCAACATGGCCGTACGTGCCATTGGCACATGCCAACACGTATCGCAGGCCATATTTCCAAGCCGCTATGCCTTTGGCCCACGCCAAATATAGCGCCCTAGGCTTGCAAGACTTGCAACTAGGTCAACATGGCCGTACGTGCCATTGGCACATGCCAACACGTATCGTAGGCCATATTTCCAAGCCGCTATGCCTTTGGCCCATGTCAAATATAGCGCCCTTGGCTTGCAAGACTTGCAACTAGGTCAACATGGCGTACGTGCCATTGGCACATGCCAACACGTATCGCAGGCCATATTTCAAGCCGCTATGCCTTTGGCCCACGCCAAATATAGCGCCCCTAGGCTTGCAAGACTTGCAACTAGGTCAACATGGCCGTACGTGCCATTGGCACATGCCAACACGTATCGCGAGCCATATTTCCAAGCCGCTATGCCTTTGGCCCACGCCAAATATAGCGCCCTAGGCTTGCAAGACTTGCAACTAGGTCCACATGGCCGTCCGTGCCATTGGCACATGCCAACACGTATCGCGAGCCATATTTCCAAGCCGCTATGCCTTTGGCCCACGCCAAATATAGCGCCCTAGGCTAACAAGACTTGCAACTAGGTCAACATGGCCATACGTGCCATGCACATGCCAACACGTATCGCCAGGCCATATTTCCAAGCCTCTATGCCTTTGGCTCACGCCAAATATAACGCCCTAGGCTTGCAAGACTTGCAACTAGGTCAACATGGCCGTACGTTCCATTGGCACATGCCAACACATATCAGGCCATATTTCCAAGCGCTATGCCTTTGGCCCACGCCAAATATAGCGCCCTAAGCTTGCAAGACTTGCAACTAGGTCAACATGGCCGTGCGTGCCATTGGCACATGCCAACACGTATCGCGAGCCATATTTCCAAGCCGCTATGCCTTTGGCCCACGCCAAATATAGCGCCCTAGGCTTGCAAGACTTGCAACTAGGTCAACATGGCCGTACGTGCCATTGGCACATGCCAACACGTATCGCGAGCCATATTTCCAAGCCGCTATGCCTTTGGCCCACGCCAAATATAGCGCCTAGGCTTGCAAGACTTGCAACTAGGTCAACATGGCCGTACATGCCATTGGCACATGCCAAACACACACGCCGGTAGCCTAACTTGCAAACTGGGTGCAACCTACCACCAAGGCATTCCGCACATGCCATTGGCACATGCCAAACACACACGCCGGTAGCCTAACTCGCAAACCGTGCAACCTACCACCAAGGCATTTCGCACATGCCGTTGGCACATGCCACACACGCCACTAGCGGCTGGCATTACCACTTACGCTCGAGGTGCAACTCGCAACGGAGGCATTCCGCACATGCCATTGGCACATGCCACACGCGTCTCTAGCAGCACCACTTGTACGCAAGATGCAACCAACACTCGAGACATTAACACAAACGGGGATGCTTTCTAGGGTTTTGGTTTGGCGGTCACAAACATGCGGCGTACACTACGCTCACATTAAGAAAGCGTGAAAAGGAATAAAGCGGTCAAATAAAAGAGGAAATAATGGTGAAAACGTTTTCACCCATTAACACCATGCGGTTACCACCTCCTCCCATTATTTCACCCTTTACTCTCTTCCTTCATGAGGTCGGGGTACGTTTCAAATCTCGACTTGTATAAATAGGTCTTACCTATTTCCACCAGACAACAAGTCTCGGTCGGGAGAAAAATACTACACTCTCAGAAAGGCAACTTTGCAAGCTCTCCCAAAAAAGCTTCCACCTCTTGCAAGCTTCCTAAGCTTTCACTTTCTGATACAAGTCGAGATACTACTCTCCCTGTTATTCTCGTCTCAACACCTTTCTTTGCTTCCCTCCCCAAATCAACCCTTCTCCTCCACTTTTTGACCGAAGCAAGTCCGGAACGGCCATTTCTTGGTTTAGGCCGGACTTGTCTTGATCTCTCGAATCTATAAAGTGCTCACGTGCAGCACATTTGTTTAGGGTTTGAACCAGGTTTCTCACTCACCTACCGAAATTACATCAAATCGGCGAAAACGATTTTACCCATAAACGGGGGAAAATCACTCTCATATGCGATCTTACTTGCACTCTCATGTTATATTTGTGTAAGGCTGTTGATGTTTCTGCATACCATCTTTTGGGTTGATCCTCAACTCTTTAGATTGTTGGTGTATGGTGAATTTTCATTGTATATAATCCAGTAGGACTTGTTAAATTTTCTATCTTGATTCGGTTGAGTCTTCTTTTTATTGTGCTAATCCGATATGATCTCCGTTGAGAATGTTGGATTCTAGCCTTGACCAATGAAGCTTTAACCTTGCTTTCGTGACATCCCAGTAATCTCTTCCCTTTTCTCTTATCAAAGATAGTTCTCTTGGTATGTGACTCGTTAAAAATTTTATCATCTGTTGACACATTGAGGACAATGTTTGATTTAGGTTTGGGGGTGCATTTGCATATAGAGTTTTTAGTCTTTTATTTCAAAAAAAAAAAAAAAAAAAAAAAAATTCAAAAATTCAAAAAATTCAAAACTCTTTGTAAATATGTACATAAAAACCTCCAACTTTTAGAGATCTTAGAGTCACTAGCATGCTTCTAGCTATGTTTACATAGAGAGTCTGACGTAAATAACGAACTTGGAAATCTTGGAGAGCACAATCGGGTTTCTTAGTTGATTAGAGCGTTAAAGTTGGATTTAACCATGCTTGGGAGGGCGAATTAGGCGCTCTTTAGATATTTGGTAGTAGAATTGTGATCACCCATAGTGTAGACTACCCATTTTACATCAAGCGAGGCACCAACCTTCAGTTTTTGTGACTTTCTAAAAAATCTATTAGAGTGTGTGTCACCGTACGTCAATTCCGGGTAGGAATGGTGAGCTACCCAACTTCGCACCACTTTCAAAGACTATTTTTGATCTCTTGAGTGCTAATTCCGTCAATCATGAGGGTGACGTTTAAAGATGAAAACTCCTTCTAAATATCGATTTGCGATTAGCATCACTCTCTCTCCCTCTCAACAACATCAACACATTCATAGAAACACATCATCGTCAGCAAGCGGAGCATCATAAATATTTGAAGAAAAGTTGAAATAGTCCAAGGTTCACGTGCAACAAAGAAAAGAAAAGAAAATAGGATGAGAATTAATGAAGTTTGTGAAATCAAGACAATACAAGTTGTGAAAAAAAAATTGAGTTTTATTGTTATTTTCATTTCATGTATTAAGTTAAAAAAAAAAAAAAAATGTTTGTCAAGTTTTTGTGAAGTTCAGAAGTTCGTCATCAACATTTGAAGACCGAAGACCAAAGATTGAAGACATTTCTATGAATGCTGAGAGAGTGATATTAATTGCCGATCGGGTGAGAAGGTAAGTGAGTACTCCCATCCTTGCAAATGGTTGATTTCCTTTCTTAGAGATCATCGAGAAAAGATTCTTTTTGTCCACATACGTGGAGTCTCCGTATTTCGGAAGGTTATCCTTCTTACCTACAACGTGTACGGGATTTCTCTCTTTATTTACGCCTGCACACATGAGAGACTAAAAAAGCGATCTTTTTGAGTGCAATTATCATAAAACCTAATGGTGAGGCGAAGTCGAGGCTTATGATCACAATCGAATCCGAATTCTTTCATATGGTATGGTTACTTCTCGCTCAAGCACTTAAGGATGAGAATGCGTTCTTTGGTAGTTCTAACTTCTTGTTACTAGCATGCGAAACTCTATGTCCTCATAGCTCCTTGGATGCTTGATACTCTTTTACACTGCGAAGTTGGAGAAGGTTTTGTGGGTACACCTCTGGTAAACCCTCACGAGACTACAACTCGTCCACTAGGGACACCTAGGGGTTTAAAGGCTTAGTGCATACGCTAAATGCATTCGAGAGACCCGGCAACGGTGGTATAGTTAGGATTTCTTAAATTCTGTTTCACTTGAGGACAAGTAAAATTCAGGTTTGGGGGTATTTGATGAGTGCCAAATATTGCATATTTCTACATCTATTTATTGGCATTTAACTCATCTTTTGTACTCGAAATCAGATATTATCCCAGTTACGTATTTTCTTTGTTTCCAAGAATAAATACTTGTACTAATTAATTTTGTGTTTTTAGGTAGTAAAATAAAGCTCGGAGAAATTGAGGAGCCAAAAGAGCAGAGAATTGGAGGCAAGAGTCTATGGAGCAGAAAGCCTAAGCCCGCGCGCATCAGTTGCAACCCAACAAGGAGCAACCCATTTACAAGACATGGGCTTGAGCTAGCCAAGATCCGAGCACATCCCTTCCGAGCCGTGAGATCTCGCCATTCTGCATCCGAAGGTCGCTCCACCCATCTCATCAATCTTCGCTACTCTCGCTCAGCAGCAAAATCTCCTACAGCCCATCGCATCAGCCATGCATCGGTCCCCTTAGATCCAATGGTCGCTACACCCTTCACATCATCTCTTGATACTCCCGCCTCACACCACAGACACCTATATCAATACCTCCTCCATAGACCCATCTTCTCTTTCTCTTTCTTTTCTCTTCTCCCCCGACAGCTCTGAGAAAACCCATTCCCTCCACCTCCTTCACCCATACCAGAGCCATCACCACCACCTCCATCTCCTGATACCCCAACAACCGCACCAGTAGCGCATGTGATTTATGATTTTTGTTAGTTTTCGTAGTAGTAATTAAGATTCGTTCTCTCAGACTTGCGAATATTCAATTTAAAGGTCTAATGAAAATAATAAACAAAGGCGAGAGTTACTGGGCCTAGGATTCCACCGAATTCATATCAATAGGTTCAATTTATTTATTATCAACAATTAAAGCTCAATAAACAAAATAACACCGACTCTTATTTTTGCCAAGGTAGACTCTCAAAAGATTAATTGTATCCCCTAAGCATAGATTATCTAAACAAAGCATAACCTATCTAATTGAATAACAACCAATTTAATCAAATCATAATTCTATTCAAAATAATGCAAAAGTCAAATAGAAAATAAAATAAATTCACCCATGTGTGAAGTTCAGCTTCCTCCGTCGACCCAGTGTTGGGGTTTAGTTCATCACGTCGAAAACACACTTAATATTTATTCATGGCTCAAAAGTGTTTGCAAATGATGAAAAGGATAAAAATCAAATAAACCAGGAATTTACAACAACTAAGAAGTGTTGCAATCCTCTGTTACAGTATGCGATAAAACAAAAGTGTTGTAGTCACTGTTCAACGGTCGCTGGAAAGCCTGTTGCAAAACTGGAATAAACCACGGTTTATTAACGACAAGCTTTCTCGACCTTATGTTCTTGGTGTTCTTGGAACAAAGACAGCAGCGAAATTTCGCAATTTGATTCTCCCGTTTCAAGTTACCTCCCCCGGACTCTCTATCTTCTTCTCAACTTCCCCAGCATAGTATTTATACTCCACAGGACATCAAATCAGGCGAGTTAATACCCATTATCTTCTTTCCCTTTTCACTGCAAATTACAAAGATTTTTTATTCTCCTTTCCTCATCCTCTACACCAAAACATGATGTCAAATATCTTTCAACCAATGTAGGAGTAAACTCCCAGATATTATCTCCTCCAACAAATCTTTGAATTAACTTCAAATATTCGTTCCTTTCTTTGACATAAAGTTCGATATTCTGCTGATTCTTTCTTCTCTTACGCGTCAAATATCTTCACGAGAATCTCGCCAATAACTCAAAGAAATCAAAACGGAATAACGAGTTAATCGTTTTCCATGTTTATAAAAATCACGTGAGATCTTTCCTCTTATTTCCAAATTAACTCTATTACCTTTCTGTTTTAGTCGAACAGATAATATCAATCCAAACTTTTGAAAATCCTTTGAATATCTCGCCCAAAAATCTTCCCGGGATATAACGCAGGTAACTCCGAGACTTGTCCTTTGTTTTCTTCCACCATTTTTCCCGCAAAATCAATGTTCAAACGGAGAAGAAGGTCCCCCTTATCCTGTGTCTTGAAGTGTGAATAGCAACATGTGTTAATTAGTAAATAGGGTACCCCTTAGCAATCGGCGCCCCTTAGTAATTGAGGTGCCCCTTAACCAAGTTTTGAAAGTCCGAATAACACTTGTCCTCCTCCTGCAAATAACAATTTTTCAAGCCAAATCTCCACAAGAGCTTATTCTTCTAAAAATAACGAAAACAAGTTTATTAGAGAAATAATGAGTCCTAGCTAATGTAATTATGGGTGAAAATGTGTCACACTTTCGTGCTTATCAGCATGCACCACCTTCTCCTCCCTACTTACTCTCTATCTCACTCATAGCTTCAACCCTAGAAGCTAAGTCTGAAATAGGAAGAACTAGGGTTAGGGTTTCATCACATCAATGGTCGAGACGAGACAAGGCGAAAAAACGAGGTTTGGGTCATCGATTAGTGGTTAGTTTGAGTGATTTGTAGAGTATAAATTGTTGTTTTGATGTGAGAGAAAGACAGTCGAGTTTTAGGGTTTAGTTTTGCAACTTAATTTGAAGTTTGTTTATTTTCTTTGCATAATGTTCTAATTCACCAAACTAGGGTGTAGAACAAACCCTTAATCTTATATTGAGTTAACTCTTGTTCAATTTATGTTCTTGATGTGTGTATTGTTTTAGGATTATTAACCAATTGTTGAGCAAATTTCCTGTGATTGGTTGTACTGTAAGAAGACAACCAATACTAGGGGATAATTTGTGAATTCAATTGGCAAAATCTCCACCCGAGACCTTCAAAGGAAGGATAAGAACACAAATAGAGTTAGGTTACCTTAGTATAGGATTAAGTGGTGAGTTCAATCACCCTAGTTCCACACAAATCACGATTCTGAGAATCTCTTGCTCATTAATACCTTAGTTTAGAGTCAAAGCAATTCCAACTCAGTCGTATCGACAACCACAAACAACCCTGACTTGAAATCAGTTCACCTTTGAATTACACTTCCTTGAAATCAGTTAAGAAGCCTTTAGATCAGTCACACACACTCCATTTCTCTCGTGGGATCGACCAGTACCTGTTTTACATTGTAGACACCGTGCACTTGCGGTTTAACACCTAGGAAAACTCTTTTAAAGACCTACCAGGGGAGAGTTCTTAATTGAACTTGTGCTTAATTGCCAAATCTTTGTGGGCAGTGCCCCTGTGGAATATTGTAGGGGTTATGTTGTATCTTTATAAACTCCTTGATGAATACATTTAGTTCTGGCTATATGATGGCATCTAAACAAGTTGATATATATGTAGTTCACTTTTGGTCATGAAGTATCTCTATGGAAATTTCATTAGGATACCACTAGTTTTTGTACCTTTGCCAATTTTTATTGACAAAAAGGGAGAGAATTAATGTGTTGTTCACACTACAAATATATATGGTTTACGGATCATTATGTAAGGGGGAGTGGTTTTCATGTGAGATGAAGTATTGGATAAGGGGGAGTGATACATATCACCATAGTATTGTTGTCAAACTTGTGATACAATTGAACTTTGATGTTGTGTAATGATACTATGACACTGTATAACAATGATTGAGAGCAACCGTTTTCTCATTTTTATAGCTATGGATCTTCAAAAACATTCATGATGAGTTGAAAATGTTCAGAATCATTGGAGTACTTGGAAGTGACGAAGATATCGAGTAATGTTGAAGAACCAAGGAAATCAAGCATTTGAATTGAGAGTTACAAAGTTTATCTATTTTGTATTCCATATGTATTGATAGTTTTGTCACTAAAATTGATAAAGGGGGAGATTGTTAAAGCACTGCTCGGTCGAACTCGCAAGCGTTGCTATCCCAAGCTTGTTGTCAAGTTTAGTTGCCGAAACTATAATTCTTGATTTCTAGTCTACTTATAGCTAAGTCTTGGATTAGGATAGAAAGTGTAGTTGAGCATTAGACTTCACGACGTTCATCGATTGAAGACGAAGAACTACTAAGGGGAGCTTGTGGAACTTCATCAACAAATGGTATATGAAGACTTGAACTCATTTATTACTCAAAAGACTATATATTCTGTTAGATCACTACTCGGTCGAACTCGCAAGCATTGCTATCTCAGGCTTGTTTGTCAAGTTTAGTTGCCAAAACTATAAGTCTTGATTTCTAGTCTACTTATAGATAAGTCTCCGACTAGGATAGAAAGTGTAGTTGAGCTCTAGACTACACGGCGTTCATCATTCAAAGACGAAGAACTACTCAAGGAACTGGTGGAACTTCATCGACTAAAAGGTATGTGGAGACTTGAACTTATCTATCACTCAAAAGTCTATCTACTCTATCTCCTATCTTGAGACAAAAGTCGTATTGCTATATAGACTTCGATTATACACATTTGCTATTTCGAGTTGAGTTTATCTCGCTTATCTATTTCTCGAAATATGTGTTGGTAAGCTTTCGCTTTGGCCAAGTTCATCTTTGCAAGTGACGAAAGTCATGTTGATTATTTCAATATCTTGAAAATCTCTTTGATGAAAAATAGCGTGTGAATAACCCCTATTTAACATCCTCTAATAATGTTTCAATGATTGAAATGATAGTTTAGAATATATAACCTTGAATGGATATAAACATTGTATGTGAACTCATACTTGTGTAAGTCCAAAATCCTTGAACCAAAGTATGTGTACTTTGCTGCTCAGGATAACCGGAACTAAAGTCCGCGTACCTGTACGTGTACTGCTGGAAGTTCACATCCCGTACGAAAATTTTTGCTGAGTTTGGATGGTACGCGTACCAGTTCGCGTACTGGCGAAACCCAAACTTGTTCCGGCTACTTATGTACGCATACCATACACATACTTAAGTGGATGATGTTCTAAAATGGGTTTGTTCATGAACTAAGACATTTATATAATAAAGAATGCAATCTTTTGCAAACCGTGGATATAATGTTCATGACTTGATTCATGTGAATCAAAATCGATTTTTCTTCAATTGTATCTTGTATACTTCTATGAGAATATAAACACTTGAACAACTCTAAAACTAGTTTCATTTGAGTTATTTGAATTAGTTATGGTTAAGATGAATGAGGTTGATATCAAAGTATTCATATGGCTAACTTGGTTAACTATTGTTTAGCCAACAAGGTGTACACATTTAGGTACGGTTACTCAAACCTAAATGTAGGTACATTTCATTTGTGTGTAACAAGCTAAATTCGATTTAAAAGTTTAAAGATATTTGCTTGAGTCTAATCAGGTTTTCATCTAACGGTGAATATTGAATGCTTTGTTACCAAGGTAGCATTGATTGCAAACCCTGATTTGGTGACTATATAAAGGAGAACTCTAGCAATTGGGAAACCTAATCTCCACACCTCATGTGTGATACTAGTTGCGACTAGAGTCGATTCTCCTTTAACCTTAGGTTTTTCACGAAACCCTGTAGGTTAACGACTTAAAGACTTCATTGGGATTGTGAAGCCAGACCCAGCTATTTTCTCTGTATTTGCGTGATATCATCTTGCATCTTTAATCGTATTGAGTACTATCTTTTTTAAGATTGGCTCGAGATTTATTCTCCGATAGGAAAGATAAAAAGTAATCACAAACATCTTCGTCTCATCGTTTGTGATTCCACAATATCTTGTTTCGCTACCATACGATTAAGATTATTGTGAGGTGATTGATATTTCTAGGCTTTTCTTCGGGAATATAAGTCCGGTATATCAATTGGTTCCTGTTCACCTTGATTTATCAAAATGGAACAAAACTCATTGGTTTATATGTGGGAGACACATTTATCTATACAATAGACTTTTCTGTGTGAGACAGATTTGTTTATCAAGTCTTCGACTTTGGGTTGTAGCAACTCTTAGTTGTGGGTAAGATCAGCTAAGGGAATCAAGTGCGTAGAGTCTGGGGATTCATAGATGTAAGGAGCGTAACTGTACCTTGATCAGTGTGGGATTGGTTAGGCCCAACTACATTCCAGTCCGAAGTTAACTTGGAGTAGGCTAGTGTCTATAGCGGCTTAATATATCGTGGTGTTCAAATCTAGACTAGGTCCCGTGATTTTTCTGCATTTGCGGTTTCCTCGTTAACAAAATTTCTGGTTTCTGTGTTATTTCTTTTCCGCATTATATTTTGTTACATAATATAAATATCACAGGTTGTGCGTAGTTCTATCAATTAGAGAATCCAACCTTTGGTTGTTGATTATATTGACTGAAAGTTGAACATTGATCTTTGGTACCGTTCAAGTTGTTTTACATAGTAATCATGCTCGCGGATTTCTATCTGTTGGATTTGCTGATTACATTGTGAAACCGAGATATAACTCTTGGATATACTTTTCTTGAGATTGAGTCTGAATGCCTAGTTGAGATTGAGTTTGTCCATACAGATTGCTAAGAGAAATATTGGGTGTGGTTGTTAGACCCCCGCCTTTTCAGGAATAGTTACCAAACAACTTTGTTCATGTGAAGTGAGAGAGAAAGGATGTAATAGTTGGAGTTTTGAAGAAAACGACCTTTCCATTTTCTTTTTCATATCGAATAAGTAATAAGAATGAGAGGTGATAAGCTTTTTATCATCCTGGCGTCGAGCTATTTTTCAGCGGGACCTCACTGTGGTAGAGTTTTACCACCAAGTTCGCGATGGATTGGTGTGGTTCCTCTATGCTAGGATACCAGAATATAAAGCCATCTCTTACTTTTTAGTTATTATAATATATTTTTTATTATATAGAGTCCCAATTAGTATATAATACCTAAAATTTATTGGAACCGGCCATATTAGACCTAAAACCCCTAAGGTCAAAGCCTATCTATCAATTCCTATAATATATATGAGTCCTGCTATGACGGGGTCACTGATACAGTAAGGGCTCACCTTGTAACCCTTGGATATGACATTTTAGATATATAGGAGATAAAAATTAAATAAAAATCCTTATGTGACGAGGTCATCTTCATGACTGATACGGTAAGAGCTTACCTTATAGCCCTTGAATATGACGTCTTATATATACGCACATCCCAAGATAAAGATTCGATATTTTTCTACTTACATTATTACCAACCATCTTAAAAGATATTTTCAATTTGAACAATTTTTAGACTAAAATTAAGAATGACAATAACAAAATTGGCCGTACCATTTTTCGAGAAACGAGATAGTATGTTAAATTTTTGCAAAGACTTGTTAAATGTTAATGTGGTGAGTTTATTTTTGTTGAGAGGAAGACAAATCAGGTGTGGTGGTTGTTTAGGCCGCATCACGAGTTCTTTTGCAAACCAGATTCCTTCCCTAACTACGCATGCATATGAACTTATCAATCGTGCTACTTGAAAAGCTACATAACAGCTGCTTGACCGCTAATATTGGCGTGGAAGTGATTTGGCGGAGAGAGGAACAACTCTTCCTTTACATGTCACGGAAATGAAAATAAAAAAAATAAAAATCAGTTAGCCTTTGGATTTATGGAGTAATGACGAATACAAAAACTACATACTTCTCTTTCTCTTTTGTTCATCTTCACAGAATCACAGAAAAAACAGGATTGTGAGTCCTGGATTAATCTTCGAGAGGGCAGATTTATCATTCAAGGATCATAATAAACAAACAATCAGGTTTAGAATTGGAAAAGAAAATGAAGTTTTAATTTGACTCGAATTGGCCATCCCTCTTTTTTTTCCATCTCTATCTCTCGTTAATTGATCAAATCTTATCAGCAATTAATTCTAATTAGTCAATCTTTAATTTAATCAGAGGCTTAACAAAAAGTTTCTTCGATTTTGATTTTTGTAGACGCAATACTATCTCAACTAAGATGAATAATAAGTTACTGTGTTGGCCATTAATGGTGGGCAACCATAAATTATAGTGATGAAAGTGAAAACAAATCAAAAGATGAAAGCAGGCTGGCTTCTTCGTGTTCTCGGACTTGATCATCTCATCGTAGGAAAAAAATTCATTCAATGTTAGATAACCTAAATTAGATCTGTTCATTAAAAAACTGTATATATGATGATCGTGATTACACATAGTGTCAACGAAATAAAAAATGAGAAACCTAATAACTTATTTATTTACTTATTATCGTATTTTCGTTTTTTATTTTTAAAGTGACGTAGCAAATTCACAAACATTTTCTTTCCGACATGTAAGTGGACACATCAGAATCGCTGGTATTCAGCTGTTATTATGGGGGCTATATAGAATTTTCGCTTTCTACTGCATGTGAAGCAAAGAAAGCATCAAAAGCATAGATTACGACCAAAATTATAGCAAGTTGTTATAATTTTACAAGTAATTATGGACACTTGTCGAACTACGAGTGGGCTAAACCAAAAACTTATGAGATTACTCATACATAAATTTATTTTTCTACACATTTGACCCGGGCTATAGCCCCCCTTAGCCCCTTCATGGGTCCGTCAGTGAACAAAACTCATCTGATTTGTCCTCCCTGGTATGCTTATTAATATGTTTCCTCCTGGAGATATTTTTTGTTTGTTTTGTGTTTTTATTCCACTCATATACAGTGTCATTAATTTATACTATCCGAGTGGTTTTTTTTTCCTCGGACGTGTGCCGCCTTTAGTGCATTCCTCTCCACATATTAATTTCTAATTGTGCCTTAGGCAACCGGTTCATATCTGGCTTTTTCCCTGAGAAATCTTCTATATAAGTGCTCAGATATACAACAGGAAGATCATCGCTAGAATTGTTGTATGGATCCTGTGAATTGATATAAAAGATGAAAGCTATTACGATTTTTTGCGTTAAAGTAAACCCGAAACTTGGTTGGAATTGACTCCCTGGAAAATAATAGGGAAACCTATGTTCGATCAGCAATGATCTTTTCTTTTTATAAAATTAAATGGAATACTAAACCTTGTAGCCGATTTGCATATTATTACTTCTTAATAACTTTGCCATCCTATTAGAGAAATATGTACTAGAAAAAACAACATGATAACGTAGTATCATTAATTTCAAAATTTTAATGATATTACACTGTCAAGATATCACATAGAGAATTATATTGATCTCCAGATTTATGATACTGCTCAGATATGTTACTAGGGGTCTATATAATGATTTCAAATTTTCAATGATATTACATTGTCAAGATATCACATAAAATATTATATTGACCTCTATACTTATGATACTGCTCAGATATGTTACTTGGGTCTATATAATGATTTCAAATTTTCAATGATATTACATTGTCAAGATATCACATACAATATTATATTGACCTCCATATTTATGATACTGCTCAGATATGTTACTTGGGTCTATAAACATAGATCAAAGTCTCAAAAAAAGTTGTAGCGGCCTACAGCCACATGAAAAATAATATTATTTGCCACTGAAATTCGCCCCACTAAGAAAATTTATTGGTTATGTTCCATACTTACAGTACTTTTACATTTTTATGACAATTACTATCATGGCTTTTGAGATTAGTAAAATTGAGCATTCAAAGATCTTTTTTTAGCCCATCTATATGCAGATTTATGGTTCCGTAGCTGCCAAGTATATAGTATTATTTTTCGGGAACAAGCCACCTAGACGCCCGTCATGTGCTTCTTTTGGTCACTCAAACAACAAATGCTCAACAAATCACAAAGGCATGAAGAAGAAATGGGTCACTAAAAAGACTAATGCTGCCAAAGAAATTGGGGTGTATGAGAAAGATGCTACTGGCTCCAGGTCTGGGAATAATCTCCCCAAATCCTTCAAAATGGTATACCAACAGGTCTAAAAATCCTGGTAAGAGTAGTAATCGGAATGTGTCCATTTATGCATTTTCACGGACATAAAAGACAAAAGCCCTGACATGCGTATACAACTTGTCACAAGTCCATTCTGGATCTCTGGCAAAAAAAAAAAAAAAAAACATGTGTGATGAAAATTTATCGCAACAGTATCACTCTGTTTGTTTTTCTTCTTCTTTTTTTTTGGCGCGTGTGAGAGTACAGAGACTGTGATGAATCAGTTGTGTAGTGGGATTCTAGAGTGACAGAGAGAGAGAGGGGGAGAGATTCATCTTCTTCAATTTCTTCCTCTTTGTTTTAACAGAGCTTGTTCTCATAAAGTTCGTTTGTTTGAGAGGTTCGTCGTTGATAGACACATTTTTGTGTCTAATTTGTCTCGATTCTATAATTTGATAGTGTTCATTTTTGTACTTATTATGGTATTTTATGTGTGTGTAGGTATTTTTGGGCAATAAACGTTTTTGGAGAAATCGTCTCGAAAAGTTGCTAAAGGGACCTCCGGAGGACACTTGCTATTCGGACCTTTCACATTGGATAAGGGTACCCTATTGATAAGGGGAAACCACAGTTATTTGCACCCCAGAGCCATTGTTTCTACCCCACGGCTATAGGCACCCCAGTTTGATATACTTGTTTGATTCGACAAATCAGGTCCAGATCATCGGGTTTGATAAAACAGAGGTATGGAGTTCACGGGATTGCTGAGATCGGGTTTGGGTGAGATTTTGTAAGAGATATTCATGGTTAATGATTCGTATAGGTCTGTTCCTTCATAACAGGGAATGTACGACGGTCATATTCGAAAGAATAGGAGGATATCACCGGCTTTGGATAAAACAGGGAAGAATTGTTATCGGAATTTTCTTGGTTCCATACATGGGATTTACGTACAGATAAGGGAAGAATGGTAGCCTTCTGATTCCATAATATTCTTGAGAGTATGTGGGACGTTGGATTTGATTCGTAGGAGGAATAAACAAAATTTAGAAGAGAAAATCCCGTACCGTGGCAGCTAAGAAAGAAGTTAGGTTAAACCGAACTTTCATCGAGTTATAATCGGACTGATGGTGAAGATAATACTTGTATTTTCTGTCAATCAGTGGGAGAATCTACTTATCATTTGTTTTTCGAATGTACTTATGCAAGAGATGTTTGGAATTTACCTCCAATGGCATCACAAGGAGTACATCATACCTCTAACACTGTCAACAAATCTTTCTTAGATCATTACAATGAATGGAAAACAGGGAACCTACAATCCATATCTATGGCACTGGCATCAACTAAGTGTTGGTTTATATGGAAAGAAAGGTGCCTTAGAGTTTTCGAAAACAAAAAAAGATCACCCGAACAATTAGCCATAGATATTGCCAGACATTTTGCTTACTGGCACCTTGAAAATAGGAATCAGAGACAAGCAAATAACGGTATTCTAAGACCCTAAACATTAGTTGGACCTTACCCTCTGCAAACAAAAATAAACTAAATTGTGATGCTTCATGATTGTCTGCAATTACTAATGCTGGTTTTGGTTTTATTTTGCGTAATTGGACATGAACATTCCAAGCAGCAACAATGGGAAGTTGCATGACCTTCTCGGCGAAGAGGCGGGAAGGTTTGTAGCTCTTCTCGTAGCTACTCAATGGGCTGTTAGGAACAACATTCAACACTTGGTGATAGAAGGGCATAACCAGGCAGCAATCAACTATCTACAAGGAAAAGTTTCAACAGTCCAATGGCAGAGCTTAGCCATTTTATAAGAAGTAAAGTTATTAGCAGATCAACTAGTTTTCTTTTTAGGATTTCAGTATGTAGACAGGAGAGCAGACAATGTGGCAGACTTGCTAGCAAAGAAGGGAAGAAGCACAAACACCACATCTTTTTGGAATGAACAATCTCCTAGTTTTTTAATTCCTGCAATTGCTTTTGACACTGTCAAATCTTATGAAACTTGTAACTTAAATGACAATATCCCCTAGTTTCCATCGTTGATGTTAATCCAAGAAATTCAATCATTGGAAGAGCTACTCAACATGAGTTTGTCTCACGAAGAGACCGAATCCCATGATTAACGGATGCCCAGTAATATAAGTATTATTTTCAAAAAAAAAAAAAAAATACAGCAAATGCTCAACAACTCACAAAGGCATGAAGAAGAAATGGGTCCCTAAAAAGACTAATGCTGCCAAAGAAATTGGGGTGTAGGAGAAATAGGGTGTATGAGAAAGATGCTACTGCTTCAGGTCTGGGAATAATCTCCCCAAATCCTTCAAAACGGTATACCAACAGGTCTAAAAATCATGGTAAGAGTAGTAATCCGAATGTGCACATTCCCATTTATGCATTTTCACGGACATAAAAGACAAAAGCCTTGACATTATCGCAACAATATCACTCTGTTTGTTTTTCTTCTTTTTTTCTTTTTTTTTTTGGCGCGTGTGAGAGTACAGAGACGGCGATGAATCAGCTGTGTAGTGGGATTCTAGAGCGACAGAGAGAGAGAGAGACAATCTAAATTCGTTATACACTGCATCGTATTATGTGATTCGCTTTTCCATCATCATATTAGAGAGAGAGACGAATTTCCCACACAAAATTCATTTTATTTTCTCTATTTTATTCTTCTTCTGTAATGTCTTCTTCCTCTTCATCAATGGCGGCTACTTACCTAATGCTTTCTCTAATCCTCATCACCCTCAGTGCAACCCCTCATTTCACACTAGCAATTACTCCTGATGATGAACAAATCTCTTCAGCATCATCCCAACTTCAAATAATCATACAAGCTCTGATTGATTCTAATGGTGATGAAATACTATTCACAAAACCTTTCAATTCTCCATTCTCTGCAACATATCTAATCCCAATTGATAATCCATCCTTACTCATGATCATGAATACCAATTCAACTACTTCTTCTTCTTATTTTACACTTGATTATCATATCATTCCTCAAAAGCTCACATTCTCTGAACTTAAACATCTACCCATAGGTTCAAGCATCCCCACATTGGCACCTGGAAAATCAATTCGTGTAACCAATAATTCGCAATCAAATTACAGCATCAACAATGTAATAGTTTCGAACCCTAACATGTATATGAATGAGGATATTGTTATCCATGGGATTAAGTCCTCTCTGGATTTTGATGTCTGCCATCGTTTTATTGATGATGATAAAAGTAAGAGAAGCAAAACAATTTCTCATGAACAACAAAATGTTGTTCATGCTCTACTCTCTACTCAATTTCAACATTGGGCAAAAGCATTATGCAGAATCCCTCCTTCTAGGTTTCCAGCCAATGCTACATTCCTAGTTTCTCCGAGTGATCCGACCTCTGGTAATAGTCGGTATTCTTTCAAAGTAACAGTATCCTTTCATATAATTCCGCAATATCTCCCATTCTCTGTTCTTAAGAATCTAGGTGTTGGATCAAAAATTGGTA
This sequence comes from Papaver armeniacum, assembly GCA_023531295.1. NCBI lineage: Eukaryota > Viridiplantae > Streptophyta > Magnoliopsida > Ranunculales > Papaveraceae > Papaver > Papaver armeniacum. The sequence continues at coordinate 171,480 of JAJJWW010006662.1, read as the reverse complement.
CTGATTATTATGGTGAATCAATCTGGAAAAAATCAATTCTCGTAACTAATAACTCTGCATCAAATTACACTGTAGAAGATGTCCTAATCACACACCCAGATCTCTACTTAAATGCTGGGTTGGTATTACATGGTATTGAATCCACCTTGAAGGTCAAGAATACAGTAACCGAAAGCTTGAAGATGTTTTTCTGGGATAACAGAGGAACCCTTTGGTGTATGTGTCTGTTAGTGATTGTGGCCCGGGGTATTTGAGGATTTGAGATAGTGGTTTAGTTTCAGTTTCTAGATAGGAGTTTATTTTGGAGTTGTTGTTTTAAGATCGGTATGATTTGATGATCAGGAGCTCTCAGTGTAAACAATCAATCATCAATAAAATCCGATTCTGTCTGAGTTTTTGATTAGTTTTATTTACATTTTATGAATGGATTTTTTGATAAGATTATTTTAAGGATGCCGAAGGAGTCATCATAAGATTATTTTAAAGTCAGCCTGAAGACGAGATTCTAACTCAACCGCACTTGTTGATTTTGTTAACAACGCGATGTTTTCAGGTATGTCCAATGCCTCAATGGGGGAAGAAAGTATATTGGTGGACTTACAGCTTCCAAGAATGTTAGAAAGTCCCTGAAAGGTGTTGTTTTTGACTCTCTTTGCTGTCTGGTAAACCTTTCCTACTATTCCATTCATGATCAAAAGAATTTATCTAGAGGAAGTAAACCAACGGGTAAATTTATCTTGCGTTCTAGTTGACCGTGTTTGGATTAGAAACGATAACGAAGCCAAAGAATAAGAGGTTTGTGGGACATTTGGTCTCAGAATGTAGATCAATCAAAGAAGAATCTTCCAAAAAATTCAATGACCATAATGAGATTTCGGCTCAAAGTCTCATGGAGATATGTTTGTTTGTTTGTTTGTTTTTTTTTTTTTGGCAGGATTAGATTTCCCTTCTTAAGAATAATAACCATCAAATGTTTAGCGAGCTTCAGAAAAATCAAAGGGAAGTGGTGAGTTTTTTTAATATGCAAGATGCGTCTCAAGCGATGTCTTAAGCAGGTACGCTAAGTTTCTTCTTCTCTTGTTGATCTTTATGCATATGTAAAACCTCGTTCTTCTATTTCTTTAGTGTTATCCTTGTTCTTTTGCTTTCTCTTCTTCTCTTTAGTGCTCGCATCGAGTTGTGATCACCTTCACACGGCTTGTGTGCTTTTCTACATAAATTTACTTCAATATAATCCAATTCCGTTTCTTATAATATAAGAGTGTTCATTGTAGTTGCGTGAAATCACACAACTACACCCGTTTATAATGATGTAAGCTGTGTCTCATGGAGGAGGAAACTAACAGCCACATTTTACTTCACTGTTCCTTTGTTTATGAGGTGTGGAGCTACTTTCTAAAATACACAGGAATGAATACAAGCAATGCCTTTCACGACAGGAATGTGCCTTGATGGGTGGACAAGACAGATGGCCTAATGTCGGCACAACTTTATTTGGAATTGCCTTCCGCATGCTATCTCGGTGGGTCTGTCTGGTTGGAGAGGAATAGACGATTCTTCCATAATAAAAGCCAAAATGAAGATGACACAATTATTGCGGTCAAAGCTCTCTTGTATCAGTTGGGGACTTCCATCCAAAGTGTTCGGTGGATTATACTTTGAAGATCTGTGGCTAGGTGGGAGGAAAAGCTTTATCCGAAGTGATTGGGATGGCATTAAGTCTGGTGTATGTATTGTTTCACGCGCATGAGCTCTCCTAAGATGATGCTTGCTAGTTTAAACTCGTATTGTTTATCTTTATTTTTTCCAATAATACTACAAAGCTTAAGTCATAAGGGTTTACTCAAACATAAATGATATTATTCACTATTTTGACACTAGAATGATCTTCACAAACGCTTTGTATTGAACATATGGGTCTCTTACAATGATTTCAAGATGATCTTACATATGATAATGGTGGAATACAAAGATGAAAGCTATTTTCTAATCGGGAAAATGGGTCATTTGTCCAAAAGAATTTAAAACATGGTTCAAATGGACGAGTAAAAATTATTATGGGTGAAATGGACACAAAAAAATAGCAAGGATGAAACTGGAATTAGTGAGGATAAAACTGGATGCATCCTGATGTAAATTAAAAATAAGAAAAAGAAATTGGTTACATCCTGGCTATTTTTATATTTTTGGCCATTTAAACAGTATCAAAATCTAAATGTTTTTTTCACCCAGGAATTATTGATTTTGGTCTTTTTAACCAATTTTGTGTTTCTAATAGTGCTTTCTCTCTATCTTTTTATGATTTTTTTTTTTGCATTTCTTTCTCTACTAATTCTCTCCTCTCTCTATCATTTTTGAACCCTTATATAGGCCAATATGGCAAGTAGAAGACTGTTATAAACCATTGTTATTTACTAAGATGCCCTTCATGTTACATATCTTGGACACCAAGTCTTATATCTATATAAATAGAGGCTTAAACATTGTATTCTATAGACATATCTAATAGAATTCGCTCACCTTCTTTGTTTTCTAGTTTACAAGACGTTATCATCCACATAACTCTACCGACTAAGCGAAAAAAAAAAAATCATCTTCTCCCTCTATATGATGTGATCAGATGGGTTAAACTTTCCACTATATTTGGGAACACAAATGAAGACTTTAAAGAGATATCTTAAATTTATTAAATAAGAAAGTTTAATTCATATTGGATATCAAACTGCTAACTCTTGTTTTGTCCTCATGTGCAGTTATTTTTTGTTAGATTGAATCAGTACAATCTCTTTTATCTCAAACGGAGTGTATGAGAATAACCAACGGACTTGAAGACGAACTCGTTTTTATTACAGTAAAGTCTATTGATGATGATCAACATTAATGGGAGATGATGTTTTTCATTCTTCCTTTTTCCCATATACAACGTGGGATATACCATGGAAAGGGGTTTTATATATTTGCAACCTCGGCCATGAGAACAAGATTATGTTTTCTATTTTTTTCGGGTGTAATTAAATTCATTGGTTGTTTCAAATCTTCTCTAATTATTTTATTTTTTTAAAATAGAGAAAGAAAAAAGAAAAAATCACCGGAAGATGGTTTACAGAAATCGCCAGAAGTTGGTGTTGTTATCACAATTACCTTTACGGTAATTATTCACATGCATGGTTGAAAAACCTCCGGCCAATTAAATTTGGTATCTTTGTCCTCTAAACAAGGATCATGCGATTTTATCTATATGGTTTCTATTTTTCTTTTTACAAGAAACCATTCATCAACCACAAAGAGGATTTTTACAATCCGATAACAAAAACGACAATTTTTTTTCCTTTGTCCATTAAATTTGGTGGATTGACAAACCAATTGATAATGGTTTTTCTCCATCGTCTTTATAAGATGATGAAATTGGCATATTTATTATAGTTTTTCCAATATGGTTGTATTCTTTTTATATGTATATAAATTTAAAAGAACGATGGTAATCGTTCAAAACAAACCTTTACTGTCAAATATGGTTTTATCTAATAGTAAACCATCGGTTTCTATACCTTTTAAGAAACCATTCATCAACCGATATACGGATTTTTATTCTTTGTAAAAAAGGAATAAAGGTAGTGGTTTCATTACTCCAAGAAACATTTCTCCCTATTGATCTTAAAGGGATAAATTATCGTTACGTTATTATTGCAAATACCAATGAAACGAGGAATTGTTCCATTCCTGAGGGATATTGAACATTTTTGTTTTTAATTTTTTCTCGTGGTAATAATCTCCAATGTTTGGAACTTTTCTACTTAAATTTGGAATGCGGTAGGACATAAAAGATCAAAGGGTGCGCACCCGGCTTGTTAGGCCATATCATTAGTCCTTGTAATGACTATATCGCTCTTGATATAATTTTCTTTAAGAAAGAATGTGTCCATAATTTCATTCTAAATGATTATCTCATCGACCCTGTAGGTCACAAAATTATTGGAGATTTTATTTTGTATATTTTGGATATAGCCAATAAAATTAATGGTTGTTGTTTAAATTGTATAGACTATAATTTTTGGACAATTGTTTTTATTATATTATTCTCTTAAGTCAGTATCTATTGTCCAATCTGGTGTTGTTAAAATCCAGAAATAATGAGTATATGTCTTCGATTCAATTGGATAATACTCTACGAAACTTGTTTTTGTATATGAGATTGCAATTTCCGCCAGAATCAGGGGGAGACTCTATGCTATTAGAAGTTGACATTAATTAACTTAAAGGTTATATAATTTCTCTCCCATGATGATAAAATCAAAAAAGGCTGCTATTAAATAGGCGTGAAAATATCTCATTTAGCTTTCCCATAAGCTTATGCCGTTTGAAAAGGCAAATCCAATCACTCTAGCAAGCATGTAGCATTTTTATATCGGGCTTTCTGAGATAGTACTCAATAGAGTCTATCATAATACGATTCACATTCTCAATATTCTTATCTCCTCATTTGGATGATATGAGATTATAATGCCTGCGGTCACTGGTACTAGTAATTCTATGAATTTTTCAAGATATGCATACATTTGAAAATCATGTTGGATCGTAGTTAACTAATAATTGTCGAATATTCATTTATAGAGAAAATCGACATATGTGATTGGTTGGCATACAATCCAAATTAATTTGGATTAATTTCTCGATTGACGCAACTTTTGGATCCAAGACTTAACACCTTAAAATTGCCAAGACGATTATTTATAGGTTGGTGTTGTCATGATGCGTTCTATGAGAAATATTATCGTTCTACATCGATTTAAGGGTTTTATTATTTATTTATTTTTACTCAAACCCTAGGATTGGTTCATCAACACTTTGTTCTTCTTATATGATGCATTTGCGTGGTAGTCTTGAAGGATTCGTATTGCATTCACACAAGATGTGGTTGGAGAACATTATCGAATTTGTAATCCTTGGTGGATTAAAGTTATATTCAGGCATCCAACTGACTCGCTTATGTTAGATTTAACAATCCTTTGTGTTTTTAGAAATTTGGTACAAAACCAAAAATCCGGATTAACGAGTTGATCATATCAAATTCGTAGGTCTCTTGAGGAGTCCTTTAAAAACACCAAAATCCACGCTTTAGCAGCATATATTCTATTTTCTTTCTTTCTCTATTAAATCTGCAGTTAGAATTATGCTATCTTAAACTCGTCTTTGAGATAGACTAAAGTTATGATTCTGTAATAATCATATAGTTGAGTTAACATCCATAAATCGTCAAAAGTTGTACTCTTTTTCCTTCGTTTCAGGTTTTGTCCCATGTGGTTTTCCTGACAAGGTTTTAATGAGGCAACATCTTGTTGACATTTAATTATTTTATTTTATTTAAAATGTTGATATTTGTGCTCTTTTTCCTTCGTCCAAATTTTTTCCCATTGGCTTTTATTGGCAAGGTTTTAGTGAGGCAATTTAATTCAACATGATGGTCATCCAAGGGGGAGTTATATCAATTTGATTGTTTAGTGGATGCCCACATTTGATTAAACCAAATCAACTTAATCATCTCCTAAGAATTTGGATTTCCTTCTCACAAATACGATTTTTTGTTCTCGTATGATAAGGTATTCATATGTTGGCACTTTGTTCAAGAAACTACATCAACTATTTCTGCAAATCCGCTCCAAGAAATTAGCAATCCAAGACTCAAGTACTTAATGTATTGAAAGAAACATGAAGACTCGAATACCACTATTAGATGACTAACACAAAAGAAGACTTCATCAACTGGCAGATTTCTCACAAAAGCATTGCTATCTCCGGCATTCAAGAATTTCGTTTATCGAAATTAGGAAGTATCGACTCGAAGATTTGCAAGCCAAGATTTAAATGAAGTACTTATCAGGAGGAGCATCATAGTAAAAGGTATTTTACTGGACTTTATCGCGTTGTACTCTTTTTCCTTCGTCAAGGTTTTGTCTCACTGGGTTTTCCTTGTCAAGGTTTTAACGAGGCAACATACGCGTGTTTAACACTGTCTGAGTCTTTACATGCTTATGCAATTTCAGTTTTTTCTCTTTTGAGTTTTCCTGGTATGCTTGTAATGACTTAGCCACTGTAGTCATCAGGGGGAGTGTTATAAACCATTGTTTATTTACTAAGATGCCCTCCGTGTCTAAGTTTAGGGTTTACATATCTGGACACCAAGTCTTATATCTATATAAATAGAGGTTTAAACATTGTATTCTATAGACATATCTAATAGAATTCTCTCTCTTTCTTCCTCCCTATTTTGTGTCTCCTTCTTTATTTTCTAGTTTACAAGAAAGACAATTGAGGATCACATGCAAAATCTCTGTTAACTGATCTTGTTTCAGTTTGTCTTATTCGCCAGGCTTTGGGAATATGTCGTTGTCTCTCGCGATGCTTGCCATGTCTTTCGTGCAACTCCTTTTGAATTGGTCTTTGTTTTGTTCTGGTCGTGTAATTGTTTCTTCGTGTCCTTTCCAGATCATCGCGCTTCTACTCTTCGCCTCACTCTTTGATTATCGTGGTAACTTCGTATTTGAGACCGTCTTATTTGGGGCGAGGTTAAGTTATGCTTTGTGCGATATTTTGCCCCTACATTCATAAATTTCATTTACTTTTTATGAATGAATTTTTTGACATGATTTATGGAGAAACAAAGGAATTAAGCTTTTAATGGTGCTGTGTGCTGTCTAAGCTATAATAAGCTCACACTTTGTACTTTAAATTCCTATCCGAAGCGAAAAAGTTTATTGGGTGAATGATCCAATATCGAATCGAATTCATGCCAATTGCCAAGGTAGCTAAGTGCTCAAGGGGTTCTTGTGTTCAGTTTGGATGGCATGTTACGTCCAAAACCGACTCAATTAAGTCTTGAAACTCCACCAATTTCTGTAACGTTCCAGTATCATCCTGTCTCTTTAATCAATTGCCAACAACATCTTAGTTTCTCTCCAGCAAGTTGGTTCCCTCGAAGAAAGTTTTCCTCCTTTTTTGGGCTTAAATTTTCCTTTTTTGTGTCCGAATAGGATTTGCTATCATAGTATGTTTAAGAATTATTACTGGAATAGGAGTTTTGATATTGTGTTAGTTTTATTTGCCTATATAAGGACACCCCTAACATTTATTGCTCAGAGAAACACATCCATTGGGTTTGAACATTGATCTATCTGAAAATAATAATGAGGATCAACACGGTGATGATGGTGGTACTACTGATGATTCTTGTTTTCTTTGAACTTTCACCAGGTCCTTTCGGTTATACAAGAGATAACCTTCCAAATCTTCGTCAATATGCTGGTGGCTACTTTACTCGACGACGTGATTCAGAAATTGCAACTGAAGCCTTAATTTATAGGCTTGATGAGGACAGTGAATTGCTCATAAAACTGCGAAGAGGTTATTATTTTTTGCTGTAACAGTGGTTCGCCAGTGACGGTAATTTCCGAATCCATAACCATGTCCTTTAATATATGTCAGATGGCCACGCACACAATCTGATTAGACTTTTAGCGACGGTAGGTAATTGAGTACGGGTTATTTTTTAAGTTTTTCTTGTAGGGTTTATATATTCGATCGTTACGATTTCAGTTTCTAGCTAGGGGTTTTGGAAAGTGGTTGAAGAATTCCGTTTTTTATACTAGAGCATACTCTTGATTAGTTTCTTTTACTTTATATGAAAGAATTTTTTTGATATAATTTTGTTAAAGAACAAAACTGTTAATGGTGCTGTGTCCAGTCTAACCTAACAAGATCAGAATACTATTTCGAATTCTTATCTAAGTCGTAGAAGTTGATTGAATTATCCACTCGAAAATCATGCCAATTAGGTAGCTAAGGCCTAAGGGGTTCAGGTACTCGTTTTGGATGGCATGTTACGTTCAAATCCAACTCAACTGAGTCTTGAAACACCACTAGTTGCTTGAACGTAATTCCACTATTAGTGCATGGGATGCAATGGTTGACCGCGACAAAACAAATTTTTTGAGGACATACAGAAACAAATTAATCAAATTTTAAACTACCAACTTCAGAACTAATCCCACATCATGACCACTACTTCCATTACACACATGCCAAGAATCACTGAAGCGAACTTACAAAACGGGGTACCAAAGTAAAATCATGTAATTACTTGACCGATCACAAGTCACACTGCTGCAGACCATGGATGTATCTAGACCTCTTGTGCGGTGCATGATCCGTCACAAGTGATAATTGTTTGCCTCTCACTAAAAAAACTCGTAAGCGAAAAGCAAGGTTCCATAAATTTTGCATGCGTGTCAAGGAAGATGAATGAACCCGCTCATTATCTGGCAAAAAAAAAAAAAAAAAAAAAGCAAATGGGAAAATAGGAAATATGCCCCAAAACTGGATGTAATCTTGGGAATATGTCCCGAGATTCCAGTTCTCGGTAATATGCCCCGGACGTCTAAATTTCTGTCCAAAAATGTTAAGTCGTCAACATATGTGAAGATGTGAGATTGCACGTGTAAAAAAAAGACAGCTATACCCTTTCATCACATCTTCTTCATCGTCTTCCCCGAACTAATTTCTTCAAGTTTCCAACAAGTTCAGTAGTTCACCAATAACCTAAACAACATCAGCTAGTTCAGGTTTAGTCGATGGCTTAATTTAATTGTCTCTGAATTTCCGTAAATCCATTCGAAATCACGCAGAGAAAATTTAATCAAATTATTAGCTCCACCTCCTTGAACTGTGAACACGAGAATCGGGTTTCGCTTCCACATGATCACAAACAATCTATATAAAAGTTGAATACGTGCACTGTGGTGTGAGAAGTATGGAACAAGCATAGGTAGATGATAATTCATAGATTCCAAACCCCTCTAGTTTGTCATGATCTCATTATCATCTCCTAGGATCCAGATAGATCTGGAATACGCATATATAAATGAAACTATCGGTGCAAAAGGTAAAAGAGACAACGATATACGTGGTTCAGCACTAAGGCCTACGTCCACGGGTCTGAGGAGATTCACTATAAAATAAATGGTTACAAAGATGATCACAAGATCTTGTGATCATCGAACACATGAGCTAGAACTCACTTACTTCTCCCTATTCTCTCTCCTCTCTAGTTTTCTTTTTCGATCCCCCTCTCATTGGAGGGGGTATACATATTTATAGTTAGAGTGGGTGGGTCCACTGACAATGAGTTGCTGAGATCTTATCTTCTCGTACACTGTGCATGGTCCGCGGACTTCTATATTATCCCGCGGCTTATACTTTGATCCGCGGCTTCTACTGCTGCATCACAGCCTTCTACCGGGTCCGCGGACTTCTATGTCAACCTCGTTTCTTCCGTTGGTCGTCCGACACGTGTTTTTTACGAGCCGCATTAAATGCGGGTGGTTGGGGCGGTCCGTCGCACCGAGTGGTGTCGATCCTCTTGTCACGTCTGTGTCAGTTAGACTACCTCGGCCGTTGATCATGCCTTGCCTCGTGATGGGTTAAAGCCATCCCTTGGTGCTACGCGGGCTACTACCTATCTCGGGTGCTCCTTAAGCTTACGAGTTGGTTTTGACAGATGGCACGTAGTCCGAGTGCCACGGATGCCCCTATGTGTCATCCCGTGAGTGATGTCATCCACGTGGACCTGTTAGCGCACGTGGCAAAGGAGATAAATTAGTGTACTTACAATTTGCCCCTCTTCTTGCGATCGGGCGTTTGGCTTTTGTTGGAAGAAGAACCGTGTGGTACGTTTTTATCTCCCTCATAACTCCTCCTAAAAAGGTGCTACCCGCATTTATTGTGCACGTTTCCCACGTCCCGCCATAATCGCCCTTTGGGTAGTGGACGGTTCCTTCTGTTTCTATATAAAGAGGAGTGAGAGAATGTGACTTTAATTCACATTCTCTGTTTTATTCTTTGTTCTTGTCTTCATCTTCTTAACTTCTTCTGACGCCATCGCTTCTTCTCTCAAGCTGCTGCTTCTGCTGCTACTCGTGGTATCGTGTTCTTTCTTCTTTGTGTTGTCACTTGTTGCTTGATTCTTCGTGATTCAGGTATGACCTTCTATTCCGTTTAATCTCCTTGCTTAAGCTTGTCAAGTTTCTGATCTTCTGGTAGTGATTTGATGATGAGTTTTAAATTTTAATGTATCCTGGGTATTGAGAGTCGACACTACTGAGTTGGGTGCTCCATTGGTCATGTTTAGATTTTATTTCTTCTCTTGAGTTCGAATAATGATCTGAGAGTTTAGGCAACTGTTAGATGAACTGTTAGATGTAATTTAGGGTTTTCTTCTTTTGTACTACTGTTCTTGAGATTTTCTCGATTTTTGATCTTCTCTGCCTCTGATTTGAGTTCCTGTTCGTGTTTGTGCCCGTAGACATGTCTGACCATCCGCGGATCCCTTATCAGACTCCTCCGTCAAGTCCTCATCGATCTCCCCGGGATGATCCTAATGTAAGGGGTGGAGCTTCGCCCCCGCCTACTCAGGGTAACCTTCGGGATGGACGAACCTCCTCATCCTCCGGTCAGAGATCTTCACTTAGAAGGGGTGATCCTCGCGAGGATCGAGATATGCCGCGACTCGTTCTAGAGGTGGGTCTCTAAGAAACAGCCGAATCCTCGCAATGAACCTTTGGACGTGCAGCCCTCACTTTTCGGCCTCCCACACGGACTAACCACGTCCGTGCAGGTTCAAGTAAGTCGACTAAAACTCTTACTTCGAAGAGAAAGGCTACGGAGATTGAGTCTTCGGGAGACTTAGTTCCTTCTAAGAGGAAGGCTGCGGGTTCTGTGGAGGATGCTGCGGAAAAAGGTTTCGAGGATGACTCTGCCGTTACTTTCCGTCCTTTATCTCTGGGTAATAAGAAGTTTACTTTTCGCCACATTGATCTCGAGGCCTTCAAGGTGAAGCATGGTCTTCAGCATTTTCAGGTTCGTTTCTATGCCGCTGATAAAGACATAACTTATGAGATGGTTACCAATTATAAGTACGATGCCTTTCATTTGCTGACAACCGTGGGTGCTTTCGAGGCTGGTTTGATGTTACCCTTGTATAAAGCTGGTGATGATTTCTACTATCGGGTTCTGTCTAGCCGCGATACGCCAAGAAAAGTCATAATCGCGGGGTGCAACAGTTGACAGGAAACTATCTTCGCCATCTTCGCGAATGCTACCTTCGTAGCAAGGGGAAAACGATGATGACTTGCTATGCCCCTAGATTAGAAAAGGAGAAAGGGTGGTATACTCCTGAGAATTTCAACAGATCCTTTGGAGATTATGTTAACAGGAATACTCGTAAGTTGTGGTCTGTGAGTCTCGGAACATTACTTCGTTAGGGGGAAGTTCGCCTTTTGAGCGAGGTAAGTGATTCCAAGATGGCGAGGATTCACGGTGCCGAAGGTCTTCCTATTCTGGCGAGGAGAGAATCAAGCGTGATCATGACTACGAGTGGTCTGCCACTGTTCTTGAAGTTGTTGGCCCGTGGGCCTATGGTTGGGTCCCTGGTCCCCGTGGTTGGCAGCCAACTGTTGACAGTCTTCCTCGCGAAGCTTCTCCCGCCTAGTTACGCGCATTCTTGCCCCGGCGGATGAGTTTTCTTTGGTATGGATTTTGTTTATAGCCGTGATGTTGATGATGCGAGAAGATGAAGATGTTCTGATGCTACTATTCCTCCGCGGAATACAAATGTTGTTAAGGTGCGTTGTTTGTTTTCTTCGTATGTATGCCCTACGTTTTCTTAAATAATGGTAATTATGCCAAGGAAAGGGGATGCCAAAAGTGCTTTTATCATTATGTGTTGTAGGTGTGTAGAGGTAAGAAGATTAATCCCAAGCAATCATCGAATTCTCCCACCGAGGGTTCCTCTCATTTCGAGGATGTAAATAGTCCCGTGTGTGGTGATGAGGACTCTTCGATAGGAAGAAGCGGTGAGACTTCTCCCTTTGTTCAAGAAGATGACGGTGATCGGGCAGTTGACGGTGGAGGTGATGATCCGGCCACTTTGGTGGTGGTCAGGGTGATCCGTCTATTGGTGATGGTCAAGGTGACCCGACCATTGGTGGTGGTCAAGGTGATTCGGCCCTTTGGTGGTGGTCAAGGTGACCGACCATTGGGGGTGGTCGAGGTGATTGACCCACCGGTGGTGGTCAAGGCGACCCGACCATTGAGGGTGGTCAAGGTGATTCGGCCCTTTGGTAGTGGTCAAGGCGACCCGCCGCCGCACTGTGGGGTTAAAGGTGATTCGGATGTTGGTGGTATTGGTGGTGGTAACTTGTCTATTGGTGGTGGTAACTTGTCTATTGGTGGTGGTGGTGGAAATCATGCCGGGGGGGGCTGCTCAGTCCAGTGTGAATGTTATAGATAAAGGTAAGAGACTTGTTCTGAGTAGTGGTGATAAGGATGGGGGTGGTTGTTATGAGTTCTCGTTTGGTAAGGTTTTGTCTGGGGAACAGTCATTTGACATGTCCACGGTTATGGGGCTTGTTTGGACTTCACCCTACTTCCCTGGGTGATGATTGGAGTGTTCTCGAGGATAGGCTGCGTTGGTGACCCATCTGGCAGGTCTGATGCTGGGGCTTTGGTAGTGCCCTCCGAGGGTTTTGCTGGTACCTCCTCCACTGTTGGTGGGGCCTTGGTGCAAGGTAATGTTGGTGCTGCTCATGGTGGGAATACCTCGGACTCCCCCTTGGATGATTTCTCGCAATCCTTAGCTGTGGATGGCGACGATCTTTTTTGGCGTGGCTGCGAAAGAAAACTTGTTGGTAGTTCCTCGTCCCGCCCCGTGATTGAAGGAGAAAAGAATTCGGATGCTTTTACTCGGAGGTCCATGGAGTTAACCCACGAGGAGGCGGTAGATCGAGGATGGGGTAAAAATCTCGTAGCCAGCGGGCTTGACCTTGTAGTGGATCCTCCCCTACCGTTCTTGACATGATGGCTATTCTTGATGGGTATCAATCGATTTACCCCCAGCGGTTATTGGAGGTTTGTCCTGTTCTTTTTATCCCTGACTTCTTTCGAACGTGATGTGAGCTAATTTCCCCCATTTTGTTGATAGATGATGAGAAGTGAGTATTGTAACCACCAACTTTAAGGCTCTTTAGGGCCAAATCTCTGTTAGAGGAAGCTTCGACATTGCGACAGGCACGCTTTCAAGTGTCGAGGCTTCGGTATCATGGATGAAGAAATAACCGAGCTAAAGAGTTTGCTCAAACGTAAGGAGCGGCGGGCACGGAAGAGGCTCAGCTACGTTACGAGTTGGCTCTGGTTAAGGCCAAGTTAGCTGTTGCTGAGAAAATTCCTCATCCATTTCAGGTCTGTGCTCCCTCTTCTTTGGTAGTTTCCTGCTTCTTATTTATTCTGAGTTTTCTCTTTCTTCCCTCCTCCCGCTGTACTATCTTCAGTGGGTGGAGTCCCTGAATTGTTGTGGCTTCGGAGTGAGAGGACTCGTCAAAAGGGGCGCATTGCTGAGTTGGTTGAAAAACTCAAGAGTGAGTCCGTTAAATGGAATGCCCGCGCGGATATCCATAACGCGATGGCCAAGAATGGCGTAAGAAAAATATTGCTTGGTAGATTTGCAAAATCGAAATAACCATGACCGCCACTTGTTTAACGGGGCCCTTTTATGGACGCGGACAATCTTGAGCAAGCCCGCGGCGAGGTTTCTTCCTTAGAATTTAGACTTAATGTTCGGAAGGCGAGCTGCGGCAAGCGCGGTCTTCGCATCCCTCGGATGTGCGGACTTATATGCAGCGTTTAGCCAAAGAGAGAGACGATGCTAGGGGCGGAATGTAGTGCTCTCGGTAGTGCTCTGTCCGCGTCTCGAGCCGATGTGGCTCGTCGGGTTGAACGTGAGAGAGACTTAGAGGTGACTATGTATCGTCTCTACAAGGGATTGGAATTGAAGAATGATGAGGTTAATCGACATCGTCATTCGGCTCGATGTTTGAAATGACTTGAGCGCAAGTCGGTATGCTCATAATCTGCCGCGGGTAGATTATGATAAGTTATCAAATGAATATGATTATCTTTGCAGAAGCGAGGGATTCCATTTGATCATTGTGAAGGTATACGTCTTCGCCATCGAGTGTGCTTTGAATTGTATGTCATAACTCACCGTCTTCTTTTATTGTTCGCAGAGCTCAATACGGCTTAAAGCCGCAGATGGAAAGTTTGCGAAGCTCGAGGCTAAGGTAGTTCAACCCGGAGGGTCAAGTTAGCTACCATCGCGGTCTGGCCTCGTCTCAGGATGAAACGCTGAAGCAAGCTAATCAGAGGATAGATCAGCTTTGTACTTCCTTAAATCAGGCTGAGATGAGGAGCGTAGCCATAGGTCTAATGGCCCGCAAACAACTGGCCGAAGAGATTAATAAGATTCTTGGTGAGATTGAGCTGGACCTTAAGAAAAATCATGGGTTAACCAAGAATTATACTCGGCGTCCCGTACCCGCACTCCCATCAAGTTCTTCCGGCCCTCCTCGGGTGGTAGCGTTCCTTCATCGGCGAAGGATAAACTGCCGATAACACTCCTGCTTTCGATGTACCGTAGTTAGTATGCTAGGGATTGATCTCGGTTGCTTATCCTTTTTGGCGTTTTTGTTATTTTACTATTTGGGCTTGTAATCAACTGCATGTATTAGATCAAACTTTGGTGTTTAAATCGATTTTGAATTTTGTTGAACTTATGTCCATCTTTAACTATAATGGAAAATTCCGTAGTTATTGTAACCCGCTGATATCAATCTTTGAGTTTGATAAAGTGTATTGTTCGTGAACTCCGTAGGTTGGTATCCCGGAATCGTCTTGTGACCTTGCACCCGTCCGCCTAACTCCACGGGCGGAGGATCACCGGACGGTGGGGGTCCGCGACGTTTTAAGGATATACTCCATTAATGTTCGCGGCTTGTAATATTGCACGGATATCTCATTCCCGTAAGAAGTCGCCTCCTGGTCATACACTTATAGACATTTACTGAGAGGAGTTACGAGAGATCGCATGTGTATGCTCCGATATATGCGTGTGTGTGTTTTGCACGGGATATTGCCCGTATATTGTAGTGGGTGTGATTCATGCTTTGTGCGGGGATATCCCTCTTGCTAAGTATAACGTCGGTTCCTAATAATAGTAATTGTACAACAATTTACGTGGTTCGACCTTAAGGCCTACATCCACGGGGTAACAATTGCATCGATATTTTATTATGATGTGACATGGTTTTCAATGTACACTTATGTAAGTAGTATATACATGTGGTTTATATGGTGTGTTGTATGTAGGTTGTGGGTTTTGAATAACTTGAAATGTGCGTGGGTAATGAACGGGATATGATATTTGAAAATGAAAACTTGGTATTGATTGAAAAATTAAGGCGCGTTACTCCTTTGTCGAGATAGAAACATGTGGATTAGCAAGTCCATTTTCTTCTTCTCAAAATGTGCACGCAGTGATGGATTATGGGTAGTATGGTTTGAGGTATTTGGCATTCCACTGCGATGCATGAGGATTTCCCCTTTCATATTACGCGAGATAGTAAGAGCCATTTCCCTGCGATGTCGTGTATTATGTAGGGTCCTCCCCAAGTTGGTGCTAATTTTCCCCACTTCTTTTCTCGGTATTGGGGAATGGTCCTCAACACGTGACTTGCCCATACAAAATTCCTAAATTTCACTTTTTGTTATATTCTCTCGGCCAGCCGGCGTTGGTAGTTTTCCATTCTTTGCGGTCTGTCGCTTCTCTTCTTTCTTCGAGGTCGTCAAGCCTTTCCAACATCATGTCCGTGGTGAGATTCTTTTCCCGTGCTTCGTCTTTGTAGTTGGAAGTAGAATTTCCTTGAGGATGACTGCTTGACTCCGTAGGTGAGTAGAAATGGGGATTCTCCCGGTAGCTGATCTTCGGGTTGTCCTATACGCCCATAACGTTATCAGCTATTCGCACCATCGTCCTTTGTACTCGTCTAGTTGTTTTTAAGAATGAGTGCAAAGTTTTGTTTGTGGGCTTCCGCTTGTCCCGTTGCTTTGTGGGTATATGGGGTGGATTTGTTTTTCCGAATCTTGAAGGTGTCGAACTGACAAGTCAATATTCTTTCCTTGTAGGCACATTCTAGTTGTCGGAGACTATCTCTGTGAGGGGATGCCAAAGCTGCAGATGATATTTTGAAAAATAAAAGTGAAGACGTCCGAATCCCGAATTCTTGCCGGTGCTTTTGCTTCTACCCATTTCTTGAAATAATCCGTTGCCACTATTAGGAATCTTCTTTTCCCCGTCCCCGATATGAGTGGGCCCTCTTATCGATCGATACCCCATTTCCCCAAGGGCCAAGGGCTATCGGCCGAGTTTAACTTTTGTAGGCTGGGCGTGGATTCGTTTACCAAATCTTTGACATTCTTCGCATCTCTTTGCCATTCTAGCTGCATCTCGGATCATGGTTGGCCCGATAATAGCCCCTGCGTCTTTGCCTTATCTCGCTAGGGATCTCATTCCACCGTGATTCCTGCGTCTCCTCTCTGTGTATATCTTTTAAAACGACATGCCCCTCTGACCGGGATAGGCAGCGACGCAGTGGTCCGAGGAATGATTTTCGATATAAGGCTTGATCTCTTAGTTCGTACATCCCTTCTCTTGACTGCACCTTCCTAGCCTCGTTTGGTGTCTGGGGAGTTTCCCTTCTTTGAGGAAAGAGTGGATTTCGATCTCCAATCTGCCTCGACTATAATCGTCGTCTTCCTCCGCTTGCCGTGTAATATCCTCGTTAAAATCGTCGAATATGTATTCTCAGACATCCTCGTCGGAGATATCTTTCTCCTTAGATTTGCGTTGGTTAGCCGTGCAAGTTTACGGGAGTTTGACTCGATGGTTCGTATACTCTTGTTACCTTGATTGCTTTGACGTCTTCGTTTTTAAGCATGGATGATATATACGCCTTGGAGCATCCGCATGTCTAAGCTCCTTCTGCGCGATGTCGGAAGGCGATTTTGGTATTTGGGAGGCCAATGCTTGCACTAGAGCCATGTATGCCACTAGTGTTTCATCGTACACATTGTATTCGTAGCCTATCTGCCGTATGATCGGTTGAGTCGCTTGTTACCCGCACTTCTTGTATGCCCAATTCAATTATCAAGCGGAGGCGTGGATCACTCCTTCATATTCTACGATGTTATTGGTATGGCCTTCGAATTCCAATCCGAATGCGTGTCGATTCTCTGTCTCCCGTGGGTGTGGTGATGACGATGCCTATCCCCGCGCCCTCTCTATTTTGGAGCCATCAACGAAGACTTCCCATTGCCGTGGGTTCACTGGTTCAAGAATATTATTGGGCTCGGTTTTTCTATTTACGGGCGCTCATAGCCTTCCATCCTTGTATGCGTACTTCTTCTTCGTTGTCCAAGGCGGCGTGTCTTTGAAAATCCGCTAATACCAGCGATTTAAGGAGTGTTGGAGCTCATAGTGGATGTTGAATTGGTCGAGGTATGTGCTCCATTTTGCTATTCGTCCTACCTTTCCCCGCCCCTTTGAGGATGGCCTCTAAGGGTGCCCGACATGGGATACGTATGTCATGCGTCGAAGTACGTCCTCGGCTTTAAAGTAGACCATACGACGGCTAGGATTAGGCTGTTCAATTCTCGTGTAATTTCATCTGGAATTCGGGGTCTTCACGACATAGTAGATCGGTTGCTCCTCCTTCGTATGGGTTACGGACGAGCACTTGCGCTTACCGCGTCGTTTGTTGCCGCAATGTAGAGTGCCAAAACCTCTCGGTCCGGTTTTACGAAGGATGGGGATTTTACGCTAGGTATTGCTTAATGCCCAAAAGCTTCTTCGCATTCGTCGTCCATTCAAATTTAGTCCCTTTCTTCGGTATGTTGAAGAAGAGCTTGCACCTATCCGAGGATCGTGATATGAATCTTCCCAGCTGCTAGGGGATCCATTGAGCTTTTGTACCTCTTTTAGGTTCTTCGGAGATGGCATGTTTGTTATGGCTCGGATTTTTTTGGGATCTACTTCAATGCCCCTTTTGTCACTAGGTATCCAAGGAATTTTCTGAGGTCACCCCGAAAGTGCATTTTTCCTGGTTTACCTTCATGTTATGTTCTCTCATAGCTCGAAGATGTCCTTGAGTCCTGGTGGTGGTTCTTTCTTATTTTGCTTTTTATGAGCATATAAATCGGCGTAAACTTCTAAAGTCTGCGATCCATGGCTTGAAAATAGCATCGACCATCCTTTGGTACGTTGCTCCCGCGTTTGGGCAGAAAGGCATTCTTACGTAACAATAAAGACCGTGGGGTGTGTAAAATGCGGTATGTTGCTGGTCTTCTTACGCCAAAAATAGTTGGTTGTACCGGAATATCCGTCCATGAATGACAACTCTTCATATCCTTCTACTGCGTCGACTAGGCGGGTCAATCTTTGGGTAGTGGATAGCTATCCTTTGGGCACACGCTTTGTTCGGGTTGGTGAAGTCGATGCGGTCCCGACTCCTCCATTTTCTTTGGTACTATGACCATGTTGGAGATCCACGTGGGGTATTTGACTTCTTTTATAAACCGGCCTCTAATAGCTTTCGTAGCTCCGTTTCTCTTTGCTTTGTGATGCTCTGTGGCTACCTTTCGTATCTTTTGTCGTATGCTGGGTGTGTGCCGGGTTTAATGCGTGACTCATCTTTGTCTGTCTTTGGGTCTATTCGACATATCGGATAGTTTCCATGCGAAGACGTCCGCGTATTCCTTTAGTAGTGTTATCGGTGAAGCTTCGTTCTTCGCTCATTAGAGTTCTATTTTGATCTTTCTAAGGATTACGCTCCGTCCCTATGTTGATCTCTTTCATCGCCTCCAAGGATGTGAAAGTGGGCTTGGTTCCCCAGTGTGGGAATTTTCTTTAATTGCTATTTGGTAGCTTCAGATTCTTAAGCCCGATTAACCTTTGATGTGGAGGCCTCAGTGTTTTCTCTGAGAGTTCCCTCTAGCCAAGCTTTTTCCCCGAGATTTCCTCAGGATATTCATCGATGGCCTTGTCTTTGGATACGCCTTCTCACGGGCCTTGCGGGTTTTCCTTTTCTCATCTTCTTCGTTGTTGAGTTGTATTTGCATCGCGTGGCACTCTTTTCGGAGGCTTGGTCACCCTTTATCTCCATTATTCCTAGGGAGTGGGAAACCTAAGGTATTGATGGTAGGTAGCTGCGACTCCCTTGAGCTTATGGACCCATCTCCCGTCCAATAATGGCATTGTAGGGTGAAGGCGTGTTTACCACGCTAAAGCGAGTGTCGATTTTCATGGGCCTCGCATCCACTTGTAAGACAATATCCCCAAGGGGCTTCGTAGCCGTGCCATTGAACCCGTAGATGGTGTAGTGTGAAGTCAGGAGTTGCTCATCGTTAAGCTCCATGCGTTTGAATGTATCGTAAAACAATACATTTACGGAGCTTCCTCCATCGATGAGGATTTTCCTTATGTTGCATCCTGCGATTGGCAATGTGAGGATTAATGGGTCATTGTGATCTTCCATGTCGTCCTCAATATCATCGGCTTCAAAAATTAGAGGCGCGTTCATCCACTCCTCGTGCTCTTCTACTTCCTTCCCGTTTATACTGTAAAGCTCACAGTAATCTTCAAATTGTTTTCTCAGTCGTTTTCCTATTTGTGCTGTTAGGGTTGGTTCTTTGCTTTCTGAGCAGGATATAGAGTTCAATGTGCGGTTACCCTCAGGTAGTTGGACCTGTTTGCTGCGTTTGGCTCTATCTTCCATTCCAGCCTTTTCCACATATTTTTTGAGATCCCCTGTATCTATCAGCTTTTGTATTGCTATCTTGAGATTTTTGCATTTCTCTGTCGTGTGTCCGTAGAAGCAGTGGAAATCGCAGTACTCTTTGGATTCTGCAGAGGCTGGTGGTTGTTTCCCTTTAGACCAGGGCCAGTCTAAGTCTTCGCGATCCTTGATCTCCTTCAGTATGCGTGGATAGCTGGTGTTGAGCTTCGTATAGACCCGGTCTTCAAACTTTCTGCCACTCCTTTTGCGATCGTCTTTTCGATCCTTTTGGTGTGGGCTGGGCCTGTCTTCTAATTCCGCGGAATTTGTCCGTGGGGTTCGTTGTACCTGCGCTCGGGGGTTATCTTTTTGAATTTCTTCTAACCTTGCATGTTTTTCAATGATTATCCTTAAATCTCCCTCAGTGGTTGGGGAGGTACCGTGGATTTCGACAAACAGCGGACTCATCCTATCAAGCCCCCATTTGTAACAGTTAATACTCACCACGGGATCCACGTGTCCAATGGCCTGACATACTTTGTGCCATCTATCAGTGTATTCTCGAACGGACTCCCTGTACTTAATTGCAAGTGAGAAAAGCTTGTCCATCCCTGTGTTCACAACTTTGTTGTACATGTAGGTGGCCGAGAACTTTTCGGTGGTGATCATACGCAATTAATGCACCCGACGGCTTGAGGTTATCAAACCAAGATAGCGCGGATCCTTTTAGGCTTGAAGGGAAATATCTGCATAGTATAGCCTCATCATCGTAATCCCACACAGCCATTACCACCGTTGTAATATCGTAGATGAGCCGAGGGGTCAGCGGATCCCGTCGTAACATTCAAAGGTCGGGACCGGGACATTTTTTGCGGAATGGTGGCCGTAGCTAACCCCGTCGTGCAAGGGGGTAGTGTTGGCTTCCTTCATAATCTGTTCTAGTCTTCCACCTCCTTGCCTGGTTTTGAGTTGATTGATCTCTGCTAGCATTTCCGCGGAGGGTTTTCCATTGCCAAACGATTGCTCGTCTTGAATGGATGATCGTGTCTTTCTTGTGGGTTGCGATGTTGTGGCTTCCTCAGTGTCGTAGTAGTCCTTTAAGTGTTAACTGGGTGAGACCTTCCATTATTCCGCATCTCTATGGGGTATTGTTCTTCGGTTAGTCGTTGCGGGATATTCTCGAGCCGTCCCTCCGTCCCCATTACGTATCGCCGAGTTAGCTTCGTCATCTTGATTCTCTCGTTCGGAGCTTCGGAGGATCTTCTCTCTTAGTTCTTTGGTTTTCTTGAGCTAACAAGGCCACGCATCCCGCGTACGTTAGTTGATTCCTCTTTAGCTCCTCCGGTTGCGCCAATATTTGTCTTTACATTTGGTTCGACGCTTGATTGGGGGTTCCTTCCTGTAGTTGAGTTTGTCCCTCGGGGATCGTGGTATTGATTTCCCCCATGAATGGTATGCCCGGCTCGATTATTCCGTTGGATCCTTCCTGTAGTTGAGTTTGTCCCTCGGGGATCGTGGTATTGATTTCCCCCATGAATGGTATGCCCGGCTCGATTATTCCGTTGGATCCTACCCGTAGTTGTCTCCTTTGTTCATTGTCCTATGGCATCCCATAGGGATGGTTCTGGATTATTGATTGACTATAACCTCCCGAGGTCGACCGGCCTGGTTGCACTGTCACTTTAGTAGTAGAATTACTGGGAAACCCCCTCGGTTGGTGCAGCTCTCTTGCGACACAGCTTTCTTTGCTTCAATTGCGATGATGCCCGCGTTTAAGAGCAATGTGCTTTTCGCCCGGTCTGCGTATTGTCATGTTAGTCGTCCTTCGCCCTTTTGTACGCTCCTTAT
Organism: Papaver armeniacum; assembly: GCA_023531295.1. Taxonomy (NCBI): domain Eukaryota; kingdom Viridiplantae; phylum Streptophyta; class Magnoliopsida; order Ranunculales; family Papaveraceae; genus Papaver; species Papaver armeniacum. The sequence continues at coordinate 149,920 of JAJJWW010006662.1, read as the reverse complement.
TACTGCCGGTGTGGTCCTTGGAGAGCGTCTCTTGAGTTATCTTTGTCTTTCCAAAGATCTTTGTTCTTTTCCATTGCAATAATCACGCGAGAAAAGTGGGAGGTAATCCGAGACCCAAGAGTCCACTGAGGTTGTTGTTAGTTCAACTTTGTTTTTGTTAACTCGATTTCTAGTGGTAATGAGTGTACTTAGGTTGTTAATTTGGCGATTAGTACGACAGGACATAGGCAGTGCGGATTTGGCCTAGGGATAAGGTCCATGGGTCAATATTTGCAAAAAGCCCAAATCTTTTGGTGGAAACTTTGTTTGAAATTCTAATTAAAACCTAGATGTATTGGTAGAAAACACAACAGATCTAAGAACAAGTCTGTTGGCTAAAAACCCAGATCTGTTTGTTTAAAAAGTCACATAATGCTCAGATCTGTTGGTAGAAAACCCAATAGTCTAAGAACCAGTCTGTTGGCTAAAAACCCAGATCTGTTTGTTTAAAAAGTCACATAATGCTCAGATCTGTTGGTAGAAAACACAATAGACGAAGAAGTGTGCGAAAAACGAATCCATGAATAGATCTGTTTGTTTAAATAAAAATATTTGAGGTTGAGGTCATTGAAGTCACGGGAAAGATAAAATCTTTTCTGGGACAAGGTCCCTGTTTCTAGCGCCAAATTGTGAACACGAGAATCGGGTTTCGCTTCCACATGATCACAAACAATCTATATAAAAGTTGAATACGTGCCTTTGTGGTGTGAGAAGTATGGAACAAGCATAGGTAGATGATAATTCATAGATTCCAAACCCCTCTAGTTTGTCATGATCTCATTATCATCTCAGGGGATCCAGATAGATCTCGGAATACGCATATATAAATGAAACTATCGGTGCAAAAGGTAAAAGAGACAACGATATACGTGGTTGGCCAGACTAAGGCCTCGTCCACGGAGTGAGGAGATTCACTATAAAATAAATGGTTACAAAGATGATCACAAGATCTTGTGATCATCGAACACATGAGCTAGAACTCACTTACTTCTCCCTATTCTCTCTCCTCTCTAGTTTTTCTTTTCGATCCCCCTCTCGATTGGAGGGTATACATATTTATAGTTAGAGTGGGTGGGTCCCACCGACAATGAAGTTCTTTGAGATCTTATCTTCTCGCACACTTTGTGCATGGTCCGCGGACTTCTATATTATCCCGCGGCTTATACCGTATCCGCGGCTTCTCGCATCCCGGCTTCTACGGGTCCGCGGACTTCTATGTCAACCCTCGTTTCTTCCGTTGGTGCGTCCGACACGTGTTTCCGAGCCGCATTAAATGCGGGTGGTTGGGGCGGTCCTGGTCCCGCACCGAGTGGTGTCGGTCCTCTTGTCACGTCCATGTCGGTTAGACTACCTCGACCGTTGATCATGCCTTGCCTCGTGATGGGTTAAAGCCATCCTTGGTGCTACGCGGGGCTACCTATCTCGGTGCTCCTTCGCTTCCGACCGTTGGTTTTGACAGATGGCACGTGAGTAAGTGCCACGGATGCCCCTATGTGTCATCCTGTGAGTGATGTCATCCACGTGGACCCTGTTAGCGCACGTGGCAAAGGAGATAAATTAGTGTACTTACATGAACAATAACTAACACAATAATCAATTTCCATAAAATCATCACCAAAATCATCTTCCACGACAATGAAACAAAAATAATTAAAAAAACTTCTGTAATCATATAAAACATATATGAACCCCTAATTACATCCGAAAACCTAAAAGTTGAAATTGATGAAATCAAACTTATAAAACCACAATTCCACATTAATACGGAATACCCAATCACCGATTTGAGAAGAAATCATCATCAATTACAAGAAATTCTCATTATGGTGGTATAGCTTTTATTACACATTCAAGGTTGTGAAAGGCTTGATTATATGATCCTATTCACCGAAGAAAAATAACCATTCTCAATCGCAAGGTCATCATTCTTCTTTAAAAGCTTCCTTACTTTGATCTTGAACCTTCCAATTTCTCTCTGCAAGTACAAGTTTGTTCCTTTTTTTCGGCTTGTTTTCTTTTTCTCTTCTTGTCATAAGAAGGAACCAGAGACGTGAGAGATGAAGAAGCTAAACAGGACTTGTGGTTTGTTTGGTTCAATTGTGTGAGATCCATAATTAATTTTCTTAGATAATGACCACAACCGCTCAATACCATCGAGATGATGATACAATGACATATAAAAGCACATGGGATACACTGTTATTTGAAAAAAAAAGTGAGGTCAAAAATGTCATTTCGCCAATCCATGATATCTCCTATCTTGAGGTATTGGTGGTCAAGGCCGAGATATTGACTAGTTAACTTCCCTGGACAGAAATTTTAACGGTTGGGGCATATTACCCAAAACTGGAAATGCGAGGCATATTCCCAAGATTACACCGCGTTTTGGGGCATATCCCCAATTTTCCAGATGAGGAGGGTAGAAACCACTGAGGAGGGAAGAAACCACCGAGGCGTATTCCCAATTTTCCAGGATGAGGTGTATTCCCAAGATTACAGCGTTTTGGGGCGTTTTGGGAACCACGAGGAGGAAGAAACCACCGAGAGGGATCTCAAACAAGCTGGTGGATTACGAGGCTAGTATGGAACCAAATAAGTTTCCGGATGAACGAGTATCCTTTCTCGTTGCATGATTCGTATAATTCGATTTCTTTACCCAACTCGGATGCATGGTGAACGCTCGCGGGTGCAGAACTCCATGCGGTTGATAGATGTTTTTTATGCTTGCATGTCAATCCATTGTGTGGGCCGAAGTGTTATAACGAGAGAACAAGTAACATTCGACTTTATCAACTCTCGTCTTCTATTTTGGGTTTCTTTGTGGCTGAATTCAACAATATTTGTGAGCAACTATTTCCTCAAGAATTCCATATCACACCATTCGGCTCACCATTTTAAGTCGAGAGATACGAAATTAAAGATTGGTTTCATTTCATGACATTGTATAACAATAAAAAGAGCGAGAGAGTTTTTTGAAAGGGATTCTGAATTCGTTTTACATGGCACGATATTTTATGATTGGCTTTTTTATCGTGATACCAAAGAAACAAAAAGAGAGAGAGAGACAAAATTACTTGGATTTGTTGGGGTTTCCTCCTGGTAACGGTCGACTAGTTGTATCTGGTGCTCTATCAAACATACATACGAACATCCCAAATATAGATAAAGCAAGGCAAACAAGCATAAACGAGTAAACAATAAAAGCATACCACGACACGAGATTTTTAGTGGTTCGGCAAAGCGCCTACGTCCACTTGCGATGATGATCTTTTTCACTATTATGAAAACCACCGAAGAACAACTACAAGTACATCTTATGGTGTTAGCCACTTATGACTCTCTAGCATTAGAACCATGACTAGAAGACAACCTTGGCTCAACCACTATCTTGATACCTAGCATCATAGCACCATTGATGTGATTAAATACAACCCTTGAAGAACATTCTCCTTGTTGAAACCTCACGCCAGATATAAGAAACACTCATGGCAGCCTCACCTTTCTCTCTTGACCCTGCACAACTCCTTTGTGTTTCCTTAATGCTCAAGAAGAAACCTTAGACTCACCATGAAACCTCTTCATAAGATTACCACCCCAAGAGGTGGGATGGAATCGATTGTTGGGGTTTCCTCCGGTAACGGTCGACCACTTGCGTCTGGTTTTCTAACAAACATACATACGAAAAGCCCAAACATAGATATAGCAAGCAAACAAGCATAAAAAAGGATTAACGATAAAAGCATACCACAACACGAGATTTATAGTGGTTCGGCAATGCGCCTACGTCCACTTGCGATGATGATCTTTTTCACTATTATGAAAACCACCGAAGAACAAATACAAGAACACTTTGTGTGTCATCCACCTATGTCTCTCTAGCATTACAACCCATATCTAGAAGACAACCTTGACCCAACCATATCTTGTCATCTAGCATCGCAGCCCCATTGATGCGATTACATACAACCCTTGAAGAACATTCTCCTCGTTGTAACCTCACGCCAGATATAAGAAACACTCATGGCAGCCTCACCTTTCTCTCTTGACTCTGCACAACTCCGTTGTGTTTCCTTAATGCTCAAGAAGAAACCTTAGACTCACCATGACACCTCTTCATGAGATAACCACCCCAAGAGGTGGTATGGAATCCCTCACAACTCCATTGTCGATTCCATACTTTATCCAAATCATTTCACGTCTATATATAGTCGACTAATACTTGGAGGTCAAATATAATACTTCGTGACCAAGTTCCACTTTGGTTTCCTTAATATGAAATACTCTTTGGTTTCCTAAGTGTCATACTTGGTCGCCAAGACTTACCCCTGTTAAGTCCTGCTCACTTGGCGACCAAGGAAACAATATTAATTATTAGCAAATTAACTTCACAAATCTCCACCTTTGTTGATAATCTTTTGCCTCCCTTCTTTGTTCTTCCTTTCATGTTCATCGTCGCCACCACCTTGCACCTTTCGGTGACTTCCGTAGAATATTGATCAAGTACAAACCATGTTTGAACTTAATCCTTAGTGCCACCTTTATAAGCATGTATCAATTGTCCTTCCACGAAGTCTTCGATAATGAAAACTCTCTACCAACCATAGTATCTCGCACAAAATGATACCTAATACTAATATGTTTTACCCTTCCGTGAAAATCTTCACCGCTAGAAAACATCTACAGCACTTAGATAACCACAATGCACATCCATGCATTTTTGTTTGACTCCAAAGTATCCAATCAAGCATTGAAGGTAAATTGCTTCCTTCATAGCCTCATTTACCCATATCAATTCAGACTCCTTTGTCAATCGAGCTGCAACTGATTGTAAAGACGACCTCTAGCTTATTGGACGACAAGCCACTGTAAAGACATATCTGTTTTGAAGATTTAAAACAATCCACATCACCACATCATCGGAATCTACTTACCTACAAAATTATGACAGTTCTTCACCACCATAACGTTTGTACACCAAAGCATTCTATTTACCCCCTAGGTACCTCTCCAAACTCTATACTAAATTGAGACTCTGATTTCTCAATATCCATTATTCTCTTCGCAGCAATAAACATGTAAACCAGTATATAAGAATCACCACTTGTTAGTTTATATTAACCTAACCATGTTAGTCTCCGAGAAACTAAACCCTCTTGTATGTATCAAGATATATCGAGCCTGACTCCTATTACGCACCAAACCAAATAAGCAATCCGTGGATCCTTATCATTGTGCAAAAATCTTGAGCCCATCTCTACCATGAGTCTTGCTTTAGCGAAGTCCATCTCACATTGAAGCTTGATCTACAATCATATCTTCTCTGAGTCTTAATCCTCTTAAAGCTCATCATTAGTGAATATCGTCTATTCAATGGTTCCGTTACTTTGCATACATACTTCCTTCTTTGCAAGAAAACCTTTGAGCTGAATTTAATTTTTCCTTACTCCATAAATGAGTACCATATAAGAAGTTTTCCTTGACTTGTGCACAGCCACAGACCACCACCATAGTCAACAAGGTATGGATTTATGTATTCTTACCACTGGAGAGAATCTTTGTAAGCAATACCTTCCTTGTGCATAACCCTTGACTATCAATATTCTTAATTACGTCGTACGCCTTTCGTACTCGGAGTTTCTTCCTTTCACATGAACATTTGACCACCCATCGACCTTCTTGCCACTGTAAAATTCTTCAACTGTAATGGAGACCATTCGTCATTGGGCTTAGTTGTTCATCGAAAATTTTCTTTCGTTGTTGCCGAGATTCACCAATTTGAAACTCCACCTGATCTATATATAATTAAGATATAAATCACTTGGGAATAAATTCCCACATACCCATTTTACCAATCCTCCACCCAAGTTGAAATTTCTATGTTACGATAAACAAAGAATTCACTTCACCTCTTCTAGATGACTTCAACTTGACGATAACGTTATTGGTAAACCATAATTGATATGACACGCTACTTTACACCAGCTCACAAAACTTTAATTACCTAAAAAATAATAATTAGGCAACATGCACCATGTCTGCTCCCTCCGTTTAATATTCTTTATTACTACAAAGCGCCATACTATGCGTGAACACTGACAACACTTCTTTATAGACTCAACACATTGAATCCATACAGTTAAGCAATTTAACCTGTGTGACCTTATTGTGTCAGTCCAGGCTTTCATTACCATAGTATTACTGCACTACCTTTCACGACTCTACCAACTAATGGCGTACTACCACACTCTCCATGATAAGTCGTCATACAGCAGATCAATAAAGAATCTCCGTCTTTGAATACTTTCGCTTAAAGTATTCCCTCACGCATTCGTATGAATGCACCACACGTCCTATAGAACGTACCTCCACTATACCTTTCGTATAATTAAAAGTTCTGCCATACTCCTTTCTGCGAACTCAACGTTCACAACTTTAAGTTACGAAAATCCATCACCTAGCTTCTTTTCACTTATATGCCCCAGACATATTTATTAAGGTCTTAAAGAACTAGATAATCAACATCATTACTGATTCCCGCACAAGCTCTCCACCTACTACTGTACCACCACATAAGAAACACAAATCTTTGTTTCTTAGCTTGAATTACCAACTTTGACTCTGACTCCATCACCTTTGGAAATCCACCTTCCGTTACACCATCGTAACGGTTGGATTCAAAAAATTCCATGTGACATCAAATACTTCTTCAACTCAGGAATGTGTCCACAGGATTTACTTTACCCCCATGATTCTTGATTTATAATTGTCCTAATCCAAACTATACCACACCGCAATTATTACCGAGTAGTACAAGTACTACCTCATACTGAACCGTAAGAAGTAAACCAAGCCCAAATTGAGACTCATATGAAAAGAACAATTAAATCGAAAACCACACTTCGCAATGATCACCACATGTGACCTCCCACACATTCCCGATAGAAGAGCTTCTACAACTCCGTAATTTGTCATTACAATTCTCCTTGGCTTCACGCTTGAAAAACTTTCTTCCAAGATCCTTCTTCATGACACTAGGAACTGGCGGACTTATCTTTGAATAATCCCTTATACCCCATTTATTATTTCCGAATTTTCCGTTGTTTAGATACAACCCTTGATCCCGATCACATTCAATTGTATCGGCATATCATATATATCCAGAAAACAACAAAGCGAGGTAACATAGCTTGCTCTTTGCCTTTAACATCTTCTCCCACATTCATTAAGTAACACATTAAGTTAGTGAAATGATTAAGAAGTTTGTTAACGAGACATACCATCTCCGAATCGATAACGATGAACTCATGCTGCTTTTAAAGAAACAACACTCCCGAAAATCACGTTCTTCCCGATCAACATCCTTCCAAAATCTCCACGGTATTCCCCTTTCAATGCCTTATCGAAGGACCTCATTGAATCACCATATTTCACTTGAACTTAAGAGTCCAAAGAATCTTATTTCCGTTAATCTCCTTCATCGAACTATTGTTCGAAATCTCCACTTGTTCCGTTGCCAGCCCTAACTTCCTAAACACATACGCCATCGAATATCCTTTCAAGTCGACCATACCGAGCCAACCATGGCTCTGATACCAATTGTTGGGGTTTCCTCAGGTAACGGTTGACTACTTGCGTCTGGTTTTCTAACAAACATACATACGAAAAATCCAAATATAGATATAGCAAGCAAACAAGCATAAAAAAGGATTAACGATAAAAGCATACCACAACACGAGATTTATAGTGGTTCGGCAATGCGCCTACGTCCACTTGTGATGATGATCTTTTTCACTATTATGAAAACCACCGAAGAACAAATACAAGAACACTTTGTGTGTCAGCCACCTATGTCTCTCTAGCATTACAACCCATATCTAGAAGACAACCTTGACCCAACCATATCTTGTCATCTAGCATCGCAGCCCCATTGATGCGATTACATACAACCCTTGAAGAACATTCGCCTCGTTGTAACCTCACGCCAGATATAAGAAACACTCATGGAAGCCTCACCTTTCTCTCTTGACTCTGCACAACTCCGTTGTGTTTCCTTAATGCTCATGAAGAAACCTTAGACTCACCATGACACCTCTTCATGAGATAACCACCCTAAGATGTGGGATGGAATCCCTCACAACTCCATTGTCGATTCCATACTTTCTCCAAATCAGCTCACGTCTATAAATAGTCGACTAATACTTGGAGGTAAAGTATAATACTTAGTGACCAAGTTCCACTAGTTTCCTTAATATGGAATACTACTGGTTTCCTAAGTGTCATACTTGGCTGCCAAGACTTACCCCGTTAAGTCCTGCTCACTTGGCGACCAAGGAAACAATATTAATTATTAACAAATTAACTTCATAGGATTCATTCTATTTTGTTCTGTAATGCCTTATTCTCCTTCATCAATGGCTACTTACTTAATCATCTTTTTAATCCTCATCATCCTCACTGCAATCCCTCAATTCACTCAAGCAATGATTCCAGATAATGATCAAGTCTCTTCAACATCATCACAACTTCGGATTATTGTTGAAGCTTTAATGGATTCTAATGGTGATGAATCCTCGAATATCACTTCTCAATGAGCTGTCAAATGCTTCTTATATATATATCCTCGAGATCTTGTAAAATGGCATTATGTAACTTGATTGTGAAAGTCTTGTCTTCAAGAGGCTCTTTGTTTGTAATGCATTATAGTTGGACCAACCCTACGATATTTTGTTTTGTATTTAACTGAAATAAGCAAGAAGTATGTGGACATGTTTGCAAGAAAATATAGATGATAAGCTCCTTTTCTTGCACAGGAATGAGGGTGATATTTCAGTCGCCAAGATGAAGGCCGCTGAAGAAGCCTTGGAAAAGGTAATACTTTCTCCATGTTGCCATGTGTCAATTCTTAATGCCAAATGTATTACCCTGCATTTATTTGATAAGCATGATTCTTGTGAATATAAAAGTGACCTAAATGAATACCTCTAACTCATTATGATTTTACTGAGTGGAGTGGCTAGTTTGTTGTCAAGGAAAGGATCATTCTTTTCCCGGAATCTAGCACCACTTGAACAGTTAAACCTTTATGATCTGTAAATAGGATAGAGTGTGTAGTGATACACCGCGCCAACCATCTAAGTGGTACTAAAGCCAAATGTGATCCAATTTGCTTGTGTGCCTTCGTACATGAGTTGTTTCTTCATAGGAATGGTAATGGATACGTAACCGAATGATTAAATCTCTAGCTTGGACCTGTGCACAAGCCATACTTTGTCAGCTGTAGTTTGCAATTTTGCATCCAGTTAGAGCTAAGGTTGTGTTTATGCTATATTATGTAGATTGCATTGTCAAATTTAAAATCTAAAGCAAATATGGAAATCAACAAATGTCAAGAGATCATTATTGCAAAACATGAAGAGTTACAAGCTGCAGAAGAGAGCCTTTCCGGACTAAAAGAGGTGATGTGGTTATTTATTCTTCATGATTTTGTTTTTCTTGCATTGCTTGTTTGCACATCATCATATATTTCCGCGGGCCTCTTGTTATTCCCTGTCTAAGTAGCTATTAGGACAGCTGTATACACATGTTTACCAATACCTGAATCTGTATACCTATCTCGTTTCAGTTCAAAAGAAAAGATAAATATCCCTGTATCTTTATTCTAAATGGGATAATTTTCATGACCTATGGTCTAGGTTGAGATTGAGTTTTTGGGAAATCATGAAACTGTGGAGGTAGCAGGTAGCTTCAATGGGTGGCATCAACCAATTTACATGGATCCCAGTTCCTTCTTCTACAAGTACCACTGAATTAAGGTCTTTAATTTATTATTTCTTTCCGTCCATTGGTTTACTTTTCTGATGTAAAGTGTTCTCTAGATGACATCTTTGTTTTAAAGACCAAGTTGAAGTCAGATGTTGAGGAGGAATGCGTGAAACTTGGTCCAATAGAGCTAGTTAAGTTATTCAGAGAATCCTGATGATGTTTTTCCTAGTTTTCCTATTTGAAATATATCGATGGAGATGATTTAAAATTTAAAACAACATCTCATTTTAGGAACATTTTGTTTCAGTTGACACAAACTAGGTCACCCATCCATTTATGAACTACAACATAGAACATTGTATATCAAGTCACAAAAAATTGGGTCTCATGATCATCTTAGTATGTTTGTTGTGTTACATGTATACATTTGTATCGGATACTCATAATTTTTGTTGACTTCAATTGCAGTGGCTATGGATTGAAGATGCGTAGCTGCTGTCGCTTTAGATTCCATTCGCTTCACCAATTCTGCTTCAAATGCAGCAATCTGCGGCATGAGAAGGCTGCTATGTGAGTTATGTTTTTGTGCATGTTAGTCTGCGACATGAGAAAACTTAGAAATAGGTTAGGAACCTAAAGACTGTTATGTAAGTTCTGCATCTGTTAGTGTTATCTTATATGCCCTTTAAGTTCTAAACCGATATTGTAATCATCCATTATATTCCCTCAAAACATAGGAATTCTCTGAAGTCTTTCTTGCTGAAAGAGTAAGTAATTATTGTTGTTGAATGTGTGACTGAATTTGGTTGAATTGAATCAAACATTTTTGCAGGAATTATTTTTGAATTCCACGTATTTCCGAAATGACATCGAACCATAGTCAAGATTATCCTGGTCAAAATTGGTCGGATTGACCAATTTTGACCAAGTCCTGTTGACTGGCAGTAATTTTTTTGCTGTTACGAAAACTTTCGTAACGGCTCGTCAACGTTACGACATCGTTGTTACAAAAAAAAATCGTAACGGCCCGGAGCTGTTACCACGTGGCAAATTCGTAACGACTCACAGTTGTTACGAGAGCCGTTAAACAGAAATTCATAACGGCCACAAAGCCATTACAAAAAAAATGTAACACCCACTTTTGCAACAGGCAAGAGCCGTTACTACCCGTTTTAGTAACGAATTGGTTCTGTTACTAATCCCAGAATTTGGTGTAGTGACAGGAGAATATACGGCTAGGAATAACCTAGACGTATACAACTGGTTGCGGATAGTATTTCTCCATCTCGTACGCATCGACTATATTATGGCTGGGAGTTCTAAGGTATCCCAACCGTAAATCCTACAAACGACTAGGAGTTCTAGGATATCCCAACCTTGTAACATATAAACGGCTGGGAAAACAATCAATCCCAACCGTGACATCTATTTACGGCTGGGAATACAAGAACTCCCAGCCGTAAGCATTTTCAGAAACTGTTTTTTCAGACCTAAAATTTTCGAAACCAACAGAATAATCAACAAAACGCTTAAATAAAGAGTGGGTTTTGAAATTCATACCTTATTGCTATCATATCAGGACTCGCGGCGGCTGGTGCATCTCCTTCATTCACTTCTTCTTGATCTTCAGTTTCATCTTCATTTGATGAAGTTGGTTTCTCTGCTTCAGAAGGAGGTTGATTCGACGAAGATTGACCTAAATTTTCTTTAGGTTTCATGGCTTTATAGAATGAGTTAATCGACGAAGAAATTTTTTTGAATCGAAGAATGGAAGAAGAAAAGAAGAAGAAAGAAAACAGAAAGAAGAAGAAGAAGAATGGGAAGAAATAAAAGAGTGAGTGGGGGACGGTTTTTTTTCTACCCATTTAATGATTTTCAGTTTTTTTTTTAATGATTTTTTTTTATTAGATTAATTAGTTAATGGAAGGGTAGAAGGGTAAAAAGTGAAAATAATTGAGGGTATTTTTGAACTTTTATATAAATCTGATTTCCCCCTATAACATTTAGGTTCCACTTAGTAATTTAAGCCCCCAAAGTCCCATCCCCTTTAAGCCCCAATAATAGGATTCTTCTTTTATACTTTTAGTATCCTCGTTTAATTAGGGGCCATGGATTTTAATTGGGGGCCTCCCACCGGAGGAAAAAAAAGGTCACCCACCCTAATTTGGGTTATCCCTTATCCAAATTTCTTTAAATGGCTAATCTACCTTATATAATTAGTGATAATCTTATTTAATTAGAGTTCAACTTTTTTTTTTCCAAATTTTTTGTTTGCAATTTTCTTTCTTTCTTTCTTTCATTTTCCTTTTCTTTTTTTTTTGCCCATATTTGTATAAAAAATCGTCATGGTATAGGAGTGTTTCAGTGACGACTCTAAGCTGTTGTTAATGTTTTGACTGTTTCAATGACGACTCTAAACAGTCGTTATTTCCTATAAAAGAGTCGTTATCTTCTTCGAAGAGTCATTAATGGCGAAAATGTACGACTGTTTGGAGTCGTCATATGCATAATCAATTCCCTGACGACCCTTTGAAAGAGTCGTTATTGTTTTTATTATGTATATGACGATTCCAAACGGTCGTTATTGTTTTTAAAGTGTCGTTAGTGATAGTCGTTATTTTATAAAAAGAGTCGTTATCTTCGAAGAGTCATAATGGCAGAAATGCATTAAAGGATCGTAATAGTATTGAATACAACCATGATGACCCTTAACTGTCGTTATTGTCTTTGAAGGGTCGTTATAGAGTCGTTATTTGAAGAAAAAAAAATCATAAAAGGTAAAACAATATTTTCACTATAGGTTTAATACGCTCCTGAAAAATTTGGGGTGCAAATAAAATATCTAGGCCCCCAATTAAAATCCATGGCCCCAATTAAACGAGGTTTAGTATATATAATCACATTCTATTTGATCTTACTACATTTTGCGAAATACAGCTAATAGCAGATAAGATTGAACAAAACTGAACCATATATCATCTTCCATGACACTTCATTCATCCTAACCATCCATCTCGCTCTCAAAGTCACATCCCACAATCGGTACCAAAAGCAGCAGTACACGTGTATCTAGTTGAGGTGAGATTAAGATACATGTTTCTTAACGCTCCACCGTAACATATGAACATACCTCGTGGTCTATCACTTATCTAAAAGGAAAATGGATCATTTGGCCAAATATTTTTAAAACAAGGTTCAAATGACCGAGTACAAATTAGTATGGGTGAAATTGACACACAAAAAAAAAAGGAAGAATGAAACTGGATTCATCCTGGCTTAAACTTAAGAAAGATCGAGGATGAAACGGGATGCATCCTGATGTAAATTAAAAATAAGAAAAAATATTTGAAAATAGACAGGATAAAACTGTTTACATCCTGGCTATTTTTACAAATTTGTCCATTTAAACAGTATCAAATTTTACATGTCTTTTTCACCCAAAAATTAATGATTTTGGTCTTTTTAACCAATTTTGTGATATCTAAACCATTAGTCAAATATTTTTCTTACTTGATGACTTATATCTATGTTCTAGACTACGAAATCTAATTTGCACACAGGTACTGTGGAAACACAACTACCAAATCTCTCTCTCTTTCTTTCTTTTTTTTTTTATTTTTTTTTTTGAACGCGAACACACAACTAGCAAATCTAATATAATTGAACGTTAAATGAAGTTCTTTCTTTGCCTCCAAATTTCTTTTTTACTAAACAGATTAATTTCATGGAAATTCTTTCTTTCCCTAGCTAGAAAATCTCCTTGTAAATAACTCTTTATCTATAGAATCGTCTTTGATAACTTATGTCAAAATACATATTACACTTTAAACGGGTAATTTTATTTTCACAAAATTGGTCAAAAAGACCAAAATCAACAATTTTTGGGTGAAAAAGACAGTTAGGTTTTGATACTGTTTAAATAGCCAAAAATTAAAAAGATACTGTTTAAATGGACAAAAATTTAAAAATAGGCAGGATGTAACCAGTTTCATCCTGTCCATTTTCAAATATTTTTTTCTTATTTTTATTTTACAGGATGCATCAGGTTTCATCCTCTATTTTTAAGTATAATCGGGATGAATCCGGTTTCATCCTTGCTATTTTTTTTTGGCTATTTCACCCATACTTTTTTATACTTGTCCATTTGAACCGTGTTTTAAATTTTTTTGGACAAATGACCCATTTTCTCTTTTATTTTTATTTTGCCGACTTGATTGCATATGCATATGACTCAACTAAACCATTTGATGAATGGAAATCATGAAAAACAAAATACCCACCGTTCTAGTCCAGCGAATTACCAAATTAATAGTGCAATATTTTTGTTTCTAAAATACTGATATATGCTCCTCATTTCTTTGTTTCTAAGCTTAAAATTAACTATTTCCTTGCTTCACTCGATGTAATTGCCTTTATATAATACAAAACGGCAAGCTTATTGGATTTTTACACAGTCAAGTAGTTTTTATAACAAAAGTGAACAATATTGATCGGCAAAATGATGCGTACATGCACACTGGCTTAATTTGGGAGTAGCCGAAAATAGTGCTGCCAGATATAGGCCGATTTGAGATTTTGTGGGTCCATGCGTCATCATGTATAGTATGCACCCAGAGAGTTAGTCAGCGGCCAAAGCTGCAGTGGGCCCACCAAGTTTTTGTATTATCCATCGGAGCCGTTAATATAATCATCAAACGGATTGGTTACTAAAAAACGAATTTCTGTCATTCTCGCTCTCTGAGCTTGGACACAGTAAATAATTATTTTGTCGTTTCCTGAGCTTCTTCTAGAATCCCATCCATATCCTTCCTGCGAGTGAGAGTGAGAGCAGCGTTTTCTCTTTTTCAGAGCTGACAATTCTGTTATAGTGAAACGAATTAAAAGATTCGTTTGATATTGCACAGCACGTAATTACAGCTATATAGACAAATCTTTCATCTCATTTTCTCTCATTCTTCTTCTTCCATGTCTTCTTCTTCACCACCATCATCATCATCATCAATGGCTATTTCCACAGTCTCTCTAATCTTCTTCTTCTTCATCCTCACTGCTGCTACTTTCACTAATGGATTCACTGATCTCGATCAACAACAACAACAACCCAAAACCATTTCTGGTGATCTTTGCAAAACCTATACTGATTCGTACCCAATCTATGACCAAACTGCAGTTTCTATGGATCAACAAATGGTCGTAGAAGCATTATTATCAACTCGATACAGGGATTGGGTGAGAGTTTTGTGCTCCATTCATCCATCTGAATTCCCAACTAATGCAACATTCTTAGTTTCTTCTTCTGATAATCCAATGTCTAATAATAGCCTGCAGAGGTTTGTTTTTCTCAGAACAAGAATCAAGTTTAAGGGTTTTGTATCACGTTATTCTCTGGATTTTACCTTAAGATACAACATCATTGCAAGATATCTCCCGTTCTCTCAACTTCAGAAGGTTGAAATTGGTTCAGAAATTCCAACTTATTTTCTCGAGCCAACATCGATTCAGGTTACCAACAATTCAGAATCGAACTACACACTCGATGGAATTAGAATTGTCCATCCCGATTTGTATTTGAATGGAGATGTTGCTGTGCACGGAATTGAATCGAGTTTGAAACCCAAGGGTTGGAGCTTTTTAGAAAGATTTGTTTCTACCTTTGTTTTTGACTTGCTTTTGGATATCTTTTGCCTCTTAATGTTGAAATGGATTAATGGGATAGGCCGTAGAGGAGCTGATCGGAGGCAACACCCACATGCTGATTAGACTTTGGGTGGTGTTGATTTTTCAGTTTTTCATTTAGGGTTTATGTAGTGGTTGCAATTTCAGTTTCTAGCTAGAGGTTTTAGAAGTTAATTTGAGATGAACAAGAGCAATTCTTCCAACTATGCTTAGTTATTGATTTCAAGCATTTTTCTAGGGTCTATTGTCTTTGCGATTTCAGTTTCTAGTTAGGAGTTTCTTTTGGAATTGTTGTTTTGAGATTGGTATGGTTTAATCAGGAGCTTATAATGTGAATCCTTCAATGTAATCGATATCAATTATCAGTAGTATGCAATTCTGTTTGAGTCTTGATTAGTTTTATTTACATTTTTATGAATGAAATCCCTCAATGTAATCGATATCAATTATCAATAGTATGCAATCCTTCAATGTAATCGATATAATTTTGTTGAAGAAACAGAGATCAGATTAGACTGCATCTCAATGACAAGTCCCATTTATGCAAAAGTTGAACTGTATTAGGAATTATAGCAGTGTATGTAGAGGTGTAAATTGGGCTGTGCCCAAGACGAGCATTTTCAAAGAAAGACAAGACGCTAAAATTTGAGCACAAACAGCCGAAGACGTTGACTTAGCCCAAGACCGCACATCACGTTAGTTAAATGGGACGTCTTTGGTTGGACTAATTAAGCACGAGAAGCACAACACAAAGACGCTTTGGATAAGCACGCTACCTAAATTTCAAAGACAAAGACGTTAAGAGAGCACGTCATAACATGTACAAATACACCATATAACAAGGCATAATACATCACATTTTTTGTATATTTCACAAAAGAGTCACTATTCTAGCTATTTTTTAACATTTTATGGTGGCTTATTTATAACAACATATATAATACCTTAATATTTGGAAAATATATTTCAATATCGTTGTTATAATGTCGTCACCTATATTTAACTAGAACATTAATTTATATGACAATAATCCAATTTTATATTTGATGGGCCATTTCTTTTATTGAATAAACTTGTTAATTTTACTTGAAATAATTTCAAATGATATGTTGTCTAATTAAATTCTTGTGATAATGTCGATTTAATGTATACATTAAGTGATTTCAAATTGTTTATAGCATGTGTGCAGACGTACGACAAGACGGCAGACGTTTATTCGACGTGTGTTGTGCCGTGAAGCACGGGTGTCTTTGTGCCTAGCTTTTGACTAGTAAAGCACAACCCTACGGCACAACACGCTTTAAATCGTTGATGATTTGGCACAAAGACAACACGGCACATGGCACGTGAAGCACGCGACTTCTTTGTCAAGGTTTCGTCTTGGCGTCAACACGCTTACACCTCTAAGTGTATGTGTCAAGTCAACATCAGTTGACTTGACCGAGTCTTGATAATATGTAAGTATGTGAAGAGTCTCATTGTCACTGTCTGAATACTACAGGATGATTGACTCATAAATACTCAATCATTCACCCTGTAAGAGTTATCTTCTTCAATACAATCTTTATAGACTTTCTCATGGAATCATTCGGGTTGATCCAGAGATCCTAATTTTTTTTTTGCTTCATCAATATTCTTACACAAACAAGTTTTCCAGCAGATCAGTGAATTATCAATACAAATTTTTCAATAATCTTTTCATAGTTTCATCAACTTTTTCAACAAATTTTTCAAGAACAAAATTAGGGTTCTTGTTCCAGATCGACAAATTTCTCTAATAATGTTTCATGTCACTTCTTGTCTACACTAGACGAAGAAATATGGCACAAACTTCCGCTGCTGCTCAGGGTAATTTTACTATACCGTTTACAAACATTGCTAATTTTGTTTCATCAAAATTAGATTCATCAAATTTTCTCCTATGGCGTGATCAGTTCGAGTCAAGTTTATATTCTGCTTCTTTATATGGATATGTTAATGGGGAAGAAGTTGAATCAGAGAAACAACTTATGATTGATGGTGTTCCTACACTCAATCCAAAATGGGTGTATTGGAAGAAGGCGATTCCTTTGTTATGAGTCATTTCTAAAAGCTACTTTTACTCCTTCATTTACGGAGATGTATTGGGTCTTTCGACTGCAAGAGAAACTTGGTCCTTTCTTGAAGTAAGTTTCAAGAATCAATTCATGGCTAGAAAAAGTATGTTGAGGAATCAGTTACATAGCTGCAAGAAAGGTAATTTTACAATACTTATTTACCTTCAAAATTTAAAGTCTATTGCTGATTCTTTAGCTGCCATAGGGAAGAAAGTGGGTGAATCAGATTTGGTCATGTATGTGTTGAATGGACTAGGAAGGGAATATGATGGTTTTGTGATTTCTGCTCAGAATAGAGAAGTTCCCTTTACTTTTGCTGAGTTAAAACCAAGATTACTAAACCATGAACATTGGTTAGTAGATCAACACCAAGATACTAGTATGTTCTTTGATTCACAAAACTATTCTACTTTATATTCAAGAAATGGTAACAATAATGGAAATAATGGATATGGGAGAGGAAAGAATAAGAACACAGGAAATGGTAATTCAAATAATAATAGAAATGCTCAAAGTGGGAGGTCAAATGGGTCTAATGATGGTAGTTGGAGGTCAAATGGGTCTAGTGATGGTAGTTGGAGGTCAAATGGATCTAATGATGCTTCTTCTTCTGGTACTGCAAATGGAAGAAGAGATTTTTCTCACGTTGAGTGTCAGATATGTAGAAAGAGAGGACATTATGCTAGTAGATGTCACTTTAGGTATTATCCACCATCATCTTCTTCTGGAAGTAGTTCTGCAAATGTGGCTCAACAGCAAAAATTTTCATCTATGGGAGAAGATATACATCTTTCAAATTATTCTGCTCCTTCAACATCTGAGACTCCGCAGTGGCTTGCTGATTCTGGAGCTACTGCTCATATGACAGGGAATGATGGTCTTCTTCAACATTCTTCTACTTACAAAGGCAAGGATACAGTTCAAGTTGGCAATGGTATGTCTCTTACTATTTGTTCTACTGGTTCTTCTACTATTCAAACACCTAAAACTAATTTTAGGCTCTCCAATGTTTTAGTGGTTCCAGATATGAAACATAATCTGTTATCCATAGCAAGATTTACAAGATAAAATCATTGTTACTTCAAATTACATCCTCATGGTTATGAAATTAGGGATTTAAGAACATATGCTTTGCTTGCTCATGGAAATGTGGTTAACAATTTGTATCCTATTTGTCATTCTGTTTTGTTTTCACCCTCCAATCTGTCATTGTTTGTTTCTTTATCTGCTCCTTCACAAGTTTGGCATGATAGATTAGGTCACCCTTCTAGTGTTATTGTCTAAAAATTACATTCTTCTAAGCATATTGTTTTGTCAACTCCTCTTCCTTCTTCTCTTTGTCATCCTTGTCAGCTTGCTAAAAGGAAGATATTACCTTTTCAATTATCTGCTTCACTTGAAAATAAACCTTTGTCTCTTATTCATTGTGATGTCTGGGGTCCAACTATTCCTTCTTTAAAAGGTTATAAAAACTATATTGTTTTCATTGATGATTTTAGTAGGTTCAATTGGATTTATCTAATGGAACTGAAGTCTGATGCTTCACAATGTTTTGCTCACTTTAAAAAGCACACTGAAAATAAATTTTCTACAAAAATTATCTCTTTTCAAGTTGATGGTGCTGTTGAGCTTGTAAAGTGTCCTTTTAAAGCTATTCTTGAACAAAGTGGTATTTCTCTTAGGATTTCTTGTCCTAAAACCCCAGAGCAGAATGGCCTAGCTAAAAGAAAGCATAGACACATTACTGAAATGGGTAATACTTTATTGTTTAATTCTTCTTGTCCTAAAGAAATGTGGTATGATGCTTTCTTAACTGCCACTTATCTTATTAATAGAACTCCTGCAAAATTTTTGAATTTTAAATCTCCTTTTGAAGTTTTGTTTGGTACTATTCCTGATTATTCCTACCTTAAGATTTTTGGTTCTGTGTGCTATCCTAATTTGAGTTATGCTAGAGTTGATAAACTATCTCCTAAGTCTCGTTAAATGCATTTTTGGGATATAGTTCCTTTCATAAAGGTTATAAGTGTTATAATCCGAGACTAAAAAGTCTTATATTTCAAGAAATGTTGTTTTTGATGAAACTCGGTTATTTCCATGATTCTTTCTCCAATTCAAACTTCTATTTCTTCTTCTTTGCCTATTCAAGATCCTTCTTTATCGAACCAACATCTACTTCTACTATGATCACTAGGTCTCAAAAAGGAGTTTCTAAAGCAAAATAATTTCCGATTATGTTGCTCATTGCTCTATTAAATATCCTATTTCTCTCGCTTTTTTACATCTTTGTTAACCACAGTTTCCGAGCCAAAAACTTTTAAGCAAGCAATGGATGATCCTAAGTGGCAAGTTTTCATGAAATATGAGTATGTAGCTCTTAGAGACAATGATACTTGGGAATATGTAGCACCAGAACCTCACATGCATATTTTGGGCTGTAAATGGGTTTACAAGGTGAAACAAAAATCAGATGGTACCATTGATAGATTTAAGTCTAGACTTGTTGCAAAGGGTTATGATCAGCAGCAGTATGGTGTGGATTATACGAAACTTTTAGTCCTGTAGTTAAAGCCACAACTGTAAGAATTGTTCTTTGTATGGCATTAACATATAACTGGCAGATTAGACAATTAGATGTTAGTAATGCTTTTCTCCATGGATATTTGGATGAGGATGTTTACATGACACAGCCACAAGGATTTATTAATCCAGATTTTCCATCAAATTATGTTTGTCATTTGAAGAAAAGTTTATATGGGTTGAAACAAGCTCCTAGAGCTTGGTTTCATAGGTTCAGTTCATTCTTGATTGCTTATGGTTTTAAAAAGGCAATGTCAGACAATTCTATGTTTGTATATTCTTCCACAACTGGAGTGCTTGTTCTTTTTCTTTATGTGGATGATATTTTACTCACTGGTAGTTCTTCTCTTATGCTTGATACTTTGATTACTGCTTTGAAACAAGAATTTGCAATGAAGGAATTAGGTGAATTGGGTTATTTTTTTGGTATTGAAGCACTGAGAAGTTCAGATAGTATTGTTTTAACACAGAAAAAGTATACTTTGGAGTTATTAGCTAAAGCACATATGCTTGATAGTAAACCTTGTGATACTCTTGTTACAAAAGGAGCCAGAGTACCTTTACATGATGGAACTAAGTTGGTGCAGGACAATTGTAGGTAGTTTGCAGTATTTAACTATTACAAGGCCTGATATTTGTTTTGGAGTGAATTATGTTTCTCAATTCATGCATTCTCCATCAGATACTCATTTACAGTTAGTTAAAAGGATATTACGATATTTG
This sequence comes from Papaver armeniacum, assembly GCA_023531295.1. Classification (NCBI taxonomy): domain Eukaryota; kingdom Viridiplantae; phylum Streptophyta; class Magnoliopsida; order Ranunculales; family Papaveraceae; genus Papaver; species Papaver armeniacum. Next base: position 129,044 of record JAJJWW010006662.1, on the reverse strand, counting down.
AAAGGCATTGTTGGTTAGGCATTACTTTGAGGAAAGGTAGTTTACAACATTTGAAAGCTTATACAGATTCAGACTGGTTGTCTAGATACAAGGAGATCTACTTCTGGTTATGCAGTGTATTTGGGTAATAATTTAGTGTCATGGTCTTCTAAAAAGAAGCCTACTGTGTCTAAATCTTCAGCTGAGGCTGAGTATAAATGCATGTCAGTTGCTTCTCCAGAGTTAAAGTGGTTGTCTGACTTATTGTTTGAGTTGAATATTAAAGTTACTACTCCAACATTGCTACTTTGTGACAATACAAGTGCTCCGTCCTTAGCATCTAATCCTATTTTTCATACTAGGACAAAGCACATAGAGATACAATATCATACTATAAGGGAGTTGGTGGAGCAAGGTTTTCTGAAGCTTCAACATATTGCTACTGAAGAACAGGTTGCAGATATTTTTACTAAAGGACTGTGCTTTCCTACTTTCTCAAAGCTTCTGAAGTCACTCATGGAAACCACTTGCAGATGCTTCTCGAGAGTTCTTGCACACTTCGATGGTGTTACTTAGTATTGTTTTTCCTTCAGTTCTTTTGTTTATTGTTTTACAAACTGCTAATGTATGCTCTTATCAATTTGAGGAGGTGTATTAGGAATTATAGCAGTGTATTTGTCAAGTCAACATCAGTTGACTTGACCAGTCTTGATAATATGTAAGTGTGTGAAGAGTCTGTGTCACTGTCTGAATACTACAGGATGATTGACTCATAAATACTCGATCATTCACCCTGTAAGAGTTATCTTCCTCAATACAATCTTCTGAGACTTTCTCAAACCGCAAAGGGAAAACAAATATTATTGGGCACACAAAAAGGTCACACATTTTTCCACCAAATTTTTACCCCCACTCTCAAGGTCATAACGATGATGCCCATTATTCAAGTCGCCCTCCACATCCTCCTCATTGGTGTAATTATATGGAAAATGGAAACATTTAGTGGTAATCCCTTTTTGGCGTATTGTATTATTACGCTTACGTTGAATTTGAGTTTTTCTTTAAGATGTTTAGTCGAAGTCTAAAGCTTATTCTATCGATTTGTTTTTCATTCAGGTCTGGGATTTAGTGAAAAGGTCCAACCTAGCACGGAGTCGAGTACAAAATTTAGTGATGTGAAGGGAGTTGATGAGGCCAAAGCTGAGATGGAGGAAATTGTCCATTATCTTCGTGATCCTAAGGTACGTAAATATGATTGTTTGAACCATCTTTCTTTGTAAAAAAAATGTGGAGACATCATTCAACTTTTTCTTGCACTATATTGAAACTTTCCCCATTCAAGCAAGGTTCTTATATATCCAGTCTTTAGGGTGGATTTCTTTACCAATTGTAGTCTTTTTATTGTTTCAGCGGTTTACGAGTCTAGGAGGTAAGCTACCTAAGGGGATTTTGCTTGTTGGTCCACCCGGGACAGGTAAAACCATGTTAGCAAGAGCCATTGCTGGAGAAGCTCAAGTACCATATTCTTCTACAAAAGCGGGAGTGAATTTGACGAAATGCTTGTTGGTGTGGGAGCAAAGAGAGTGAGGGATCCATTTGCTGCAGCAAAGGAGCGGTCTCCATGTATTATTTGTTGGAATCTTGCAACAATGAACAGCACGTTAGATGTATCAAAAATAATATGTAAAGAACTAATGCGAAACAACTCTACCGAAATAACTTGACGAGGGCAGAATCACAGGTTCAACAAGTTGTCCTTAACACATTAGTTCGCGGGTATACTCGAGTTGAGTAATGTTAAACCCCTCACAGCGAAGATGTGTCCAGGATAAGACGACCCGATATAACTTGAGTTAGCACAACACAAGTTACCCTCTCTTCGAACTCAACAACGGGGATGGAAGTAAAAACGTATGGAGAAACCCTAGAAAATAAAAGAAGAATTTTTCCGTGTGTTGAAAACAAATTTTCGAGTTGTATTTATAGGATGAAATACTTGCAAATCAAGTTAGGTTTTGGTTTTCTTCAAAAACAAGTAAAAGGAGTTTTACCATAAATAAAACTCTTAAGAAATAATTTTGGAATTAATTTTCTAAAGAAAAACTCGCCAAAAATAAATCCGTGTAGAAGAGGGACTTGGTGCATGGCATACGCGCATATCGCATGGGTAAAAATATGTATTTTTGCCCACCCGCTCCACCCACGTTTTACAATTCATACATAAGTGTATGATTATATAGTGGAGCTCCTCTTTAGTTTTCCACAATGTGGGACTAAAGGTTCCACTTCATTCACCCAAAAATGAGTGAGTATCCTTAGACCCTTGGTCATTAGATCAAACCACACCAAGACCATAAAAACCTTTTAATTAAAACTCATTTTCTCCAACAATCCCCCACATGAATGAAATCTCGGAAAACGAAAAAATCAGAGTAAGGAAAATACCATTTAAGCAAAGGTGTCCATGAGGTCTTGAACCCTTAGTGAGAAGTTACCGGAACTACTAGCTAAACAGTGAACCTAGTCTTGAACTGATAGCGTTGGTGTAATTCGCGACAACAACCACACATGATATTCTCCTGGTGTTGCTAAGTTCGTGCCGTTTTGTCCAATTTGGCCCTGGACATATCCTGTTTCTCGTAATGCTCTAGAGAATTGGCTCAATTCTCATAGGAAGCGGCCCCACTTCCACATTCAGATAGGTGAGTTCCATCAAGAGTGTTTACTGCTACACCCCACTTCAATCTTAAATTGAAACTATGGAACTCATTAAGACTTATTTAAAAAGTCATCCTCCACATGCAGTCACACTATCACATCAACACCATAGGGAAGGGACAGAGAATGAAAATCTCTGACAAGTGTTTACCTTTACCCACCATGAATTAGTTGTCTCATTCGAAACCTTGATCTTGGAATCTCCAACAAGAAGGTTGAGTATCCTTCATGGCAAGTTTAATTATTGAGCCTAAGCCCCATCCCCTCGATGCTTTACTAACTATTTCCTTGGACAAACCTTTCGTCAAAGGGTCCGCGATATTCTCCTTGGACTGCATCCAATCTATGGAAATAACGCCTGTTGAGATTAATGTTTTCAAAGTATCATGTCTTCTACGAATATGTATAGACTTTCCATTATAGAAGCAACTCTTAGCTCTACCTATCGCAGATTTGTCAGCATGTATAGATATAGCTGGCACAGTGCCTATGCCGAGAGGAATATCTTCTAAAAGTTTCTTAGCCATTCGGCCTCCTCTCCCGCTTTATCTAACGCAATAAACTCCGATTCCATAGTGGAACGAGCTATACATGTCTGTTTGGAACTCTTCCAAGATACAGACGCACTTTTCGCTAGAGTGAATACATATCCACTCGTAGACTTAGAATCCTCTCGATCTCGTTATCCAGTTTGCATCGCAAAATCCCTCAAGGACACGGATATCCTTTGTAATTCAAAATAAAGGTCATTGTGTACTTCAAGTACTTTAACACTCTAATAAGTGCATCCTAATGTATCTCACCCCGGATTACAAGTATACCCGCTTAACCTACTTACAAAGCATAAGCAATGTCTGGTGTCGTACAATTCATCAAATACATCGTACTTCCTATGACTCTCGAGTATTCAAGTTGGTTAACTCCTACACCCTTATTCTTCTTGAGACGACACTTAGAATCATAAGGAGTACACACAGTTCTGATTAAAAGCGATTAAATTTCTTAAGTATGGATTCAACATAATGAGACTGACTCGGACTATAGCCATTAGAAGTTTTTCTAATCTTCATCCCTAATATGACATCACGGGCCTAAGTCTTTCATGTCAAAGTTCTCATTCAACAGTTTCTTAGTGGAATTAATAACATCCATGTTTGTACCTAGTATAAGCATATCATCAACATACAAGCATACAATCACACAGCATCCTTGACAAGTTTAGTATAAACACACTTATCGATTCATTAATTCTAAAACCACTAGAAATCATCACATGATCAAATTTTTCATGCCACTGTTTAGGTGCTTGTTTCAATCCATACAAAGATTTAACCAGTTTACACACTTTCTTTTCACAACCTTTAACTACAAAGCCCTCAAAGTTGTTCCATATAAATTTCTTCATCTAACTCACCATTAAGAAACGCATTGTCTTTACATCCATTTGATGTATCTCTAAATTATGGACCCGAAGCTATAGCAATTAACATCCTAATGGAGCTAATTCTACTCACTGGTGAATAGGTGTCAAAGAAATCTATACCTTCTATTTGTCCGTAGCCTTTAGCTACCAGCCTAGCCTTGTATTTTTCAATAGTTCCATCTATCTTACGTTTTCTTTTGAAAATCCATTTACAACCTATGGCCTTACACCCTGGAGGTAAATCTACAAGTTCAAAAGTACCGTTTTCTCGAAGGGAATCCATTTCACTAATGGAAGCTTATTTCCACCATGAAGCTTCTGGACAAGTCATGGCTTCTCTATAAGTCTGAGGATCAGACTCGGCTAGGTATGTAATGCAACCAGGATAGGTTTTCTCAGTTCTAACCCTTTTACCTCTTCTAGGTTCCACTTCTGGTTCATCTTCCTCTAAAGGTAATAATTGACTAGTTGAAGGAACATCTAGGGGATCATCTAAACATCTCTTTCGAGAATCACGTTTCAAAGGAAAAACAGTTTCAAAAAAACTCAGCATCCCTAGACTCCATGATAGTATTCAACCCTATGTCAGAAATTTCAGAACTCACAACCATAAACCTATGAGCACTAGAATGCTCAGGATACCCTATAAAAACACAATCAACGGTTTTGGGTCCTATCTTATTTTTCTTAGGAGGAGGGATGCCCACCTTTGCCAAGCACCCCCACACTTTGAAGTAATCATAAGATGGTTGTCTACCTTTCCATAACTCATATGGAGTTTTATCTGATCCTTTAAAGGGTACTCTGTTCAAGATGTAATTGGTGGAGAGGATAGCCTCCCCCCACAAATTCGAAGGTAATCCTGAACTAATCAACATGGCATTCATCATATCCTTAAGGGTACGGTTCTTACGTTCAGCTACACCATTGGACCGAGGTGAATAAGGAGGGGTAACCTCATGTATTATGCCATGTTCTTCACGTAAATCTCCTATAGGAATTCTGACTCACCACCACTACGGTCGAGACCTAATAGTTTTAATGGTAGTATTCAATTGGTTTTCGACTTCACTTTTATATATCTTAAAGGCTTCTAAGGCATCATCCTTCCCTCTAAGTAAGTAAACATGGCAAAGACTTCGTACAATCATCTATAAAAGTAATAAACCATTTCTTACCACCTCTTGTTTGAACCGACTTCATATCAACTAGGTCCAGTGGATTAAATCTAAGGGTTTAGAGTTTCTCTCCGGACATTCTTATTGAATGATTTCTTAGCATGCTTAGATTCTACACAAATCTCACACTTATGATATTTATCTAAAGTGAATTTGGGTATGCAGCCTACGCTAGCCAATTTATGCATTGATTTATAGTTTACATGACCAAGTCTACCATGCCAAACGTTCAATGACACACACATGTAAGCGAAGAATCATTCAATTTCAATTCAGGGAGATGTTACATTAAGTTTATATAGACCCCAGTCTTATAACCCTTACCCACATAATCATTGCCCTTAGTTACTATAAGTTTTCCAGACTCAATTGTAACTTTAAAAACCCTTATCATCTAAAACAGAACAAGAAACAAGATTTTTGCAGATGTCTGGAACATGAAGAACTTCATTCAATGTGAGAGTCTTTCCAGATGTGAGCTTCGTGACCGACCTTTCCTTTTCCCGCAACCTCGATGCAGATGAGTTACCCATATAGAGTTTCTCGCCTTCCCTACCCTCTGGTAGGAGGTGAACAGTCTCTGTTCCCACAAACATGCTTGGTAGCTCCGAGTCTACCCACCAATCCATCACATTGGTCACCGCATTAACTTCAGACACCACAATGAGAAAACTCATCTTTGCTTTTCTCAACCAAGTTAGCATTATTCTTCTTATCCTTACGTTGTCTACGTGAACTGCCATATGACCAAAGATTTCCACACACCCAACAAGGACCCTTAATTTTAATAATGCTAGATTCTCGGTTTACGAAACATACCTTTGTTGTTAGGTCCATGCTTCGAGTTGCGATTGTTATTGTCACCTTTTCCAGACTTTGGATGGCTTATGTTCGACACATGAGCTTTGTTAGACATGTCCCTTGCAGATGACACGTTCTTGTCTTTGTGCACAACATCTCTTCCACTTGAATCTTCTTTCCCAATTCAACCATGTTGATCTCCCGATTTCATGCCTCAGCCTTTTCTTTGTACTCCGACCAAGAAGATGGTAACTTCTCAATCACCGCAGACACTTGAAAAGTCTCATCAACAACCATACCTTCAAAGAAGAATCGGTTAATGATTTGTTGAAGTTCGAGGAATTGATCAACAACAGACTTATCATTCGTCATCTTGAACTCCATAAACTTTGCCACTGAAATTTCTTGCTTCCTCCGAAGCCTCGGCTTGGTACTTTGCTTCTAACGCAGTCCACAACTCATAAGCAAATCAAGTTCTCTTTAGCATTGTAAAAATCATACATCGCATCTTCCAAACCATTCATGATATGATTTTTAGCCGTAAAATTAGACCTCGTGTTAATATTGACCTCCTCCTCGACAAAATTTCAAAGATTGTACAAGTCATCACCTGAACCAAGACATAGTCCAGTTCATGATGGCTCGAGATAAAACAACATCTTGGATTGCCATCTCTTAAAATCCTTTCCGTTAAACTTTTGTGGTCTTTCTACATCGTTGATTCCCATTGTTACAAGGAATACTAATGTGTTAAGATTGTTGGAATCTTGCAACAATGAACAGCACGTTAGATGTATCAAAAATAATATGTAAAGAACTAATGCGAAACAACTCTACCGAAATAACTTGACGAGGGCGAATCACGGGTTCAACAAGTTGTCCTTAACACATTAGTTCGCGGGTATACTCGAGTTGAGTAATGTTAAACCCCTCACAAATAAGATGTGTCCAGGATAAGATCTGCCCGATATAACTTGAGTTAGCACAACGCAAGTTACCCTCTCTTGAACTCAAAGAACTGGGATGGAAGTAAAAACGTATGGAGAAACCCTAGAAAATAAAAGAAGAATTTTTCCGTGTGTTGAAAACAAATTTTCGAGTTGTATTTATAGGATGAAATACTTGCAAATCAAGTTAGGTTTTGGTTTTCTTCAAAAACAAGTAAAAGGAGTTTTACCATAAATAAAACTCTTAAGAAATAATTTTGGAATTAATTTTCTAAAGAAAAACTCGCCAAAAATAAATCCGTGTAGAAGAGGGACTTGGTGCATGGCATACGCGCATATCGCATGGGTAAAAATATGTATTTTTTGCCCACCCGCTCCACCCACGTTTTACAATTCATACATAAGTGTATGATTATATAGTGGAGCTCCTCTTAGTTTTCCACAATGTGGGACTAAAGGTTCCACTTCATTCACCCAAAAATGAGTGAGTATCCTTAGACCCTTGGTCATTAGATCAAACCACACCAAGACCATAAAAACCTTTTAATTAAAACTCATTTTCTCCAACATTATTTTCATTGTTGAGATAGATGCAATTGGAGGGAGCCGTAACCCCAAAGATCCGCAAGGCTCGCCGACCTTGAATCAGTTTCTTGTCGAGCTTGATGGCTTTAAACAAAATAATGGAGTTATTGTGATTGCTTTGCAACCAACTTCCCGAGTCTTTGGATAACGCACTTATTAGACCTGGACGTTTTGATTGTAATCTCGTTGTTCCCAACCCAGATGTTGAAGGACGGAGACAGATATACTGGAATCTCACATGTCTAAGGTAACTAATATTCTTATTTATTTTTCGTGTATAATTTCAGGGATATTTTAGATTATTTTCGATATTCACTCTATTGTCCAATGTTTAAACGCATGAAATATATATGCATGCTTGACTTGTGGGGTTCTTACAAAGTCTATAACCTTTGACAGTTTCTCAAAGAAGAAGATATTGATCTAACTAATATTGCCAGAGGAATAACTGGATTCTCAGGCGCAGATCTTGCAAATATGGTGAACGTTGCAGCTCTGAAAGCAGCAAAGGATGGTGCTAAAGCAGTGAGCATGACTTGTAAGAATATTTTTGTATGACTAGAAATATTCCCTTGGGCCCATGTAATAATCTTGGTAATCTAGATTATTGCTATACTAAATATTCGGTTTCCTTTATGGGATTATATTCCTAATATCTCTTCCTTGATGGACGGTCGATATTTAATGCCAATACTAAACCCTAGGAACTTGGTCCTCCTTCTACCTATAAAAGGAACACAATAGCCATCAATATTGGGTTCGAGAATTTAGTATTCATAACGTAAGAGGTGAAGAAGGAGAAACCAAGACCTCCATAAGGTATTACGGCTACCACTGGTTAATCAACTTTGGATGATGGATTAGCGCTACAAGGTATTTTCCATAAACTATATTCGTATATTATTGTGTGATAATCATGAAGTTCAACGATCCTAAATTACGTATCTATAAATTAAAACTTATAGTTGGCATCAAGAGCTTGTGTTTAGAACTCATGATCGTCCGTTAACAATATGCATAACTAGTTATTTTCGCTTGCAACTATGTTTTTCAAATCTCACATAAAGTTCTGTACTCGAAAACACATCATGATTGCGGGTTTGAAAATTGCCGCAGCATTAACGTTAGGGTTTCTTTCATCTCTTCCGTAAGTTGGGAAGAGAATAGAGAACGACACCTTGTGGGCCTGTGGATTCGGTTTAGATCATTTAACGGGTGCAAACAAAACTGTTTTTAATGGGTCGTAGATGTAAAGAAAAGGTGGCCCATTTATTAAATAAGGTTGGTTGGGTCATGCTACTTGACCTATCCAGTGCTTGCCCTAGCCAAAACTAACCTGATCCATTCCAGTTTTTAAAATTTTCACATTTTGTGGGGTTTATGGCGCTCCGGTTTAGTGTATATATAATTCCTCTCTCTAAGGCAGAACCGAGGATACTTAAACTGTTAAGTTTGAGGGTTACCAAATTATGGGCAATCCATGTCCAGATGTTGACCTTTGGAATACCTTTCCTATTTTTGTCGTTTTTTTTTTATTTCATTATTAAGAAATCTTAACCCTATCGAACGGCAATGAACTTTTAAAATTTGATACATAAAGATATATGGATAGAAAGAAAATAAGATTTTATTATTATTCCACCTTAAAGACATTCGGACCAGCACCGTATTTTGAAGTTTGAAATAAATCGTTTATATCCCAAATAGGTTCTAATTTAATTAAGTTATTTATTACGAATTATTTTTGATTGGGACCATTTCACGGCTTCTTTTTTTTCTTTTATCATTATGTATTGATAATTTATAAAGAGATCTTATTTAAGAAAAATGTGATTTTATTATCATGTTATCATGCTTCCGCTTTATTGAAAATTCCGATGACTTAATGTGTAATTTAAAACGATTCCTTATCGAATTGCATTATAAATTTTATTGATTAAAACCATTTTCTGACACCATTAAATTTGTGTGTGCATTATGATATGGTTTGTGTGCTTGTGCGTTATGGTATAGTTTCTCTCACATTATTGTTTTTCTTAAAATTTTATGAGATTATACTTGAAATTATTATGGGACTCTTTAGTTATCACCACAGTGATGCTAGAGTGTTATATCTCAATATAATCATAATGTTATTATAAGCATTAATTTGCAAACCGTAAAGTGTAGGTTTTGCAAGCATGGACATCATGTGATAATGGCATTATTTTATTGATTGGCTATCACCACGTTGATGTCAAATCACTTTTGGCCATGATCACAATTTTTTCAAATGCTTGTAATATTGATTTTCCTGAATATATTAGAACAGAATTTACCCACAGGAAATTGGAGTTCACATATTTAAGAAAACATTGACTGATATGATTGTTGATCATACATTATGGATATGAACTGATTTGAATATTGAGGGTGTCTTGTGCCATTATGTTTCACTTTTCTCCCAATGTTGATGATAATTTCAATTGTACGTATAAAATTATTATGCTTAAGATTCTTAGGTCATAATTCTTTAGTCATCACCACAGTGATACTAGAGTGTTTTTATATTAGCAATAATAATAATTTTATTGTAAGCACGAATACGCCAAGCCGTAAAGGCAAGGTTTAGTAGTTATTATGGCATTATTTGAGTTGTTTGGCTATCACCACAGTGATGTCAAATATTTTTTTCCAGTCATAATCGTTATCATGTCAAGTGCTTAAAATATTGTTTTTCTTAAATGTATTAGAACAACAATTACCCACAGGTAATTTGAGTTCACATGCTTAAGATAACATTGAAGTGTACAATATCTGATCATACATTATGGTAATTAAATAATTGGCACATGATTTTACGTTATTTCTTAAAAGTGCATAAAAGAAAATTTACATAAATTAACTCATTATCGAGTTGAGTAACCTATTACGAATTTTTCATATTTTCATGAATATTTTTATTATGTTGTCCAAAACTTATTACATCCTCTATGAAATTGAGGTTTTATTTTTGATAAATTTCTCCATATTTCTGAAAATGATATTCATTGACTATTTAACACCTTTCATATTAATTCATCATATATCCGTTATTTATCATGATCTTTAAGTTTGTATCATATTTAAATGAGCGATGCATCAAAGAATTTTTCTTCAACGAAATTTCATTATTGAATTATATTTATAGACTTGCTTCATGCTCGATTTTGGTTTAAGAAAAAGTTCATTATGCTCTATTTTTTTCACAATTTATGTATGGCATGCTTTTGAATAAATGTTCGTGATTGATGTTTTAGGGTTACTCATTATTGTTTATAGTTTTAAATTTATAATCGAGATCAAGTATGTCCATATCATTGAGTGGGACTGTGCAATATCACAAGAAAAGATAGTGTGATATTTGCAATTGTACATGTTTGTTGGATAGTTTAGTTATCACCACAGTGATGCTATGCTCTTATCTGGTAAGTATTGTATATTTTGAGTCCTCTTAGTTTGATTTAACGATTAGAACAATGCTGCTCACAAGTAGTTTTTCTTCACACGTTAAACAAGCATTAAGGTTATCTAAATCTTTCATATACATGTGAAATAATAGCCACCCGCAGGTGACTACAATTCACATTATATTAGGTTGAACATATTTAGAATTATCGGAGTTTGTTAATACATTTTAGGACGTGAGTTGCCCACAGTGATTCTAGTTGTAGTATTTGACAGACATAATGTTGAATTATGAGAATGTAAAATATCCACAGGATATTTTTCATGTCTCACATTGTTCCTTGATAAGGTTTTACCCACAGAGAATCTTATTGAAGGTATGTAACTATTATAAGCTTAATTGTCATTTATCTCTAATATAAATTTCAGCTTTTGTTCTTATTAATTGTTGATTATGATTATTTTGTAGACTTTTAATGGTCCATTTTTTGAAGATAAAATTGTTTATCACCCGATAATTTTTCGCGTTATCGTGTACATTTATCAATTGCATTACGAATCTCAATCCGTGGATGTTTTCTTGAACATTCATTATTGAAATTGGAGAGGCAATTATAAAGAAAGCGAAAATCATAAATTCTGATAAAGGTGGTGAATATTGTGAAAGGTACGACAAAACAGGATAATATCCTAAATCTTTTACGTAGTATCTCCAAAATTTTGGATTTGTTGCTCAATACACAAGGCCAACTTATCCTTGGCATAATGGTGTATAACAAAAGGCAAAATCATACTTTTAAGAAAATGGTTTGAAGTGTGATGAGTTATGCATAATGACCACATATCAGTGAATGTATGTTCTTTCAACAACTGTGTAATTTAAATAGATTTCCGAGTAAAGCAGTTTCAAAGACACACTTTGGACTAGAATGGTTGGAAACCTAGTTTAAATCACCTTTAAGTTATGGTTGTTCAGTTGGAGGTGAGGGCTTACATTCCCAAGAATAAAAATTGGATTTGAAAACTATTACTGATTCATTGGTTTTCCTAAATAATCCAAATGATATTCATTAATGTTCTAATCGTAGTATGGGACTTATTGAAACCGAAAATATAAATTCGTTAATGATGGCATAATCAGTGGGAGTACGTGGATATATTTGTTTAAGAAATCATGATAATGATCCCTTTATTTAAGATTTCTACAGATATTGTGAATCTTCTCATTATCAGAATGTTAGATAATAAAAGACCACAAATTACTGATCCAATACTCCATAATATAACTACTGCCAATAAAGAAATTTTTGATAACAACATGAACCAAAGATTAAGAAGGTCTCAACAGAGATTGTAAGAAAGTTATTCATGTTGTTTCAGTGATTTTATTACAAGAATTTATTACTTTTTGATATGGAATGGCAAAGACTCGGTTTTTAGGTTCACAAATATTATGTGTAATAATTTTGATTAATGGATTGATGCTATGTGAGCAAAAATCATTGGTTGAAAGTCAAGTCTCGGATATTGTTTAATTGCTAGAAAGACACAAATCGGTTGTATGAAAGTGGGTCTTTCGACCTAATACGACCGTAATAGCAATTTTAAACGGTATAAAGCAAGACTTATTTCCAAAGATTTTACTCAAAATGACGCATTGATTATAAATAAGTTTTTCTCTCGTGTCAAAGAAAGACTTATTCAGAATTGTCATAGTATTATTAGTAACTCAAGATGACCTAAGAGTTGCATTAATTAAATGTGAAATAACCTTTATTAATGATAAATTTTAGTCTACAAGTTTTAGAAATCAAAGTATGAAATTTAAGCAGCCTCCCATAATGGTATATGAAATTCAACAAAACTATAAATGTTTCAAGTTTTGGATGAAATTATTACGTATTTATGCATATACCTCAAGATCGGTGGGAGAAATTCATACTCTTGGTCTTGTATGTTAAGACATACTACCTACGAGTAGTGATCTTGACTTTATGCATATCTCTATATTTTTTGAAATAAAGGATATCAATGAAGCTTACCATGTGATAGTAATATCATACTGGATTACTAAAGCTCTCATATAAGGCATATATCGAATATTCAAGGAATTTTGAGATAATAACATATTTAATGATTTTATTTCATGTTGGATAGAAGATATAAATTTAATCTTCATTACGTATTGATTCTGATATGAAACTTATAACAAGTTGTTAATATGTTAACTAATTGCCTAAAGAATCAAGAACAAATTACAGAAAGCTATCAAGAATTTTGAGATACTATTTTAACTTATGTCTTATAATTAGTTAGCAAACCCAACAAGAGTTGATTGGGTTTTTAGACTTCAATTTTGTGGATGCATGGATTCTAAAGGAAGAATCCATTAATACTAGTCCCACAATTGAGTTTGAATATTTATGATCATGATACTTAGAGACTTAAGGTTTGTCTCTACATTGCTTGAAATTTATTGTCTTAGCTTCGTGACATTAAAGCACGATATGATACAAAAGGAACAAAACACATGAACCTTGAGTATATATGCGTGAATTAGAAATTCAGAAACAATAGTTGTTCATTTATCGCTTAAGCACAATTGCATTCGGAGATGCACTTAATGAATAATTACCTTTTAAGACCTCTTAAGAAAAGATTAAAATCTTAGGTCTGTGAGAGTAATTGATTATTTTCAGCTAATTTATGTGCTTATTTTTGAACACCTATTGAGCTCTTACTAATGTCATTCTGAATTATTTCTGTATCCATGTTTAGTATACACTTATGTGAATGGATGAACGTTAACAGAAATAGTCTTTCTTTTAAAGACATTACTGGACCATTATGACATCCCAATTTAAGGCCTAGTTAAGTAAGTTATTTGTGTTGTGGTACATGGAAGGGAACATGTTGATAACAGACAATGTGCAACCGCTATGACCCGCATGACTAATTTGCTTGATCAAGGTATTATTTTTAACCATTAAATTTTGTTTAGCAATATGCGCACTTATGTTTTCTATGATTAACCATTACATCGATTATCACATGGACCAGTGGGAGAATGTAAGAATATTTTTGTATGACTAGAAATATTCCCTTGGGCCCATGTAATAATCTTGGTAATCTAGATTATTGCTATACTAAATATTCGGTTTCCTTTATGGGATTATATTCCTAATATCTCTTCCTTGATGGACGGTCGAGATTTAATGCCAATACTAAACCCTAGGAACTTGGTCCTCCTTCTACCTATAAAAGGAACACAATAGCCATCAATATTGGGTTCGAGAATTTAGTATTCATAACGTAAGAGGTGAAGAAGGAGAAACCAAGACCTCCATAAGGTATTACGGCTACCACTGGTTAATCAACTTTGGATGATGGATTAGCGCTACAAGGTATTTTCCATAAACTATATTCGTATATTATTGTGTGATAATCATGAAGTTCAACGATCCTAAATTACGTATCTATAAATTAAAACTTATATGACTGACTTGGAATATGCCAAGCCAAGGACAAGATTATAATGGGAAGTGAACGCAAGTCAGCTGTGGTTTCTGATGAATCTTGAAAATTAACAGCTTTCCGTGAAGGTGGTCATGCTTTAGTAGCCATCGACACAGACGGAGCTCGTGAAGTTCACAAAGAAACAATAGTTCCACGTGGAATGTCTCTAGGAATGGTAGCGCAATTGCCCGATGAAGATGAGTCTAATGTTTCTCGCAAGCAAATGCTTGCTAGGTTAGATGTTTGCATGGGTGGACGAGTAGCGGAGGAACTTATATTTGGCGATAGTGAAGTTACATCTGGTGTATCCTCTGATCTCCAACAAGCAACATCTTTAGCAAGAGCAATGGTCACGAAATATGGAATGAGCAAAGCAGTTGGACTCGTAGCTCACAATTATGATGATAATGGGAGGAGTATGAGCACTGAAACTAGACTTCTTATAGAAGAAGAGGTGAGAGGATTCTTGGACAGGGCTTACAATAATGCGAAGACGATTCTAACTACCCAGAGCAAAGAACTCATGCACTAGCTAATGCTCTACTGGAGAAAGAAATACTCACAGGAACCCAAATCAAGGCTTTACTTGCCCAAGTTAATTCGAAGCAAATGAACCAACCAAAACAACAAATTGTCACACCACAGGGTACTAGTTCACAATCGCCATCAGCTCCTTATTCCGCACCAAGTCCAGCTGCATAATATAACACAAACTTAATTAAAAAGGATAATTTTGGTATTAACATAAATATTTGGATAAGGGGGTTTCAGTTTACTTCTAATTCTAAATGTCTTAGTGTCTTACTTTGTTTAAAAGCCCATTTTGCTTGTGCAAACAAACGAGATTGGTGTGATAATCTTCATCATCTATTCTTCTCCACCCGGCGTAAGATCCCAAGCTCCCACATTTTACTGAACCATGGGAAAGAAGCATGGTTACTTATAGAGAAGCTGCAGCGACATTTCACTCGCATACTTAGTACTGCAACCAAATTTTACTGCTCTACTAAATTTTACCGCTCTACTAAATTTTACTGCTCTAATCCTTGTTGATTTGAAGTATTTTATTAGGAGTTTTGAAATAATCTTGACTGAATATAGTGTTATGATGAACACTAAATTGATGAATCATAGCAAGATCGAGCCTGAGACCAGAAAAGCTCAAGAACAGTGAAGAATGTGTGCTTAAGTCATCATGACGGAGCATAGCCACTTAATTTATCCCGGCACTGCACTTCTCTATGACTATACTGCAATTTACTCCCAACTGCCCCCAACCCGTGAGTTGACAACATTGCCACGACAACACTGTCACAAACAAAGCACCAATAGATAAGCGGTCGAATGAGAACTTTGACACCTTGAGTTAATTTAAGTGACAAACCCTTCATCACATTAGCCATTTTCACCATAAATGAATGGTGGAGATGTTCCCAAGTAGAAGTTTGCTGCCAAAAAAGATCCATAAACCATAACCTAGTGTATATACTTGCTAAACTTTAAAACTCTCGTTATAGATTTTATCAGGAAGGAAGATCATCGAGACAAAAATGAGTAAATGACATTACAGTACAAGAAAAAAAATATAATGATATATGTGCCAATAATTAGAGAAGGGGTAAAACTGAAGAACTACATTTGACTTTCACGTCATTCTTCCGTTTTACCTTTGTTTTCCTTTTGATGGCGGAATTTTAAAGATACAAAGAGCCAAAAGAAAGAAAAAAGAGAACAAAAGAAACGTTTTTCCGAAGTTATGTTAAAACAAAGAATCAGATCCAACGCTACGGGTCTTCTTCTTCACCAAATCATTCTCCAACTACCATCATTCGATCAGATTAAAGATAAAGTGCATGGAAAGAACTGCATTTTCACCACCACTACTAGATCTAAAGCCAACATTTGGAAGACTCTGTGAACAGAAGAATGCAGAGGAAGAGTTTGTAGCAACTTATGTATTTGATCGGATGGGTGTGTATTCGACTTGATTATTAAAGCAACCGAAGAGTCATGTCGGTGGTATATTCCAAAGAGGTATTAATAAGAAAGAATTGATCGTAGAAGCAAAGAGTGGAAACTACCATGACACATTTACATCAGTGCAAAATATAAAGAGAGAATAAAACCTGTTGGTCGAAATAGTTGTGATGATGGAGCCAATTTATATGGCTGAACTATAATCCTTCAACTGGTCTATGTAACTTGATCGATATCTGATGGCCAAGAGAGATGGAGTCTCTTAATCACGATGAGACTAGACGGCTGAAATCTCGCCCACACAAGTTTGACATGAAAATTTAGGTATAAAAATCAAATCCAACCTACAAAAATCGATTTTTTTTTTTTTTTTTTTTGAACTTTTCTTAAAATATGGTGTTGTAATAATATTAGAAAATATGTCCTTTTCCTAGTCCCGGTGTGTTTAGGAAATATTATTTCATTATGATTAGGTGACTTTCATATGCCTACGTCTAATATTATTTACATATCTTTTCTGAATATAAATCATCTTTGATTTTCTTTGTGTTTTTAGGTTTTTACATTGATCTTAGCTTAGACTAGTAGTTTTCTGTATTACTTCATCTCAAGGTAGAGAAAGTAACAATGAACGGGGTCAACAAGCACATTAAGACGGTGATGACGGTGATACTACTGATACTACTGATGATTCACCTCTTTTATATTGCCCTCTTAGTAAGATGCTCTTACCGATTTCTGAGGATCATTATGATGATTATTATGGAGGAGATGACCTTGGAAATCTTCGTCAAAGGTTTTGTGTCATATGTTGGCAGTTCTGGTATAATGGATAGGGTTGCGATCGTGATGGGGTGGATACCCACTATTTTATTCATCTACAAACTCCTCTGAGTACGTACATGAATCCAACGCTACGGGTCTTCTTCCGAACAACACTTTGAACTAAAAAACAATAGGTATGTCTAAAACTATTAAGTGATTCTAATAACACTTCCGCATAAAACTCCTTGAGTTAGGCTAATGTCGGTTTACCTTCTTTGGAAAACTATGTTTCTCAGTCTTGCGAATGATCATAAAGATGTTAACATTGTGGAAATATTATGTTAAATTTTTATTTTTTATTTTCTATACTACGTAACAGTTGGTGCGTTTCAGTTTGTTTTAAAATTATGACGGTGGTCACACAAGTTGATGTCCTTGTTAAACCTTGTCCTTCCTTCTTTTCTTACTTTGAAACTTATTATATATTGTTTTTGTTTCGGGATGTATGCTCTTTTTATGTTATAATCACTTGTACACGTATTATTTGTCTTTCAATATTAAGAACTGTTGGATAGATATCTTCGTTACCGATTCAACTCGTGTATTATCCACCGATCCGTTACAACTCTTTGTAACACGGTTTTCATCTATGGATTACGTTTTGTAATACCAATAACAAAACAAGAAAAGAAGGATAGAAATCACAAAACTTAAACAAACTTACGTGGGTGTATTGAGGCGAGTAATCTCTTTGCTTAAGACATTTGATGCCCTGTATATAATGCTGTTACAGATTTAGCGGCATATGTCTCCAACATTCAACAATACCTCGATGTTTTTCGCAAGACTTGATAACACCGAACAAATGAACGCGAATAGATGTAGCACAAACTCTTCTTTACTCTTGAAGACACATGCAAACTCTTATTCTAGTACTAGTTTTATAACTCTAAAAAACACACCCCTCAAATGGAGAATATGTGGGGTTTATATAGGTCTATATGTGACTTTTGGAGAAGTCCTTTTCATGAAAAGTCACATCCCTTAGTGGAGAGACACATCCCTTGAAAGGTTTTATATGAATAGACACAACCCTTGACAAATTGGTTGTAACTAACTTAATTTCTATTCAAATTTCCAACAATCCCCACATTGAATTGAAATTCATGCAAACCTAATGCAGACACTAGAAAGAGTTTGTGCGCGAACATCACCGCATCGGGAGAGATAGCTTTTGGCTTTGAATCTTCCGTAGTGAATACCTACCGGGTTTACTAGTTGTTCGGTGAACGCGATGTCTTGAACCGCCTAACTTTATGATGTAAACCGATGCAATAGATATCACACGTTTATTTCCTTACATATCCGGTTCTCGGTTGTGTTCATTTCGTCCCTGAACGATGTTGGTTTTTCATGAGTGCTCTAGATTAACTTAGCCTTATAGTTATCATAGAAGCGGCACCACTTCACACTCATATAGGTGATCTCCTATTTGAAAGTATCCTGCCATACTTTTCTTAGTCAAACTAAGCCATAGGAATCATTAAGAGAAAATCTCAACCTCTCACTTGGACAGCAACACTTTGTTTCATCATAGAAATGGGAAAGAGAGTAAACTCTCACAAAGGTCTCCGGTGAGTATAAATTTATAACTTGGTTGTCCCTTTTGAACCTAGATAACCATGGGATCTCCAATCGCTAGGTTGGGTGTCCGCTATAAATACTACTCTATATAGGCTATCCCATTTCCCTCGATGACGCAATATACACTCTCTAGAATTCGTATCATTTGCCGGCTTGATACAATTCACATACACTATTTCTTTTAGATGTGCGCATTTGAGAGCAATTGCATTATGGTGTTATATCGTCGACTTGTTTTCCGCGACGTACCATAATATCTCGAACTATGTGTTTCTTGCAAAATAATTGTTTGATCGTAACAATCTATTTCTAGCATACATATACTTTGGCCATTAGCATACACTCAAGGAAATTCCAAAGTTGCTCTTACTTCTAATCCGACTTTGCGTCCAAAGCTCCGGAATCCATAGTTGATCTCGCTATCAACCTTTATTTGGATGATTTCCAAGGCAGCGCATTTTCTCTACCACAGACACATAGTTTTCCTTGATGACTTTATTAACTCATCTCGTATCTAAGATTCACAAAGTGAATTATGGAACTCTTCCTCTTTAATGCTAGATACCGCTTTCGGACTTCAAAAAGAAATTGAACTTCGCAATGGTGATCGATGCCTTGATTCCAACCAAAATTTAAGCCCGATCGCATCCATGGAGGAATGATCATTTTTCTTAAATAATAATCAACAAAACCGTCAAGTAGTAATTATGTTACTTTAAGCAACAACTATCATTTTCCAATAAGGGATTCAACCTGACATGCTAGGAGTAGGCGGTTCCGTTTGCTTCACATGTATCTTAGATTTTCTAACCATACCTTGTCCATGAGTTATATATAATGTTTTAAATTACTTCAACTCATTTATCTCGTACAACAACCGTGTCCGGTTTGGTACATTCAATTTCCAACTAGCACCCCACATTTTGTAAGAGTTCACACTTCACAGGTTATTCTTATACAACTTTCTTCTCTACCGGTGGTGTCACAAACCATTTTGAGATGTCAGTACATCTCATCACGAAGAGGATGGTATTTTTCCCAACGGTGCCAACAGAAAATCATGTCATTTCAAGTTTTGAAAGACCATCAACAAATCATCCATCAAATGATTTCAATTGCACTTTTCAAAACAAAATTAAATTACTTACAGTAATTTAAACGAGCCATTATAAACTATACTGAACTAATCCCCAAAAGGCTTAACTAATTGATCACCGGTTATAGATTAAGCCTTCATTAATCATAGATCAAGTAGTTTATCACTCAACTTTTGGCAGTAACTTATAGTCTCGTATACATTTAGGTGCTCCAATTTGTGGCACTAGTTCTGGGAATTCAAACTCAATCAAAACAACCACACAGTTATGGGATTCTAATACACCGATTAGCCCCCACAGTCCATAAGTGCACTAAAATTTAGAAATTTATTTATCATTTCTTTCAATGATATGTATTTCTTTCGGAATTGCCGCATTTCCCATTAATGGAAATTAGCCAACAGTTAAAATATGGCGTTTGTTAAAACATCACATTTGTATACTAATATGGTTACCATTACCAACCCAAATTAATGGTATCAATTCATACTCTGCCTTCCGTATAAGATGATTAGTTCATTGTATGAAGTCATCATGGATCATTAAAAGATCCTAATGGCTTTGTCCCGTTAGAGCCGTACCAATACTTCATTTTATTGGAAGTTCATACCAATTAATGACATCAGGCCATCTCCTTCATTCCCCCACATTTCATGGTTATACACAACCATGAGAGCATTGTACAACACTGTGCTACCGTGATATGGGGAATGTCGAATGGTGTCAACCCAAAGTAAGGGTTAACCAGCAGGCTATTAACATCTGATCTAGCTGGTTCTCCATTCGTACTCTTTTAATGCCACTTACTCATCATAACAGATGATGTCATTTTATAAACATGAAGACAGAAAAGATGCGATTGTTCACAAATTAGACTGAAAGGAAGCCCATCATACTTTCTAGAAATCAGTTCTCGCTAAACCAAAAGTAGTAGTTCCGATTCAAAAAGAAATGACAATAAGCCTTAAACGTGTAAGTTCACATGGGCAGTTATCGTGATCAGCCACATGAAAAGGTATATCGTTTGTGTGCAATTGTTCAATCAAGTATAAGTTTACGCCTTGGCAATCAAAGCCACAGAACTTGTCTTTTCCTTTCCCACAAACAACAACCATCAAATGAAGTCATTTCATGAAGAGCTACGTCTCTTTGACAGACAACCGCAACAATTTAGGATTTGTTGTATGTTTCTTATCTCGATTCCAAATGGAGATTTTACAAAATGGGTAATCAAGAGAAAATCCTGATTTACAACTTTCATTTTTACTACAAAATCAAAAAAAGCAACAATAAAAACATATTGGAAAATCATTCTGGGCTAGAATTGATCTCCTGCTCTTCAAAAATTTTGCAGAGACAAAATTCAACTTTCTGAAATTTCAAAAAATGCTTCCGTTACTTAACGGGCAAAAGAATTATCCAAATTCCTCTCTGGTTAGGAGATACACCCAAATCTCCACATCCTTGCCAAAACTGAACCTTCAAATCTCTTAGAAGGAAAAACGGCAACTAGTGAGAATCGGATTTCAAACTGAGTATGAGTTTGTTTCTTAACACCCAGCACGAGTATTTATTAATTTATAAATCCGTACGTGTCTCCTCAAAGAGTTGCTACTCGAATTTTCTAAGAGACACCATTCCATTCTTCAACTAACGGACATGGATTTATAAATTAATCCGAATGAAAATATCAACAGTACCAACTAGAGAATGCTAATACATAGAGATTCTTGAATCCATAAGAGAATTTAAGACGATCATAACATGTATTCCGTTCATCCGGTTATGTCATTTGATGTAAAAACGCATCCATCACTGGTCGACATTTACTATTCGTCACATCTGTGACTGTCCACAATTATGGTCTGTTGACCTTCATAGGTCATCATCATGAAACCCAGACGTTTTTGAATTCATGATTCTATGACCTTTTAGCCATTATGTTCTAACTGAGTCAGAACCTTGTTAATCTATGGGTATGGGATCCCGGCCCTCCATCCCATAATCGGCGTATGGAAGCAGGCTTCTTCGTCCCTCATATGACATATAACATGAAATTAATTTGGTCTTACTTACCAAATGTTATCAACCAGTTGTTGATGCTCTCATAGACCCTCTGTTAGAAGAATAATAACTCTTTATAGAAGAGAGTTTATGCCACCGAAGCCTTTCCCAACATGCCCAAATCAGTAACGATGATAAACATCAACTGTCTTAAGATTGTTGGATAGATATCTTCGTTACCGATTCAACTCGTGTATTATCCACCGATCCGTTACAACTCTTTGTAACACGGTTTTCATCTATGGATTACGTTTTGTAATACCAATAACAAAACAAGAAAAGAAGGATAGAAATCACAAAACTTAAACAAACTTACGTGGGTGTATTGAGGCGAGTAATCTCTTTGCTTAAGACATTTGATGCCCCGTATATAATGTCATTCTGATTTAGCGGCATATGTCTCCAACATTCAACAATACCTCGATGTTTTTCGCAAAGACTTCGATAACACCGATGAAATAACGCGAATAGATGTAGCACAAACTCTTCTTTACTCTTGAAGACACATGCAAACTCTTATTCTAGTACTAGTTTTATAACTCTAAAAAACACACCCCTCAAATGGAGAATATGTGGGGTTTATATAGGTCTATATGTGACTTTTGGAGAAGTCCTTTTCATGAAAAGTCACATCCCTTAGTGGAGAGACACATCCCTTGAAAGGTTTTATATGAATAGACACAACCCTTGACAAATTGGTTGTAACTAACTTAATTTCTATTCAAATTTCCAACAAGAACAAAAGAAATGGAAGAAAAAAATTTGCTCTGGTGGGATGATTGGGTCAGTAATGACTGGTTCAATGTGCATATAGAGCTGTGAGCAATGTGGAAAAAAAGTACTTATACGTTTTTTCAATTCTATTCTTTCTTGTCTCTTTCGATCATCTAGATATTCATGCGCATGTTGAATTGAAATAAAAGACGAATTGTGAAACCTATCTTATTAGAGAAATATGTACTAGAAAAAAACGACATGACAGTGTAATATCATTGGAAATTTGAAATCATATTAAATTATGATAAGAGACTTCAAAGATAAACTAGGAGACAGTATATCTCATATAGGATCATATTGATCTCCAGTTCTCCACAATTACATAGAGAATTCTTATTCATATAGATAATAGGACCTATCAGCATACCTAGAAGATTAGCTAAGCTTATCTAGATAGAATACCTAGACTACGCAACTCGTGTTCCAGACTTGGTCTCCCGACTATTTATGCACGTGCGTTAACTTTGTTCATGGCCACCTCGGCTGCGACGAACCAGAAATCTACATTTCTAAATGCCCAATTTTACTAAGCTTAACAGTGATGACAACAATGCAATAAAAATGTGAAGGAGCTTTAAGTCGGGTAAGGATTTTGGTAAATATCAGTCGGGACTGAAACACTTTATTTTGGTGAATATCGGTGAAGTAATAATGATATCGGCATCTCGAATAGACAGTAAAACCAATATTATTTGCGATATCTCGGCCATCTCGTCCAAAATCAACTACATTGAGCTGAGAACATGACCAAATGATATTATTTTCCAGGGAATGGCAGATGGATAAATTTTTTTTGAGGTTTTAATCTATGTTTATGGTGCCTAGTAACACAACCATACTTAAAAATATAATATTTTTTTTAAATTCAATTTTATAATAAGTTAAATGAGCTAAAGCATATAGAGTTATTCCCATTCTCATATTAAATATAGTTAAAGGGGGACGATTATCAGTTTTTTTTTTTTTTTTTTTTTGCCGTATATAACAAAAACCATCATTAATAGCATATATGTCAAACACGTGATTAGTTTTGGGATTATTAGCCTTACTAAACTATTTTTTTATATTAATAATTTAGTAGTTTAATTTCCATACTTGGTCTTTGTTAAAAACAGTCAAAATCCAAGAATCCAGAAAATCCCAACAATTACTTAGAGCTTCTCCAATGGTGGTTGTGTGTGTTTCCCAGGTGGCAACACAAACAAGACATCCTCATACCATTTTTTCCTTAAATTTAGAGGAAAAAAATAGCTCATCTACAATGGTGTTGTTTGTGATGTTTTATGGAATAAATGCATTTTTGTATTTATACAAACTTTTAGATTTTATTAGAGATAAAAGGGTTATTTAATATATTTGAATTAATTTTAGTAAACAAAAGCATACTAGGATGGCCTCACATTGTCAAGATGAATGTCTAAAACTTGACATTTACCTTGACAATGTCTAAAAAAAATAGAGCCATGTCATCTTCACATTGATTAAGAAATTGGGGTTGGAGAACAATTTTAGGGAAAATGAATGTCTATCCTATGTGGACTTATGGCAACTGCAGTGGCGCGACTATTACCAAAGATCAAAGACCAAAAAAAAAGACCAAATTTTAGTTTGGTCCGTCGTGTGACGCAGTGGTAGAAGACTAAATTTTGTGGGGCGGAAACTTTATCACCGCCTGGTGTGGGGCGAACATTTTATCCCCGCCCGACTAAAAAAAAAAAAAATGGGGCGGACATATAATGTCCGCCTGGTGTGGGGATCACATATAATGTTCGCCCCACACCAGGATCACATATAATGTTCGCTTGAACAAAAAAAAAAAAAAAAAAAAATGTGGGGCGAACATTTTACCCCCGCTTGGTGTGGGGCGTAAACTATATCCCCGCCGGGTGTGGGGCGTAAACTATATCCCCGCCTGGTTTTGGGGCGTAAACTATATGCACGCTCGACTATATTTGGGTTTAGTCTTTGGTCCCCGACCAAATATACTCGCCCACTGTTCATTTAGTCTGGTATTTGGTCGATGGTCCGTCCCGCTACGCCTGGTTCTGAGACCAAAAAAAATGGGTATAGTCGCCCACTGCAGTTGCTCTTAGACATTTACTTTCACATACATTCCATTGGAGAAGCTCTTAGTGCTCTGTAAATGTAGTAAAAACCCAAGAATTTAGGAAAAAATCGCAATGGGTTATTGTTTTTCTCTCCCACACCATCTTTTCTCTTTTGCCTCACTCTTGTATCTTTTCTCATTATGTTCTTCATTATTCAGAAAAAAAATAAAACCATACTCAGACCTCTTATACTTTCACGTTCACCATTATAAAAAGAAGAAAAAAGAAGAAGAAATCCAATTATCAGAAGAAAAAGGAAGAAGAAACCCAATTATCACCGTTGTCTTCATATTTTTGGGTGAGATATCTTCTTTTTATTTGTAAAGCAGTTAAAATAATAATAAATATAAATTTAATCAAATGAGTTAAATACAAACAATAATAGCAACAACAATAATTCGGATGGGCAAAAGAGGTAATGCTCCCAATTTTACCCGGGAATCAACCGACTACAAACACAACAATAAATACCGGATCAACAAAAACAATACTAGCGGGATGGAGCAGACCGGAACATGACTGCTTCTAGATCAACACGGATGGTGCTGCGAGGGGATACCCAGGAATGGCGGGCGCATGATTCATTTGCAGGGACTGAAGTTCTCAAATTGTGATGGCTCTAGCACAACCACTAGGAATAACTACAGTGCTAGTAGCTGAAACGTGGGCAACTCTTTTGGCACATGATAAGTGTGAAAAATGCATGATTTATAGAAAAAAAAAAATGTGAAGATATCAGTTTTCCGGACAGCGAAAATTCTAGTTCTCAAATTAATAAGCACGAAAATCTCAGTTTTCACACATGATAAGTGGTGAAAGTTCCAATTTTAACAAGGTTGATGAAAGTTGCAGTGATGCCGAAAAAATGACGATTTTCACCTGTTATAACTTAAGCGTGATAATCAAAATTTTCATGTCTAATAATTAGATGGTACTTGCATATAGTGAAAATCCCAATTTATATCTATAATACTCGATCGTGATTTTTGAAAATAAAAGACAGAGCTTTTTTTTAGGATAAAAAAAACTTGCATATAGTGAAAATCTCAATTTATCTCTATAATACTTGATCGTGATTTGTGAAATCATCTCATTTAGGATATTGCAATAATGGATTTCTACCTTTTTTTTCTTTAGGAATTACCCAAATTTAACCTTTCCTCCAATTTTTATGAGAACGAAAATTAAAGGAAAGGTTTAGAAGAAGAGTAAAAGACGGGCCAAGTGGAGTGAGAAAGTATTCGTATTAATTTTGGAACAAAAATAGGTGGTTTTTTCAAACAAAATCCTCCACTAAAAAGGGATGGAATGTGCACCCCGATTTTAAAAGGGTGCACAAATTTGGAATCCTTAAATTGTGAAAATATAAACTAAATCCAGAACTACTAATCTTAACCGAAAATCTTATGTTTTGGGCTATACATATATATGATGGGTTTATGAAAGAGATGGGGACCAAACTTGCATTGCCTATTATTATTTTTATTCATTTTGATTCAAAAGGGAAAAAGTTTATTAAAAATTTAGTGGGATTCACAAACAGTGAAAATGCTAAGAAAAAAGATACAAAAACGGATGTTCTAGTAAAGCTAGTAGTTACATAATGGGTGCATGACAGTTTTGAATGACCATATCAATAGAAAGGCCGTAAAAATCTTTATATTTGAAGCTACAGCCCAGTTGAAAATCAAGCTCTTAATTTCATCTATTAATCTTGGTTGCCTATTATTTCTCAACACCAAAACGCCTTTGTGAAGAAGAGACAAATCTTATATGGGATTGTAATTGCTAATGAGCTTGTAGACTCAAGATTCAAAAGTGGAAAACTAGGCATTCTTTGCAAAGTTGATTTTGAAAAAGCTTTTGACCGTGTACATTAGGATTTTCTGGATGAAACTTTTTAGATTATGGGGTTTGGAGATACATGGAGACAGTGGATTATGTGTTGTATGGAGTTTGCTAGATTTTATTCTTATAAATGGTAGTACAATCGGATACTTCAAGAGCAATAAAAGAATAAGACAACGTGACCCTATTTCACCTTTCTTGTTTCTTTTGGTGGGTGAGGCTTTAACTTTCATGATAAATAATTCTCAAGAGAAATGTGTTTTACCTAATTTGATTGGGGGCCAAAGATATTAATTGGGGGCCTCCCACTAGAGGACAAAAAAGGTCACCCAAACCTAATTTGGGTCACCCCTTAGTAAAAAATTTTCTAAATACCAAAATTGCCCCTGAATGATTAGTATTAAAACTTAATAAGTTAATTTAATTAGTGTGGTTAGATTATGTTAGATTAAAAATCAGATTTTTTTATTTTATTTTTTTATTTTTTTTTATTTTTTTTTAAGTTGAGAAGAAAAAGAGGAGGTTTTAGAGGAAAACTTGGGGTTTTTCGAAATGAGTAATTCAAGTAGGGGAATTGATGTTGGAGAAGGTTCAAGTAACAAAGATGATTGTGTTGATGGTAAGATTATCTTAAATTCTCCCATGGATTTGATATATGTCGCAACACAGAGAAAGAGTCGTCAATGTCGAGGGATGTATACCCCAACGACTCTATAAAGTCGTCAATGTATTGACACCAAAAATGACGACTCAAACTCGCAACTTTTCCGAGGTTATGAAAAATCGTCGTGGTAATATGATATACCCTGACGACTCAAACCTGCAACTTTTCCAAGTTATGAAAAATCGTCAGGGTAATATGATATACCCTGACGACTCTTAGCTTGGGCCACAAAGAGTCGTTATTTTGTGTGTCTATACCAAGACGACTCTAAAAAATTTTGGGACAGAGAAGCTGTTTGTTTTTCGCCTGGGGTCGTTGACCTTTAAAAAAGGGTCGTCCATATAGAGGATCGTCATAGGTTTCTATATTATGTTAACGACTCTAATCTAGGGTAAAAAATATGAAAACTAGAAATATGGTCGTTATCTTGATCATCATATACCCTAACGATTTTTCATGGTCTCTACATGCATATGAAAAGTCGTTAGGGTTTAGGCTTGTCGAATTTTTTTCGGGTGAATTTTTTTCGGGTGAATTTTTCGGGTGAATTTCAGTTACGACCCTTTTACTGTAACTGAAATTTTTCGGGTGAACTTTTTTTTTTTTTTTTGGAATCGTTAATGGATGAGAAGAGAAGAGTCGAGAGGATGAGAGGGGAGGGAGTGATCTTTTTGTTTAGAACTAGAAATGAATTGGGGCTTAGGATTAAGGGTTAATAAGTTTTTAAGATTTATTTTTAGTGAAGGGTAAAATAGTACTTTCACAACTGGTTGAATACGCCCCTGAAAAATTTGGGGTGCAAATAAAATGTCAAGGCCCCCAATTAAAATGTTTGGCCCCCAATCAAATTAGGGTGTTTTATCTGGTTTTCATGTCAAGCATGATGGTTTGTTGATTAACCATTTACAATTTGCTGATGATACTTTAATTTTCCTTGATACTAACATTGAACAAGTGAAAAATCTGAGATTAATTCTTCTTTCTTTTGAGATGCTTCCTGGTTTGAAATTCAATTTTTCCAAAAGCAAATTTTTTGGAGTAGGTAATGATGGAGATTTTTTTTTTTAGTTTTTTCTTCTTTGTTGGGTTGTTA
This sequence comes from Papaver armeniacum, assembly GCA_023531295.1. Classification (NCBI taxonomy): domain Eukaryota; kingdom Viridiplantae; phylum Streptophyta; class Magnoliopsida; order Ranunculales; family Papaveraceae; genus Papaver; species Papaver armeniacum. The sequence goes on along the minus strand of JAJJWW010006662.1, from coordinate 100,434 downwards.
TAATGGCACTCTTCATACAACTTAATTAGGTTCTCTTTTCGGAGATAAATGTGGAGGTATCGAAAAATGGGACAAGATTATAGACAAATTCATTGCAAGGCTTGCTAGCTGGAAGAAGCCTCTTCTTTCTAGAGATGGTAAGGTTACATTAATCAATAGTGTTCTTGCTAATCGCCCTGTTTACTATATGTCATTATATAAAATGCATGTTTCTATTTTAAAGAAGCTTGAAAAGATTATGAGAGACTTTCTTTGGAATGATAACAAAGGAAGAAAAAAGATTCATCCTATAAAGTGGAATGCTTTATGCAGAAAAAAGAATACGGGATTTTGGGTATTAAAACCTGGCGAGATTGGGGTATACCCAAACTAATTGGGGTATACCCAATTTTAAGTGGACATGTGACCTTACTAAGGGGAGGTCAAATATGGTTGAAGTTACAATACTACCCTTTCCCTTTATAATTCTATTACCATAATTAGTTTTTTATTTTCATTTCATCTTCCTTCTTCTCTTCTTATTCTTTTCCATAACCACACCGGCTCCTCCCCAGTCGTTAACATCGTCGATTCGAAAACTCCGATTAATCTTCATCAATGGAACCACCGCGGCGGAAGGGAACTCGTATGAAAGGCGCTAATAGAAAACGCAATGAGTATAACCCTCGAATTGCAAGTTTGGTTCAAAAGAAAGTGAGTAAAAAAACCGTCGAAGAAGAAGAGATTGAACCCACTCAAAACGAAGAAATGGTGCGATTAAGAAAGTAAGGGACTACTTAAACTCACTTTAGTACTTCGATTTCATGTTTGCATGTCAAATTAGGTCAGAAAAATCAAAATTCTGAATTTGCAGTTATTTTCCCGGCAAGGTTTAGTTTCAAGACCTTGCCGGGATTTCATATTTAGTGTTCCGCCGGGATGCTCGCTGGTTGAATATCTTGCCGGCGGTTTAGTTTTTATAAATGCTTTCACATGGTCGGGAAGTTATTCAACGTATAATCTTCCCGGCGCTTTTTTTTTTAAATTCGGGTCGGTTATAAACTTTTAACTTGTCAGCGGGATTTTAGTTTTTTAGCGTCTCCTGATGCCTTGAATTATAAAGGTCGGAATGGTATGTAAATAATACCACGCCGACGTTATGTTAGCCGGTGTTGTTTTTATTATGGACGTTGCCGACTTTTGTAGTTGAATAACCAGTCATAGTTGTTAAAAACCGGCAGGTTATTGGAATAAAGCCCTCCCGACCCTTGTTTAGTCGGCTTGCTGTTTAGATATCGACCCTTCCGACCTTTGTCCGCCGGAATGGTTATATATGTTGAGCCTCCCGACTTATAATTTTTTTTTAATTGTTCTTGTTCAGGTTGCAAAAGGCAAACAAGAAAGCTCTGAAAGCTCTTAGTCCTCCTTCAAGACCTCCTCGTGTTGGTGACAAACTCTTGACTTCAAGACATATAGGGGCATACATTGTGGCAGGAACAACAAAGATCCGTGTACCGAATGATGATTATCAACCACCATCGGAACCCAGTTATTCAGACGAGACTCCAGATGAAGACCAATCAATTCCATCTGATAAAAGAGGTGATAATGATGATGGTGATGAAAGAAATCCGCCTGCTGGAAGAGGTTACAATGATGATGATGATGATGGTGATCAAGACATGCCTAATGTTGGAGGAGGTAATGATGATGATGATGATAATGATGATGGTAATGGTAATGGAGATCAAGGTAAGGACATTCAGGATGAAATTGTTGAAGAGGAAGAGGAACAAGAAGAAGAAGAAGAAGTTAGGGAACAAACCCAAGTTGCAAGTACTAGTGCAACCGGGAAGAAGAAAAGGGTTATCACTAAACCAGCTAATTCCCACATGCCTCCCTCTGAATTGAAGGTTAAATTGAAACCAAACGAGCTTCCCCGGGGGACCCCAGAAGATGGTGGACATGTTCTTTTTGGATACAAAGACTCATGGGCATGTGAAATCCAAAATACTATCGTAACTAATCTCAATCCGTCTTTGTTTTTCATTTAAGTGTGTAACTATCTTAAATTTGCGTCAAGTGTTTGTATTTCTTTTAATTTTGTGTTTTTGGTATTTAGGATCACAAGCATGCCATCCTTCTGTTGAGGCGTCAAGGTTCATGTTCAGTGACTAAAAACTGGGACCTTGACAAGGAATGTGACGAGGTGCAAGCGATTGTCAAAAACTCTGGGTTGTGGCCTGCAGTGGAGAGTTCAAATGTTGAGTATAATAGAGTTACCGTATCTGCTTTCTGTGAGAGGTTCTACGGAGAGACCGATACAATGTTATTCTCATTCGGTGAGATGGCGATAACTCCCGATGATGTTCATCAAATTCTACGCCTCGAGTTTGAGGGAAAAGCAGTCAGTGAGGGCTTCGATAATAACATTTTTTGGGAGGATATCTTCAAATTGACCAATACTTTGTTCGGTTGGGATCAGATTAAGACGGAGTCTATGCTTGCGATGAAGGATGGTAATCTAAGCAAGAAGTTTAATCTGAAGAAGTTGAGGGATACATTATCTGGGACCAAGAAAATATTTGATGAGGAAGGAAGGGTGAACCCCGTGCGAATCAATGCTACCGCGTCAGCTTATCTGCTTTACGTCCTAGGAAAATGTATCTTCCCCGACAGTTCCGGAATCTTGGTCGACGCTGTGTATTTGCAACTATTGGATCCCTTAGATAAGATGCATGAGTATTCTTGGGGATGCTGGGTGGTCGCCTTCTTGAACAATGAGTTGACAAAGGCTTCAAGGGCACTCACTTCGCAAGTTAACGGAAACATATGTCTCTTCCAGGTAATTGTATTGTTTAAATCATTTATAATTTTCCAAATGCTTGTAATGTTTGATTCTTACTAAACTTTGTGTTTGCATAGGTTTGGATATATGAGCACTTCCCTACTTTGGTGAAAACAAACTCCCACGTCAAAGTGAATGAAAATCTTGCGATTGATAAGCCAAGAGTGCAAATATACAGTTTTAAGGGTGCTCAGGAAAAGGATATGTCGCAGCTGCTTATTAACGTGCGAATAGCCTTGGACAAATTGACTGCGGATGAGGTAATATTTGATCCTTACCGAGATGCTATAAATAAAGGTTTAATCCAAAGGAGACATGATGTTGCATTATACTACGGACCCTTGTTGTTCTCCCATGGATTTTCAATGTACGATCCACATCGGGTAATACGACAATTGGGTTACGTCCAAGAAGAACCCCATTCGATCTTGATTCGTTCTTTAAAGTGTTAAGGGAGGACTGCAACACATCCCAAAAAACTATTATCGTCGCTTACGCTCCACCCCCAGCTCTAGGACATTGGAACGGAAGACTTGACCGTAAAGTCGATACGAGTCTTTTGGACGAGGTGACCGAAGCTCATGAAGCTAAGGAGAGATACATGTCGTGGTACTTTGGTTGGGCTCGTCCTACTGTGATTATGGAAATGACTGGTGAACAATTGGCTCGTAAGAGGAAGATGGCATCGAATGACTCAGCAACAATTCATAACTTCCTTATAAGTATTTTGGAGTAGCTCTTACTGTTTTAAGATTACATTATCGAATAATTCTATTAATTGTTTGTTGTTTAACTGAAAATAGAAGGGGCATTTGAAGACATTTGTGAAACTGTTGTGTTGCGCGAGAGAAAGAGGAGAGCCTTTGTCGATTGAGGAGCAAACCAAGCACATTCACTATGCTAGAAATCTTGACAATGAGGATGCCTATGAAATGTTCAAGCAAGCTGATGCTGAAGTAAAGAGGGGAGAAAAGGCCAGGAGGGAAGCACAAGCCAAGATGAATGCTGAAAAAAATAGGGCTCGTAGTGGTCGTGGTGGTGAAGGTAGTAGTAGTGTTGGTGTTCCTAAACGGGGCCATGGTCGTGGTCATGCTCGTGGTGAATGAATCGTCTCCTAGTTTATTTGTTTATGTTTGGTTGGACAAATGTTAAGGTTAATGGTTGGACAAATGGTTTTTTAAGGTTTATGGGACATGTTTTCTTATTTTGGACAACAAGTGTTTGATTTCTAATTGTTGAATGAAAGGTTTGTTTAGTCAAGACAAATAGCCGGCATGTTTTTTTTTAATTCACCATGCCGACCATACCAGGGCCGGTAAGGTTTTTAAGTGTCGATCACCGGCCATGTCGTGCGAGAAAATGCTTGCATACCAGGGGTCGGCAAGTGAGTCGATCATTACCAAGCCGGAAAAGATACAAAAATGGCAAAGTGTATTATGTTTTCGAACACGCCGGCAACTTGTTACAGAAAATACCTTCTCCTGATGCCTAAAACAATCATAATGCCAGCATGATTTTAAATTTATATCCTGCCGACCATATTATAGCCGGCAGTCAAATTTCAAAATACATTGCCGGCGTATTGACAGAAGAAAATCATTTACTAATGCCCAAAACCAACATAACGCCGGCATAGTTATACACTTCTCACCCTGCCGGCCATACGTAGTCGGCATATTGGGGATAACAAATCTCGCCGGCGAATTCAAAATTCAAATTTTTGGCAAATACAATTTCATTGATTGACTTGTACTTGGGCAATATAACGGCAAAATTTGGGTACAATCCTATAAATACACTACTTCTCTCTACAAAACAACATACAAATAGTTCCATATACTATCCAAAGCTCATATCATCATACAATCCATCAAACTCACCCAATAGCTAAACAACAATGGCATCATTTGATTCAAACGAAGATTTGGCAATCACCAAAGCATGGTACGCGGAAACTCGACTTAGACGTCAATCCTTCGAAAGGGAGGATTCCACAACCTTTTGGGCTAGGGTACACAACAAATTTATCCAAGAATTTGGAAATCCTAATGGAAGAAGTATTCAACAATTCCATGAAAGGCACCTAGTCATCGAAAATGCGATACTTGCTTTTTTGGCTCTCCAACCTCGGATTTTTAACACTCGCCCCTTCACCTTGTCCATTGCACAATTTGTAAGCAATTTTGTGGTTTTTTTTACGCAACCCATGTTGTTTTATCTTCCAATGAAACACCACTAACATATGTAAGTTTGTTTTTGTGTTTTTGTAGCATGAAGTCGTGAAAGCGCGCTACTTGGAAGAAAAGGGGGAAGCATTCGCTTTCGATGCAAGCTATCACTTCTTGGCAGAAAGCATCCCGAAGGATAACCCGGAATACTTGGATGCCGTATCGTCTTCGGATGAGGAAGATTGATGGCTTTCGAAGTTTTTGTATAGGTTTTGTGGGTAGACCTCTATGTAAACCCTCTGTTTCAATCAATGTAGTAACCAACATTGCATGAATAGAGTGAATTAGATCTTCCGATATTTTGTTTTCTGTTTGGTATATGTAAATGTCGGAAGGGTTATAAATCCTTAACATGCCGGCTACACATACGCCGGCGCTGTCATAAATTATATGCATGCCGACTATATTATAGCCGGCGTTATAGGAGATATTTACATGCCGACCGTAAGAAAGTTGGCATAATCTTCATTCTAAGACCCTTCCGGCCACAAAACGGTCGGCGTTTTATTCATCCAAGGACCATGCGGGCTAAAATTGGTCGGCATTTTATTCAAACAAATACCATGCCGGCTATATTATAGCCGACACCTTATTCAAACGTATATCTTGCCGACCTTTCATATTTTCAAAACTAAATTTTTTGATCGAAATCGAACTCATAAGACGGATTAAAGGTTTAACCTACTGGATTTTCATTTTCAAAATTTTAATCTAAACTCAGTTAATTAACCTAATCAATTTTTTAGTGTTAATTAAACAAGGGCATATTAGCCATTTTGAAAATACAAGGTTAGGGGGTGGCTTGGCTTTACTTCAAAATGACCCTATTTTGTCTCATTGGGTATACCCAATTAGTTTGGCTATACCCCAATCTCGCCAGGTATTAAAAGACTAGATTTGGTTAATCAAGATTTACTTTATATGTGGTCTTGTAGATATGCTACAAAAGATGATGCTCTTTGGAAGGAATTTGTTACTGAAAAATATGGTGACGGGATGTTGTGTGGAAATCCTAAGAGTCCAAAATGCACTTTTGGTAGATCTGTTTGGAAAGCAATTATGAAGTTTAATTTTATTTTCTTGAAGTTTGTGAGGTTTAAAGTTAACAAAGGTGCTTTAGTAAGATTTTGGCATGATAACTTGATCTATTAGCATCACATAAAGTCTTGTTATCCAAATCTTTTTGCGTCAGGTAGAGCTAAGAATTTTTCTGTTGCTGCTATAGATATTGTGTTTGGTAACTCTGTTATCTGGAATATTCGTTTTCCTAGAAGATTAAAAACAGTTGCAAAGATGGACCTAAATATGATTTCTATTGATTTACAACCTTTCACTTTCAACACGACTCAATAGGATTTTTACGGTTTCTCACTCCATGCAAGTGTTTTTCAGTTAATTCAGTGTATGAGAAACTCTTTATAGAAGATATATTTGTTACATACACTGTTTTGGATTTTGGAGTCTGAAGTGCCCACCAAAGATCGGCTTCTTTTTAGGGTTAATTCCCCACCAAAGATCGGCTTCTTTTTAGGGTTAATTCCTCAGGAGAAGGATTGATACCCTAGAAAACTTCTTTATTGTGCTGCAAATGAGACAACTGCTCATCTACTTCTGCATTGTGAGTTTGCTTAACAGGTGTGGGATACTCTAAATATCAAGTTAAAATGGCTTTATACAATTCCTTCTGATGTTGAATTGCTTTCTGAGCCTCGCAGTTATCTCTTTCTAATAAGGCCAAAGATGAATTATGGAAGTTAGTTCCAGTTACTATAATCTGGAGCTTGCGGAAAGAAAGAAACAATAGTCTTCACTAACGCTCAATTGCAATGCTGTTGCAGTGGCAAATAAAGTCATCTATGCTTTGTTTAGTTGGGTGTCAGCCTTAAAAAATTTTGAGGATATTGAGTCTCAGTAAGTGATGAAGAATTTGACTGCCATTTACTTTGATATTATTTAAACTATTATTAGTTTGTTTTTAACACTTCTATTTTTTCTTTCTATCCTTTTATTTCTAGTATAGCGCGGTATAATCCTTTGATACCCTCTTTTTTGATCAATAAACTTACCCATCAAAAAGAAAAAAAAAGAAAAAAAGAAACGTTTCCAATCTAATGTGTTATTTGGTAAGCTAAGAATTTATTTTTAAACATTTTCATGGGATAAAGTTTTTTTTTTTTTTTTTTTTTATGTTTTGGGGTGAGCTAAAATTTCTTTGTGAGCATTTTCATTGGGTTAAAATCAGTTTTGATGAGTTTTTGGGTAGACTACAACCTACACTAGCCGCCCTTTTCTCCATCGTTGCGCCTCAGGGGATAGGACACGCCATATATCCTTCAAGAAATTGTTCTAATTGAAAACTAATTTCTTTTTCTATACTTTTTTTTCCCGTTTGGCACCCCTTTATAACACAAGAAAAAAAAATGCAGAAACCACCGAGGTTAGAACTATTAAAATATATTTATTATTTATTATATGGACAATGGCACTATATCACAATGAGGCTCTATTATAATGGCAGAGACATTGGACAACAATACTAATTCCTTTTCAACATCAAATTCAATAAAAAAAGAAGCTCTTATACCTTTGACCATTGATTGAATCGTACCTCCGAAAGATCATTCAGATGAAAACTTTTCCCATGCCATTAGAGGTGGAGCCAGGTTTATTACAGGAAGCGGCACAAAAGACTATCCATGCTAAGGAATGTAAAATGCTAAGGCTTAGTCGTATGGAGTGCTAATCTAGCAGCTAAATTAGCAGTCCATGTCAGCTATGACTACCTCCTAAGTGCTAGATTAGCATTCCACGTCAGCTGGGACCCCGCCCAACGCTATTTGATTCAGTGTCTTAAATCTCTGTCATTAGATCAAAAAGTAAATCGCCCAGCGCTGAACCATTCAACGAAAAGGTACTTTCATAACGCTGAACTATTCAACGCAACTATCTCGCTGCTAGTTCATATGCGAGCAAATGCTAGGAGAGAGAACTAGTGTTAACACATAAGCCACATTTTTTTTTTAATTGCAACATTAAACTCGTAATCTAGTAGTTGAAACTAGCCCACAGGACTTAACCTGAGGAATGTAAAAGTACTTTGGGGATAAACTTATACCTTAAATAAAAAGACAAAACAACTGTACAATTAGGCTTGGGTACCAGTTGAGCTAGGTGTACAATTGTTCTAAGTTGGCTCTCCCCCTTTAACATGGTTCAATTAGCTCTTCGAATCATGGTTGCATATTGGGAACACGGTGGTTGTCACAGAGTCAGGAAACAAACCAAAAAATGAAAAACAATAAAAAGACTCACACGGCTGTTGTACAAACTATAAATGTTTCACTCTGCTGTGCGAGTGTGTGGGTACAGCACTTTCGATTCCTTCATTCTGGCCATGCACAAAAATCACACCCCACAGAGTAAACCTTGGATGATTGTACCATAGTAAATAACACGTACACGTAATCAGTGAAGCAAGCAACATGATTTTAGTGTCTTATAAGCTTAGACAGGACAACACTATGTTTCAATCTTTAACAAACACACCCATAAAAAAAAACTCATTCATAAAAGATTATAAATGAAACCAATCAAGATAAACGAAATTGGATTATATTGATAATTGATTACATTATATAAGCTCCTTGAATCATCATCAGATGATATATCAATTTCAATTAAAACAACTTATAGAACCCCTAGGTAGAAACTTCATAAACACCCTAAATACCCGCGGCAATCCTCAAACTCCATAATATGGCAAAACAAATCGTAAAGACAAGAAGGATCCACCGATTCCACCCCCAATTCTCAACAATAGAGATAACGAACTCATCGTCATGCGACCTCTTGAAGTTTATGGTGGAATTGATTCCATGTACTACTACCCAAGCATCCACGTAGAAATCTGGATGTGTAATCAAGACATCATCTAGAGTGAAATTAGATATTGAATTATTTGTCACAAGAATTGATTTCCATCATCTTGGTTCTCCAAAATAGCTATAGGCAGTAGGGATTGTTGACCCAACACTTAGATTCTGGAGAACAGAGAAGGGAAGATGTTTCCGAATGATATGATACCATAGAGTGAGTTTCTGAGAATACGATTGATGATTAATGATCATATTGGGGTCACTCGGGGAGACTAAGAATGTAGCATTTCTGGGAAACTTTGAAGGAGGAATTTCGCATAATGCTCTTGCCCAGTTATGATATCGAGTACTAGAGAGTAAAGCTCCAACAACATTTTGTTGTTCACGAGATATTGTTAGGCTTCTTTTACTATCATCATCAACAAAACGATTGCAGATATTATCTTCTTTCGCCAACAAATCCATAGAGTGATTGATAACAACATGATTATCTTGTTTCGCCAACAAATCCATAGAGTGATTTAGACAAGACTTGATCCCATGGATCACAACATCTCCATTCATGTAGAAATTGGGGTTGGTAATCAATATATGGTTGATGGTGTAATTAGATTGGGAATTATTTGTGACTTGAATTGATTTTTTAGGAATCAAAGTGGGGATGGTTGAACCTATGGGTAGATTTTTAAGCTTAGAGAAGGAGAGTTTCTGAGGAATGATATGATAATCAAGTGTAAATGAAGATGAAGAAGAAGTAGAATTGGTATTCATGATCATGACTGATGGATTATCAAGTGGGATTAGATATGTTGCAGGAAATGGAAAATTCAAAGGTTTAGTAGAGATGAGTAGTATTTCATCACCATTAGAATCAATTAGAGCTTCAACAATCACGTGAAGTTGGGATGATGCTGAAGAGACTTGTTCATCATCTGGAGTAATTGCTTGTGTGAAATGAGTGGTTGCAGTGATGATGATGAAGATGATTAAGTAAGTAGCCATTAATGGAGGACGAGAAGAAGACATCACAGAAGAAAATAGAATGGATTTTGTGTGAGAATGGATCCAAGTAATTCTGTTTCTCTCTTTATTTCTTTCTTGTCACGATAAAAAGAGAACTACTCCAAAATCTCATCACCACCAGCTCTGCGCCCGCACGCGCCAAAGAGTGATATTGCGACATTGGAGGAAGAATCTTCTAGCTAATTTTTGATTAACGGTTGAGATGAGATCTGTATTTTACAGCATGCGTTTCGGGGGAACGGTGAGTAGTTTCAATTCCTATCTATGACAGAGTGTAAATGAAATTTGTATATGGGTGCAAGGATAGGTGCCCTAATCCTTTTTGTGTTTAGTTTGTGTCTTTTATGGAGACTGTATCAGTTGACAAAGCAACAAGGAATGTCTACTGGAATGGTAGTGCAATTGCACGATGAAGATGAGACTAATGTTTCTCGCAAGCAAATGCTTGGTATGCTAGGTGTTGGTATGTGTGGACCGTGGACGAGTATCGGAGGAACTTATATTTGGAGAAAGTGAAGTTACTTCTGGTGCATCTTCAGATCTCCAAGACTCCAACAAGCAACATCTTAATTTAGCAAGAGCAATAGTCACGAAATATGGAATTGGTCTCATAGCTCACTATTACGATGATAATGGGAAGAGCATGAGCACTGAAACTAGGCTTCTTATATAGAAGAAGAGTTAAGAGGACTCTTGGACAGGGCTTACAATAATGCGAAGACAATTGTAACTACCCACAGCAAAGAACTCCATGCACCCCACTAGCTAATGCTCTACTTGAGAAAGAAATAACCAGAGAACTCAAATCGATGGGAAGGAAAGGATGGAAGGAAAGGCTCCAAAACTTCAGTTTTGTATGCTTTCCGGTTGAGGATTCCGTTCATGTAGTCATGTTTCCATCTATTTAGAAGTGAACACGGAGTAATATTAATGTCGGTAACGCCATAATGTAGTGTAGAACTTTCAGATTTGAGATTATCCAAAAGATTTTAGCAAATTTAATCTCATTTGTCCCCTTAGTATGCAATGTAACATGTTTGCGTGACCATTCTCACCTAGTAACTATATATATCCTGGTGGTCATTTTTCTGCAACCAGTTAACTACATGCCTTTCCCGAAAACATGCGCTTTGCATGGTTTTTTCTCGTGCGCGACTTCTGCGGGATTAGTTTGAATATCATTTAATCAATCAGTCAGCTACCATTTTACCATTTTCGGACTTGGACCCGTTCACAATCATTCGAGACTGTGAGTATCGGTTTTTTGGCCCTAAGTCATCGTGTCGGTCTGTTTTATTTTCTTCCAATTCCACACAACATGATGGACGGTCACTTATAATCTCCAGTTCTCCACCCAAAATTTGACCAACCAAGGCCAAGGTCGATCGGCCAGGAAATGCGACGTCATAACCTTCTATCTCTACCGAAATTTTCCTCCCTTAATTCAACTTTGTTAATTCTTCACTCTCAACCAGCTGATTGACTCCAAACTCCGATTCCACATCAAACAAAGGAGCGTATTTTTGTTGCAGCTGATGAGACAGGGTCTGAGTTTTGTAGGTTTTGATCGAATTCTTGGGAAAATTTTCCCTGTTTTGCATTGGGATTCGTTTTCTGATTATAATATGTCCTTTTTTCCTAGTCCCAGTATGCTCAGGAATTATTACTTCAGTACGAATCGGTTAATGTTTTTTTTTTGCCTATATAAGGACGCCTAGTATTGTTGTAGAGAAACACACATTCATCAACTTATTTTCTTAGCTACTCAAAATTTACACGTCTTTTCCGAAAAATCAAGTTTTCTCAACTTTCAGTTGGTATTTTCTTTGTGTTTTTTTTTTAGGTTTAACATTGATCTTAGACTAGTAGTTGCTTCATCTCAAGGCAGAGAAAATAACAATGAAGAAGGGGCTGAACCAGCACAATATTAAGAAGGTGATGGTGGCGGTACTACTGATGTCCACCATTCTATTCACCTTCCTTGAAAATCTTCGTCAAAGGTTTGAGATGATGCCCTTTATTCTATTCACCTTCCAAATCCTCTTTCTTGGAGCAACTGCCTGGAATAAGTTTACAGGTAAATTCCTTTTGGTCTATTTTAACGCTTTGCAGTGAATATAATTTTGTAAGACGTTAAAATAAAATCTATAACTTCCATTGTTTTGTTTTTGTATCAGCTATGGGATTAAGTGATAAAAGGATCCAACCAAGCCCCAAGTCTAATAAGAAGAAAAGGGAATCAAAGAAAAACAAGGAAACGCTCGGTTCTGCAGGGATTCTAGAAGGTCTCGAAAAGGTTCCTGAGGTTGAGAAAGAACCTCATCCAACACAGGAAGAAGTAATCACATCTGTGTCGCTTCCATTGATTCCTTTCGACGTGAAAACACATAACAACTTTCATAGTCTTGCAGAAGAAGAGGTGGTCACTACATCTCAGTTGGTTTCTTATAAGTTTGAGTTAGGTATCTCTAATCGGTCTTTGTCTAAACCAAATCGAGGATCAAAAAGAAGAGTATGTTCAAAATCCAAACCTACGGGCCTTCTTCCAAACGGCACTTTGAAGTTTGAACTCAAAAATTAAAAGTATGTTTAAGTGATGTTAGTAAGATTGATGGGAATGTCGGTTTTCCTACTTCGGTAAAATATGTTTAGCAGTTTTTCGAATAATCATAAATATCTTATCTTAACACTGAGGAAAGATTATGTTAATTTTTATTGGGAAAATTTATTAAATACCCTTGGTTTTGACACCCAATAAATATACCCATAATACAATATAAATACCCCTATCATTTAAATACCTTATCCTTAAAAAAACAGATTACCTTAATACCCTCACTTACAATATTATTTTCCATTTAAAAATCTTATCCATTAAAAAACAAAATTTTCTATTATTTTCACATCCACCAAAGACACCATTTCACCACCACCAACAAAGACCACCGCCACCACCACTCCACCACCACCAGCCAGCCACACCGCCACCACCACTCCGCCACCACCACCACTTACTAAATACAACCACCAATAATATTCCACCACCGTCACACACCACCACCACTGTTGTTGTCGCCGCCGCCACCGCCGCCGCCATTAATATTAGGTGTCAACAACTGAAGTTGATCCAAAAAATCAAAAGTTCAAAAATATTTGTCAAATTTGGTTGTTGATTCCATTTTTCCATTGTTGATACACAAACATTGGTTGTTGACTCCCTAAAACTAAGGTCAATTTCTATTGTTGATACACAAATATTTGTTGTTGATTCCATTTTTCCATTGTTGATACACAAACATTGGTTGTTGACTCCCTAAACTAAGGTCAATTTCTATTGTTGATACACAAATATTTGTTGTTGACTCCTTACACTAAGATTAATTTCTATTGTTGATACACAAATTTGGTTGTTGATTCCATTTTTCCATTGTTGATACACAAACATTGGTTGTTGATTCCATTTTTCCATTGTTGATACACAAACATTGGTTGTTGACTCCTAAATAGTTGATGGAGTAGTATTCAACAACTTGTCGTCCAACCTCACCACCACCACCGCCCGAGAGCGTACAACATTTCCAACACCACAAAATAACCAGAATCACCATTATCTTCATGAACAACTTTAATTAATCATTCCAACCACAACCAACACAATCTCCATCATTAAAATTCATCTGTCTAACCTCAGCAGCATCACCAACACCACCAGCACATAGAATATCCACCAACACCACAACAACCATAACCACCTTTATCTTCAAGACTGATTTTATTTCATCATTCGAACCTAAACCAACACAATATTCATGACTGATTTTATCTACATACTACCACCACCAACAGAAACTCAAACTAGATAAAGAAGATAATCAATTGATAGATTGAAATACATACCTCCTTCATCATTTCCGCCACCACCATCATTGTAGATCTCAGTATCTTCCTCCACCACCATCATCTTCTTCTAATTAAACAGAGATTTGATATCCTCCTTCACCACCACCACGACCTTCACCTCTATTATTTGAAACTAGGGTTCTTTGGTGGATCTTAAATTCGAGCTTGTTACTCTATCGATTGAGAAGAAGAACGTTCAATTGAAAAGCTAAACCCATTAAATCTATAACAGACATCAAAAGAAGAGGAATATTAACAGTTGATAATGATTATCAAGCTTGATTTTTGAATCAATCGGTGAAAATCGATCTAAATCAGGTGGTGATGCTGCTGCTTGTGATGGGTTTGCTGGAAGCATAAGAGGTGCTGCCAGAACTGATGACGAGATCGGTGGAGGTGGTGGCGGAGGCGACTCTGAAGATGTACTGGTTGGTTTAATGGATTTTTCATGGTGATGGTGATGGAGATGATGGTGGTAGAGATGGAAATGGTGGCGACGGAGACGGTGGTGGCGACGAACAACAACATATATCTCCACTGCAGTTTACAAAGATGTTGTTCCTGAATCTGTTTGTGGCGACGGAGGAGAAGGTGGTGGTGATGGTGGTAGGGACGATGATGGTGAAGTAAAAAAGGAAAGAGAGAGAGAATTGAAATAAAAGAGGAGATGATATGGATGTAAGGATATATTTGTAATGTTGTCTAATCCTTAATGGACCCCTGATGGGCTTTGGATGGAGAGGGGTATTTTTATTGTAGAATAAGGGTAGTTGTGTAGCCCGTCAGAATTGAGGGCAATTATATAATTCCCACATTTTTATTTTCTAATTGATAGATGGCATTTTGTCTTTAAATTATGACGGTGGTCACACACGAGTTGATGTCCTTGTTTAACCTTGTCTTTCTCTTTAGTTTTAAATTTGTTATGCTGTTTTTGCTTTCGGCTATATGCCGTCTAGAAGTTGTAATAGCTTGCACATGTCTTTCAATATCATTACCTTTGCCGATCAAAAACCGAATAAAAAGAATTGCTCTAGTGGGATTACATAGAGGGTCAGTAATGACTGGTTCAATGTGCATATAGCTCCTTGAATTTCAATGACTTTTCTTAAATATAGCCCACACATTTATTAACCATAACCTAAAAAATTTAAGTTAAAATGAAAAATCAAAAGTTAAAATGAAAAACCAAACATGTTTTGCCATTAGTTTTTCATTAACAATTAAACTTAAATCTGCCTCTTACACAAAATCAAAATAAAGAACGCGCAATTAGGGGATATGAATTACTTCCCCCAACCAAAGGTGTCTGCTAAGGGGTGTTTTTCGGGGGCGAAAATACTAAAACACCCTTAGATTAATTACAAAACATTATAAAAAGACTGTTATACCCTCTCCACAAAACAAAAAATCTTAAATCAAAACCAAACAAAAAATCAGTATCATAAACTGTTGATGGCAAAACGCGTTGTTTACATACACTGTTGTCTATTACTCATGCAAAGTGAGTAGTGCTTAATACATTCTTTTTATTTTTTATTTTTTTGATCAATAACGACTTACTAATACACTGTTCAAATTTGTGAATTTTCATACATAAACAAAGATTTAAAAATATCGTAAACGAAAGCTTGATTTCACCAACTAGAGACGGTGACGGTGAGCCAAATCTACTTGGAGAAAAAACTCAAAAGTTCAAGCCAAAAAACTTAAAAGTTTATATAAGTTAGCTTGTCAGTCATTCATGATGGACAGATGTTACGCGTCCAGTAAGTGATGGGCCGTAAGTGTTGCAGGCAAAGGTTCATGCCTAAAACACTTGGTCTATATATATGTTAGCTTGTCGGTTAGTAATTACCGACAAGATGCTAGGGATGAAACTTCTCTTTCAACTCAACTTTTGTAATCCAATCTTCTATTAACCGTAGACATGGCTGAATAAATGGAGAATAAAATTAAAAAATGATAAAAACTAATGCACCAGCCGGGAATCGAACCCGGGTCTGTACCGTGGCAGGGTACTATTCTACCACTAGACCACTGGTGCTTGATATTGTTACACTTGCTCCAAGTGGTCTCATCGACAATCTTGTTAAAGCGGCAAAAAGTGATGTCTTGGGTATAAAAATAGCTTTTCTATTCAGTTCAGAGATGAAATTACCCAAGTATACGCTTCAACAGGAACCCGACCAAGCATCCAGATACCACCATCTAAAAACCATTTGATCATGGTCTGGTAGATCACCATATTCTAGCTAATTTTTTATTGACGGTTGAGATGAGATCTGTATTTTACAGCATGCGTTTCAGGGGAACGGTGAGTAGTTTCAATTCCTATCTATGAGAGAGTGTAAATGAAATTTGTATATGGGTGAAGGATAGGTGCCCTAATCCTTTTTGTGTTTAGTTTGTGTCTTTTATGGAGACTGTATCAGTATTTCTTTTCCGTTATCTCAACGGAGAGAGTTGCATACAGCTCGTTCAGTTGACAAAGCAACAATAGTTTCACAAGGAATGTCTACTGGAATGGTAGTGCAATTGCACGATGAAGATGAGACTAATGTTGCTCGCAAGCAAATGCTTGCTATGCTAGATGTTGGTATGTGTGGACCGTGGACGGGTAGCGGAGGAACCTATATTTGGAGAAAGTGAAGTTACTTCTGGTGCATCTTCAGATCTCCAAGACTCCAACAAGTAACATCTTAATTTAGCAAGAGCAATAGTCACGAAATATGGAATTGGTCTCATAGCTCACTATTACGATGATAATGGGAAGAGCAGGAGCACTAAAACTAGGCTTCTTATATAGAAGAAGAGTTAAGAGGATTCTTGGACAGAGCTCACAATAATACGAAGACAATTGTAACTACCCACAGCAAAGAACTCTATGCACTAGCTAATGCTCTACTGGAGAAAGAAATAACCAGAGAACTCAAATCGATGGGAAGGAAAGGCTCCAAAACTTCAGTTTTGCTTGCTTTCGGTTGAGGATTCCGTTCATGTAGTCATGTTTCCATCTATTTAGAAGTGAACACCGAGTAATATTAATGCCAATAACGCCATAATGTAGTGTAGAACTTTCAGATTTGAGATTATCCAAAAGATTTTAGCAAATTTAATCTCATTTGTCCCCTTAGTATGCAATGTAACATGTTTGCGTGACCATTCTCACCTAGTAACTATATATATCCTGGTGGTCATTTTTCTGCAACCAGTTAACTACAAGCCTTTTCCGAAAACATGCTTGGCATGGTTTTTTCTCGTGCGCGACTTCTGCGGGATTGGGTTGAATATCATTTAATCAATCAGTCTGCTACCATTTTACCATTTTAGGACTTCTTGAGGACCCGTACCTTCAATCTCAACCGGAATTTTCCTCCCTTAATTCAACTTTGTTAATTCTTCACTCTCAACCAGATAATTGACTCCAAACTCCGATTCCACATCAAACAAAGAAACGTATTTTTGTTGCAGCTGATGAGACAGGGTCTGAGTTTTGTAGGTTTTGATCGAATTCTTGGGTAAATTTTCCCTGTTTTGCATTGGGATTTGTTTTCTGGTTATAATATGTCCTTTTTTCCTAGTCCCAGTATGCTTAGGAATTATTACTTCAGTATGAATCGGTTAGTGTTTTTTTGCCTATATAAGGACGCCTAGTATTATTGTAGAGAAACACACATTCATCAACTTATTTTCTTAGCTACTCAAAATTTTACACTTCTTTTCCGCAAAATCAAGTTTTCTCAACTTTCAGTTGGTATTTTCTTTGTGTTTTTTTTTTTAGGTTTAACATTGATCTTAGACTAGTAGTTGCTTCATCTCAAGGCAGAGAAAATAACAATGAAGAAGGGGATGAACAAGCACAATATTAAGAAGGTGATGGTGGCGGTACTACTGATGTCCACCATTCTATTCACCTTCCTTGAAAATCTTCGTCAAAGGTTTGAGATGATGCCCTTTATTCTATTCACCTTCCAAATCCTCTTTCTTGGAGCAACTGCCTGGAATAAGTTTACAGGTAAATTCCTTTTGGTCTATTTTAACGCTTTGCAGTGAATATAATTTTGTAAGACGTTAAAATAAAATCTATAACTTCCATTGTTTTGTTTTTCTATCAGCTATGGGATTAAGTGATAAAAGGATCCAACCAAGCCCCAAGTCTAATAAGAAGAAAAAGAAATCAAAGAAAAACAAGGAAACGCTCGCTTCTGCAGGGATTCTAGAAGGTCTCGAAAAGGTTCCTGAGGTTGAGAAAGAACTTCATCCAACACAGGAAGAAGTAATCACATCTGTGTCGCTTCCATCGATTCCTGTCGACGTGAAAACACATAACAACTTTCATAGTCTTGCAGAAGAAGAGGTGGT
Source organism: Papaver armeniacum (assembly GCA_023531295.1). NCBI lineage: Eukaryota > Viridiplantae > Streptophyta > Magnoliopsida > Ranunculales > Papaveraceae > Papaver > Papaver armeniacum. The sequence continues at coordinate 82,216 of JAJJWW010006662.1, read as the reverse complement.
CACTACATCTCAGTTGGTTTCTTATAAGTTTGAGTTAGGTATCTCTAATCGGTCTTTGTCTAAACCAAATCGAGGATCAAAAAGAAGAGTATGTTCAAAATCCAAACCTACGGGCCTTCTTCATAGAAAGATTTCAGCAGAAAACTCCTCGAGTTAGGCTCCATGATTAGTAACAGAACCATAAAGATCATAACATTGTGGAAGTATAATGTTAGTCTTTGTTTTCTATACTTTGTGATAGTTGGTGGTTTGCACTTTCTTTTTCAATTGTGACCATGATCACACAAGGTAGATTTGTTCTTTTCTTTCTCTTTAGTTTTAAATTTGTTAGTTGTTTTTGAATCGAGATATTATATGTTCTTTTTCAAGTTGTAATAGCTTGCATACAGTTTGTGCGTCTTTCAATATTATTACCTTTGCCGATCAATAAAAGAAAGAAAAATCCTCCAGTGGGATGATAGGGTTAGTAATTAATGACTGGTTAAATATGCCTATAGTTAAGCTTGCCTATATAGAAGGTGGGAGGATCCATCGCACTCTACTATACACACAACTTCGTATGATTTGTGCCACTTCTCCTATAAAACTCAAACGAAACTGAACTTAAAGATAATATTCTAATAATACGTTTCTTTTATTAGAATCTTTATTCCTGCCTAGAATGAACACAATCCAATATACTAAACCTCACCATCTCCAAATCTAAAAGCAGTTTTGCAGTGTAAGAAGAGAGGTGTTCATTGGATTCAACCTGACTCTTACAAAATAAAAATGCCATCTATCAACCTGACTCTTCACCCATTTCTCATTGTTTATTCATAAATTAGCCTTTTGGTCTATGTTCTTGACATGGACAGAGTATTGACTTGATCAGGAAGAAATGATTGTAAATTGTCTTCATTCTACATCCTTCCGCCTGTATATCATGGAAAAAAGAATCTTAATTAAGTTTAAGATTAGCAGATGAGTACTCATTGATCAATTATTGATGAGTCATGCTTCAAAATAAATAAACTATACATCATGTATGTATAATTTTAATTCTGAAAGAAAATTTGTTTCGGGTGCTTAAGTAGCTTGAGTGTCCATCTTCTCTGTTTCGTCAGATAGTGTAATTTTTTTGGTTTCAACTGGACTTAATTACTTTGGATATGTCATTAACTTATCAAGTACCGAGGACTAGCACGTACACTTAGTTGGAACGCTTCCAAGTTCCAATAGTTCTTTATTGATCAAAATTGTGATGACTAACTCAACCACAGTTACTCTTTGTCTTTCTTTCTATTCATTTCTGCTTTCTTTTCTGATGAGTATAACAGTGGCCGTGTCTCAAAATACCACTACAACCATCCCGTTCGATGTTGGATTAATTTTGGATTTAAATAGCTCAACTGAGATGACTTCGATGATTAGAATCTAAGTTGCACTAACAGATTTCTATGCTACTCACAACTTCTACAAAACGAGAATCGTTCTTCATACTAGGGACTCTAAGAATGATAACCTACATGCCGCTTCCGCAGGTATGTATGTCTATTTGTTTTAATATTAATGTGCATCATTTTTCTTCCATGTATAATAAATGATACGAGCATGAGTATAGGTGGTAAGTGGCCAAGTGGTCAACTTATGATGTGTTTTTCTTTTTTGGTTTCGAAACGTAATTCATGATGTGTTATGATCACCTAAATTCGTAATAATTGGTAGAAAGAAATTCTATCGTGTTCATTTTTCATAAGTCTCTTTAATTGGCAGCACTTGATCTTCTGAGGCACATAAATGTCAAAGTCATCATAGTACCAGAAAAATGAGTGCATGCTAGTTTCGTGTTTGATATTGGAGAGAAGGCTCAAGTTCCCGTTATTTCTTTCCCAGCATTTAGTCCTTTTGTGTCTTCTTCACGATCTTCTCGTTACTTTATTAGGACACCACAAAAGAATGAGTCATCTCAAGCTAAAGCCATCACAGCAATCATTCAAGGGTTTGCATGGAAAGAAATTGTATTCATACATGATTTATGGGCGTATGACACAGTTTGGGCCTTAGCAATGGCAGCGGAGAAATTTGGATTAAACATTGACACCGCAGAGAAAGACTATTAAAAGACTTCCGATTGAAAGATCAATGTAAGCTTGAAATCTGCAAAGAAATAAAGCTCTTAGGTTTAAGTCCTTTGAGTCTAAGAGAGATCAAAGGTGGTCGACTCCAAACTCGATTCCATATCAAACTAATGAGCAAATGAGAGGTATGGCAATTACAAACATCAATTGTTGTATGTGTCACCAAGAACCCAAAACAATATCACACATATTTATCCATTGTGTATTTGCAAAGAAAATGTGGGAGCATTTCCTAAACCTGTTGGAGTCAAGATGGCGACCGTCGGATTCGTGTATGGAGCTTATTATCTCATGGCAGCTGAAACTCAAAACTGAACCAATTGAATTCCTAAAATTTTGCTTGCCTTTCGCTATATGGCAACAAATTTGGAAGGAAAGGAACGAAAGAATCTTCTGTAACAAAGAAGAATCAGTGGAGCGGGTTATCCTTCAAGTGAAAGCTTCTCTATTCAGTTGGGCAAGTGTTCATATTTCCTTTAAGCAATTCAAGTTTGCAGATTTCATCCATGATTGGCGGGCTTTTAAACGATAATCGGTGGTATCTTGTATTAGGGAAAAGCTTTCGTGTATCTTTATAGTTTCTGGCATGTTTTTGTTGTAAATTTTAAGTGCTTTCTCTGCACTTTCTTGAATGAATTTTATCTTTTCCAAAAAAAGATTGATGTTGTTTTGTGGTTATATTTTCCTTTTCCTAGTCTCGGTGTGTTTAGGAATTATTACTCCAGTATGAATCCCTAATATTATTCAAACATGCATATTGTATTCACATATGTATTGAAGCTAAATTACATCATTAAAATAAAATAAAAAAATAAAAAACATGATCAAAAAATTTATAACATTAAATTATAGTTGAGAGAATTTCTTGAACACAATATACCGAAGATAAAAGAGTTCTTGACTTCTTGAAATTTTTTTAAAACAAAGTGTAGATTATGTTCTTGAAATTTATATTACTAGCTATTTTTTTTTTCGAATGAGAATGTTATATTAAAAAAGAAAAAGAAGAACCAAGGATTAAACCAAGGTCAAAAGAGCTACATACACATTAGTGTTTCCCAGTTACTCCAAATCAAACTAGGATCGACAAACTTGAAAGTATCTTTATCACAATACTATAAGACTACCAATTGCTTAACCAAATCTATACTTTCTTGCTCACACTTATGCCGCCTTCTAAAGACCCTTCCATTCCTTTCCTTCCACAAACCCAACAAATCGCATAGTGGGAAAACTTCTAACCTTTAAAGCACAAACTTCTAACCTTTAAAGCACAAACCTAGTTTCTTCCTTTGTTATTTAGTGCGGTTTACAAAATAAACAGCACCAAAAGTGGTTAGGTATTGTGACTTTGAGGATGGACTTACCCACCATATTGTTAACCCTTAATTAGAATTTTTACTAATCTCTCAGTCTGATTTTGTTCTTCACCATCTCAATTATCTTCGTAATTAAATTGTGAATTTTATTAGATTTTCAGTTTCCTCTGACATTTCAAGAATTCTCCACCTAAGTATAATTTTGAAATCATAAATGACAACGAGTCTGGAAAGTCCTTTTCTTTTTTAGTGCATCTTTGAAGTGGAGGATAACCTTAAATTATCAACGGCTTCATTTGTTCGCCTTCTTTTTCCTTTCTCAACATCGTACATGTAAAGAGTAGGTCTTATAAAATACAGCTTACTGAATAGTCAATTTGTTAACCCTTTATATCATGAAAGTCCTATTTGTCACACATTGCACATTCTTAGGCATGCAAATATCGACTCTCTTCACCCCCTTAGAATCCAAGTAGGCAATAGCTCCTTTTTTGCACCTATGGTTTGTTTATGACTAGTGATTGGAAACTCTTACGTGACCTCTAACTATTTCTTCTTCTATTGTCACTCGTAGTTACTGCCTGTCTCTCTCTATTATAAATCTCTCATTTATCAAAAAAGGAAAAAAAAATCGCAAGCAAGGAGCAGCGGCGGTTTTTTGGTTTCCGTAGTTAGGGTCTAAGAGAATAGTTGTACGACTCTTTCTCCTTTTTCCTGTTTTGTATTTTATTTGATGCTGTTTTCTGGTTATATTTTCCTTTTCGTAGTCTCGTTATCTTTAGGAATTATTACTTCAGTAATCGGTTAGTTTTGTATGCCTATATATAAAGACGCCTATATTATTGTAGAGAAACACACATTCATCAACTTTATAATTTTCTTAGCTACTCAGAATTTACACATCTTTTCTGAAATATAAATAAGTTTTCTCAACTTTGAGTTGGTATTAGCTGTGTGTTTTTAGGTTATAGTTTGCTGTATTACTTCATCTCAAGGCAGAGAGAATAACAACGAAGAAGGGGGTCAACATGCACAATAAAAAGGTGATGGTGGCGGTACTAGTGATGTCCACCATCATTGTTTTCTTTGCAGGAGCTAACCTTGAGAATCTTGGTCAAGGGTTTGAGATGATGCCCTTTATTTTATTCACCTTCCAGATATTGCTTCTTGGAGTAGCTGCCTGGAATACATTGACAGGTAATTTTTTTTGGTCTATGATCAGGCTTTACATTGAATATGATTTTTTTAAGACGTTAAGATAAAATCTATAACTTCCTTTGATTTGTTTTTCTATCAGCGGTCCGCCCAAGCCCTAAGTCCAGTAGAAAAGGAGAGGAAGTAACTGATAAGAGTAAGGGTAGAAAAAGAGAGGAGGCAACTGATAAGAGTAAGGAGTTGGTTGTTTCTAATGAAGATCTTAATAAGAAGAAAAATAAACCAAAGAAAAATAAGGAAACCCTCTCTCCAGAAGCGATTTTAGAAGGTCCCAAAAGGGTTTCCGAGGTTGAGAAAGATTCTCTTTCAACACAGGAAGAAGTTCTCACATCTGTGTCGCTTCCAATAATTCCTTTTAACGTCAAAACACATAACAGCTTTCATAGTCTTGCAGAAGAAGAGGAGGTCGTTACATTTAGTTACGTGTAATTCTGAGTTAATTAGCTCTAATGCGTCTTCGTCTGAACCAATTCAAGGAAATACAAGAGTACGCTCAAAACCCAAAGCAACAGGTCTTCTTCCAAACGAGACTTTGAATTCAAAAACTAAACGTATGTCTAAATCTCTCAAGTGATCCTTGAAAGATTTCAGCAGAAAACTCCTCGAGTTAGGCTCCATGATTAGTAACAGAACCTTAAAGATCTAAATATAATGTTTGTTTTATGGGATATTCTGTGATAGTCGGTGGTTTGCATTTTTTTTTTTCTTTTTCTTTTGAATAATGACAGTGGTCACACAAGGTAGATGTCCGTGTGAAATCTTGGATTTTTAAATGCACTTTTTAAGTTGTAATTGATCGCATATAGTTTGTGCGTCTTTAATATTATTATCTTTGCCAATCAAAAAACGGGCCCCTAGCTCAGCTGGTCATCCCCGCTCCAGGAGGTCCCAGGTTCGAGTCCCCAATGGCGTAATATTGCAGGAATTAACATGGAAGATAGTGTTAATTTGCCCCCTTGTGACACAATCTCGCCCCCCTCCGCTAGTTTCGGCTCCCCTTGGCAAGGTTTCCCATGAGGCCCGCCGGGTAGACTAGCACATCAACCTTGTTCAATTAATGTAGTAAGTATGTCGTTGGAGCTTAGCTTGTTAGGCTTCCAACTAGTTTCATGTAATAATAATGATCTATAAAAGAATCGGAAAAGATCAAAAAAAAAAAAAAAAAAAAAGAGAATTACCCAGGGTTAGTAATGACTAGTTAGATGTGCCTATAATTAATCTTGCATATATAAACATAATGTCAACAAATCTGCACCATTTTTTCTAAAAAATAAAAATGAGAACTCTCGTTTCATACCCAACCTAATACCACAAATTTATTTTTGTGATCCTTCTACTAACTCTTCAGTTTTTAAAATCTTTATGGCTCATGGGTAGTCTTCTAGATAAAATATCTTCACTATGTTTCGGTTTTCTCCACCATCTCATTCCCTAAGCAGTTTTCTCCATATGGAGACTTCTGTTATCTCTTTGCTCGTGGAAGCTCTTCAAAAATGGTTGTCGAACGTATCTAATATCCAGCATATATCTCATTTGTAAACTAAGAAGAACAAATGAGTTAGTACTAAAAGTGTTTCTTTTGCAGGGATAGCAATGAGATAATAAAATGAATTCTCGTTCTTAAGGAATACATCTAGCTAATATCTGCCGCATATATTACATGAAACTTTTGTTTTGTGTGACAGGCAGACAGCTCATGCAGAAGTAATCATAAATTAAATTAACCGAGAGGTGGTGAAATTGACAAACACAAGAAGCTAATGAGCATATTTGAAGGTTACAAAATTTGAACATTAATTCAGTACTTACACAAATTCAGTCACATAGCCTAGCCGGCACGAACACGTTGTATTGGGATAAAACTGTCTTACAATATAGTCGTGCTAGGCAACCCAGCTGCTTCGTAACGATTTGTCATCACTATTTAAGGAATTACAATTTGTCATCACTACTTGAGGCAAACGGTGGCCTATTGCTTATCTGTAAAATAAAAAGTCTGAGACGGCGGTGGTGGAATATGGTCCAAAGCTGCCCATTTCAGCAAAACAAGCTAGCTAATCTAGATGTTTGATCTCCTTTCCTTTTGTTTAATGGTCCACATTAAAGACCTTGAATACCCTCAACACAGTTGAACACACAAAGGAAAAGAAAGAGGAGCTTCTTCCGAAACATGCTCGAGAAAAAAGAAAGAAAAAGGATGCAACATCTAGTTTTAAACTTTTTAAGGCATAGAGTTTTACATGGATTAGAAAAAGAAAACCCCCAAGGTTGGTTGGTGTAAGAAGTGCCATAGGAACTGCAAGTCAATTTCTGCTAAAGTTCGAATAGCCCTGTCAGTCAGTCAGTCTATGCGCCAACCTTCACTCTCGACCGGCATTGTTGTAATTCTAAGTTAATTATTCTCCAAATCCTTGACTACGTCTCACCGTGAACATTCTGTTTGTTCACAATGAAAGAGATAGGAACCTGGAGTAACTTCTCTTGGTTTCCGTCTAAAGATATTAAATAGGATATGCTATCCTAGTGTGTTTTGGAATTATTACTTCAGTTGGATTTTTGTAAATTATATTGGTTTTATTTGCCTATATAAGGGACTCCTCGCCTTTTATTATTACTCAGTACTTACAAATCTTTTAAGTTATTATTAAAATCAAGTTTTGTGATCAACTCTAAGTTGGTGTATTAGTACATGAATCCCAAGGCAGAGAAAATAACTATGAAGGGGGTCAACGAGAACATTAAGAGGGTAGTGCAGGTGGTACTGACCATTATTGTAATTTATGTCTTCGTTCCTGACACTCGAGTACATGATTTAATAGGTCAGATGAAGGGTGTCGCCAAGCCCATTCTGACAGTGATGATGGCGATGAACGCTGTTCTAAATTTCTCCCTTACAATGATCCAAATCCTCATTCTTGGAGTAATTATCTGGAAACTAGGAACGTTTAAAGGTAATTCCTTTTGGTTATTATAACGCTTTACAGTGATTACTAATACTTTTTAAGATTTTCAGACAAAATCTAAAGCTTCTTTGATTTGTTTTTCTTTCAGGTCAGAGATCAAGTGACGAGGTCCAACCCAGCACGAAGTCCACTACAAAATTTAGTGATGTTAAGGGTGTTGATGAGGCCAAGGCTGAGTTGGAAGAAATTGCTCATTATTTTCGTGATCCTAAGGTACGTAAATGCAGTACTATATAACCTACTAGAGTGACTGCTTGTTATAAAGCAGTACTAGTACTATAACCTACTAGCTTTAAGTTTTTTTGACAATTTCCTTTTTATTGTTTCAGCGGTTCACAAGTCTAGGAGGTAAGCTCCCTAAGGGGGTTTTGCTTGTCGGTCCACCAGGGACAGGTAAAACCATGCTAGCAAGAGCTATTGCAGGAGAAGCTGAAGTACCATTCTTCTCCAGAAGAGGGAGTGAGTTTGATGAAATGCTTGTTGGTGTGGGAGCAAGAAGAGTGAAGCAGCTATTTGCTGCAGCAAAGGAGCGGTCTCCGTGTATTATTTTCATTGATGAGATAGATACATTTGGAGGAAGCCGTAACACCAAAGATGAGAAACACTTGCGAACATTGAATCAGTTTCTTGTCGAGCTTGATGGCTTTGAACAAAATAATGGAATTATTGTGATTGCTGCGACCAACCTCCCCGAGTCTTTGGATAAAGCACTTACCAAACCTGGACGTTTTGATCGTAAAGTTGTTGTTCCCAATCCAGATGTTGAAGGACGGAGACAGATAATGGAGTCTCACATGTCAAAGGTAATAGCTCCGTCTTTGAATATTTGATACTGCGTTGGTAACTTATAAACTTCAAGGCTAAAATTCAAGCCCCTCGGCTATGTTGTGAAAGACGAGCAAGGCTCTCGCGCGCCTAGCTTAGCGACTCACACAACATAGCCCCTTGGTGAATCTTCCAGATTCTTTTGATGTGCAATGGTTAAATGCATGAGAACTATATGCCTGACTTGTGCGGTTCTCACACCAAGTATAACATTTGACAGGTTCCCAAAGGAGAAGATGTTGATTTAAGTATTCTTGCCAGAAGAACATCTGGGCTCTCAGGTGCAGATCTTGCAAATTTGGTGAACGTTGCAGCTCTCAAAGCCGCAAAGGATGGAGCTAAATCAGTGAACATGTCTGACTTAGAATATGCGAATGATAAGATTAAGATGGGAAATGAACGCAGATCAGCTGTGATTTCAGAAGAATGTCGAAAACTAACAGCTTTCCATGAAGGTGGGCATGCTTTAGTAGCCATCCACACAGATGGAGCTCATCCAGTTCACAAAGTAACAATAGTTCCACGAGGGGAGTCTCTTGGAAAGGTAGAGTTGTTGACCAACGAAGAATACACTGGTACTTCTCGCAAGCAATTGCTTGCTAAGTTAGATGTTTTTATGGGTGGGCGAGTAGCGGAGGAACTTACATTTGGAGAAAATGAAATTAATTCTGGTGCATCTTCTGATCTCCAAAGAGCAACGTTAATAGCAAGAGCAATGGTCACAAAATATGGAATGAGCAAAGCAGTTGGGCTCGTAGCTGACGAATACGAGAGTAATGGGAGGAGTACTATGAGCTTTGAAACTAAAAGAGAGGTGAGAGAACTCTTGGACAGGGCTTACAATAACGCGAAGACAATTTTAACTACCCACCGCAACGAACTCCATGCATTAGCTAATGCTCTACTTGAGAAAGAAACACTCACAGGAACTGAAATTAATGCTTTACTTGCGCAAGTCAATTCGAAGCAAGTGAACCAAACAGAATAACAAACTGTCACATCACTGAGTAATACTTCACCATCGCCATCAGTGCCTCCATCTACACCAAATGGAGCTGCACCTACTGATGCTGCTGCCGAAGCGGAAGATACAACTGAGAAGTCCGAAGGAATTGCTCTAGTGGGATCTTAGGATTAGTAATGACTGGTAAGGCTGTGACTTACGTTAGTTAGTTTGTTGTTTGTCAGGTTCGATGTGAATATAGTCACTTTAGCATATATATATATACAGGTTTCATCTTGGAATATAAATGCGAAAATAATGCTCTAAAACTTGAAGGATTGCTTGCTTTTTAGCTGAGGATTCCGTTCATGTTGGCATGTTCCCGTATATTCAGAAGTGAGCACTTAGAAGTTTTAGATTTGAGATTATTCAAAAGTTACAATTTAATTTTTTCCATTCTTGAAATTGTTATAATTTTAGCATATACCCGGGTGACTACGTCTATTTTGAAATAAACAGCCAAGATGCACCAGCACGCTGCCACATATTATATGCCCATACTAACTTTTCTTATATTTTAGTGTCATGCACTCCAATTCTCAAGAATTATTTTTAGTGTCATGCACTCCAATTCTCAAGGGTTACAAAAGTGTAAACGTACCGAGATTTTCCTTGTAGAAAAAAAATATTACCTTATATCCTCTTTAAAAATAAAAATATCTTGTGCAACGAAAGGTTTTAATGATCTTATGCAATCTGTTTATCAGTTTTCTCCACCATCTCATATTCTTTAGTCAGTATAGAACCTATGGGATTCTGTTATGTCTCTTTGCTCGTAAAAACTCTTCAAAAACGGCTATTGCGTCCAATACCCAGCATATCTCACTTGTAAACTAGAAAAATAATGAGTTAATAAAAATGTTCCTTTTGAAGGGAAAACTGTGAAATAAGATGAATGCTCGTACTTAGTGAATACACCTAACATCTTCCTTATACACATTACATGAAACTTCTGTTTTGTGTGATACATGCACAAATAATAACTGAGAGTTGTTGGAGTTGACAAACACAAGAAGCTAATGAGGCATATTGGAGGTTAGGAAATTCAAAAATTAAACACTACTTACACAAATTCAGTCACATAGCCTAACCAGCCCGAACACGATGGATTGGGTTAAACCTGTCTTTACAATACGGTGGTGATAAGCAACTCAGCTACTTCGTAATGATTTGTCATCACTATCTAAGCTGTGAGTCTGTGACATAGCTAAAGCCTAGAGGTGTAAATTGGGCTGTGCAAGCCGAGCACGACCCAAGACAAAGACGCTAAAATTTGAGCACAAACCAAATTTTCAAAGACGTGACTTAGCCAAGGCCGCGACAAGACGTTAGTTAAATGGGACGTCTTTGGGTTTGACTAATTGGCAAAGAAGCACAACACAAAGACGCGGCACGGATAAGCACGTGGCCCAGCCCAGCACAACACGTTAAGAGAGCACGTCATAACATGTACACATACACCATATAACAAGGCATAATACATCAAATTTTTTGTATATTTCACAAGAGAGTCACTATTCTAGCTAGTTTTTAGCATTTTATGTTGGCTTATTTATAACAACACATATAATACCTTAATATTTGGAAAATATATTTCAATATCGTTGTTATAATGTCGTCACCTATATTTAACTAGAACATTAATTTACATGACAATAATCCAATTTTATATTTGATGGGTTATTTCTTTTTATTGAATAAACTTGTTAATTTTACTTGAAATAATTTCAAATGATATGTTGTCTAATTAAATTCTTGTGATAATGTCCGACTTAATGTATACATTAAGTGATTCAAATTGTTTATAGCACGTGTGCCAGCACGGCACAACACGACACGTTTATTCGTGTCTTTGTGCCGTGGGCATCTTTGTGCCTAGCTTTTTACTAGTAAAGCACGAAGACGGCCAAAGACGTTTAAATCGTTGTACAAAGACACGATTACGGCACATGGCACGTGAAGCACGCGACTTAGTGTGCCGGGCTGTCTTAGGGCCGGCATACGTTTACACCTCTACTAAAGCCTATCTGTAAACTAAAAAAAAAGCCTGAGATGGCAGTGGGGAACTAGAAATTTAACGTGGGAAGGATTTGCAAGCTAACTGGGCTTGAATACATTTAGCACCGGGCTTAAACTTAATTTCAGGTATATTTTGAACCATTTTTTTGGGACCATGGTTTTTTTGGGGGACCATGGTCTTATTAGGCCACCTTCCCTATAGTTATAAGAGGTATCCTAAAATGGAAATGACTAACCTACCTTTAACCTAATTTAATTTAAAACCAACCTAATAACCACCTCTATATATATATATATATATAACCACCACCTCCTCCCACCACCACCGCCGATTACCACCACTACCTCCGATTATCACCACCACCAACCACCGATTACCACCACCACCGCCGATTACCACCACCACCTCCTCCGATTATCACCACCACCAACCACCGATTACCACCACCACCTCCGATTACCACCACCACCAACCACCACCACATATATATATATATATAGCTTAATTTAAATCATTAACAAAGATATTCTCACAAACTCATTAATTACTTGTCATTTGTTTTTGGTTGAAAAAATGAGAAGTAATCATCAGAATGAGCTGAAAATGGAAGTTGCGAGAGAGGTTTAATGGAGTTTTTTTTTTTTTTTTTTTCAGACGAGGTTCGGTTATGTCGCAAAAAAAGTCTCAAATTTTAACTTTTAGTTCGGTTACGTCGCAAAACGTTCGGTTTCGTCGCAAAAGTTCGGTTATTGCGAATTAATTTTTTCTGAACCGAACTCAGAGTTCGGTTGATTCGCAAAAAATACTTTTAACCGAACTATGGGCTAATTCCATACATGCATTTGCAAGTGCAGTTCGGTTGGATCGCAAAATTTGTTAAGTTTTTACTTTAACCGAACGTTTGCCTAATTGCATATATAAGCTCAGTTCGGTTGATTCGCAAAATATGTTGAAGTTTGCAAACCAACCGAACTTCAAACACTTGGTTACTTTTAACCTGCAGTTCGGTTGGGAACTTGGTTGCGTTGAAGTTTCCGAACCAACCGAACATACTTACGAAATGAGTTCGGTTAACTCGCAAAAATAATTTCAAAAACGAACTCTTCTCTATATAGCCAAACGTTGAGTTCTGTTTAATCGCAGAAAACAAAATTCTACGAACTTACCAAACTCTGTTGTTTGAAGTTCGGTTACAACGTGGTCTAGTCGACTGAACCGAACAAAACTCTGTAAACTCAAGCATAGTAGTTCGGTTACATTTGATTTTTCATCAGCTAGCCGAACAAACAAAAACTCCATTAAAGCTCTGGTCTTCGGTTTGCTCGTGATTTTGGATTTATTAACCGAACTGCAGTTGCAGAAAGTTCGGTTACATGTTCTTCATATAATAAAACCGAACTTTGTTGACCTGGTTGAAATTTTCTTTGTTACAATTTTGATTTTCAAGATATTTTAGGCCGTTTATAGAAACATTCACTAAGTTACAAGCATACTTCGGTACCCAGAGGAAGTTTTTTCTCCATATTCACCCATCTCAAAATAAATTTTTTCTCCATCTTCTTCTTCTTCTATCACTTTAGTCACTCACTAATTCTAGTTCTTTTAAAAAAAAAAAATCTATTAATTTAACCTTAATCAAAGATTAATCACACTAACTAATCATTATACAAAAATAATCAGGAGGGTAATTTTGGTATTAATCTAAATATTTAGATAAGGGGTAACCTATAATTACTTCTAATGTCTTACCTAAAATAAAACAATGGCCCCCCCCCAAAAAAATCATGGTCCCCAAAAAAAGGTTCTATATTTTCTCACTCGAACATTTTGGGGTGGCTTCAGCGAGGGAAACCTGAGCCATACTTTCGCCAAGGACGGGCCTAGCAAGGAGCTAACTTAGGGCTATAGCCCGTCCCTATTTTTAGCTAGTTAAAAATTTTATACAGATAATTTTAAAAATTAGTAATAAGCCCACCTTTGTTTCTAAAAATTAGTAACTAGCCCACCTTTATTTATGATTAATCCTTATAGTTGTAGCACAAATAAGTTTAGCCCAAGATTTTGTTTAAAACATATAATTTTCTTTGTCAAATTTATTTACTTTCTTATTTTTCTTTTGTAAACCATAAATTTCTTTCTCCAATCACTTTGTGTAATTAAAATTTGTGGTTTTCAATGTTATATTTGTCTATTTATCTAGTATTTTATAAAAAGAAATCTAGTTAACCTTGTTTATGTAACTCGTTGCAAAAAAATTGCCGTAACTAGTAATATCCTAGCCCTACCCAAAAAAATTGTTGGGTCCGTCCCTGCTTTCACCCTTAAGATGGTGTATTATTTGAGTATATTTCTGATCACATTCTAGCCATCAACTAACGAGTGTCATATCATGAACCGAGCATTAAAATTTTAAAATGGTAGATGTCGCAAAAACAATGTTTTTTCTTTCTTTCTTAACCTGTTTGTTTGACTTTGTACATCTAAATCAGATTTAGGCTTAGTTTGGTAATGATGTGGCTTTTGCAGAAGCGCTTTTCTGCTGTGCTGTGCTGTGTAAAAAAAGCAGTTAGGTGTTTGGTAAACTATACATTAAAAGCTAAAACTGATTAAAAAAGTTATCAAATTGTGTTTGGTAAAATATTAGTTCAGTTATTGTATTTATAGCAAATGACTAAAATAGACATAACATTTTAATGTGAATCCACTTTATGGGATAACAAAAATCAAACTAAGATCAAACAATTATTTAATATTGGCTCTTATTTTTATTTTTGAAAGAGATGAAGGCTTAGAAAAGCATACCTCAATTGGACAAAGAAAAGCATACCTCAATAGTCGTTGGTGAAAGAGATGAAGGCTTAGAAATCACTACAGCCGGTATATATACACATGAAAGTTTAGAACGAATATCAAGAATATATGCAAATCATTTATGAAGATAAATTAGAATTTTGTATTGAAATGGTATAGAAAACATAATTTGAAATTGAAAATAATAATCTTTAAAGAGCATGATATAGATTGAAAATAACAATCTTTAAGAAATATGATATGGAGAATAAGATATTGATTGTAAAAAAATTTAAGGGCAATTTTAGTCATTTATAAAATAAAGTAGGGATATAAAAGAAAAATCAAGTCTTAAAATTAGGTGGGACCAGAGCTTATGCTTTTGGAGCTTTTAAAAGCTCCTCCCCCCAGCTTATGAAAATTGGGGAATTTTGGAAGTGCTTTGGACAAAAAGCACTTTAGAATTTTTTTACCAAACACCAATATGGAAAATTATTACTATATATATTTTTTGAAAGTGCTTTTGGAAAAAAAAAAAAAAAGCATTACCAAACTAAGCCTTAGATGTAGACATAAATGCTTCTGGGCTTAACTCACCTTGCATGGACACTAGATAGTGAAGCCCAAAGTTGGCAGTTTTTTTTTTCCTCGCAAATAGGGTACTGAATTAGAAAAACAGTTGAACTCTTAAGAAAAGGTGCCACTGGGAAGAAAAAACAAGATACCAGCTCAATTATAGCAGAGATGAATTACATACAACCTACTCCAGTATTCTGGTTACTCCAAACCGTATTCAGAGTAATTCCTTCAAATAAATATGAACCTACAGACCAATTGAACATGAGAATTTTGAAATTATCGATAATTTCATCTAGTTATGTTTTTCCTTGAACAATCTAGTGTTCCTTATATTCCAAACTTCCCACCAAATGAAAAAAGGGATTAAATCTCATAGTCTGCTTTTCCTTGAAAGATTGGAGCCCTTTTTCTTGTTCCACTCCCACGAAATGTGCTTGACAGATTGCTGAAAGCCCATTGCAGATTATAGTCTTTGAGAAAGTATAACCATACTTTTCTGATAGTTTTACAATGCAAGAATTAGTGGATATTGGATTCAACATCTTGCTTATACACTGAACAACCATTCACCAAAATAGAATTCTTCAACTTGTCCACAGTTGATGCATCATATATTATAACATAAGCACCAAACAAAGAAAATAACATTCTATGTATTTTTGAATTCCAAAAACTATTGTAAGGAGATGAGATCACGCCATCATCTTCCAAGGATTTGTAACAACCTGCAACAGTAGAAGAGTTACCATAAAGCCACCTTCTAGTATCACTAATATTTTCACTATTGATTACACGGATCAAAGGGATTAACGGAGAAACTTCATCCACTTATGAGTCTTTAAAGGCTCTGCCAAAGTCTAGATTCTAGCCCTCCTCATTTGTTTTCAACTCTTGTATAGAAAGTTGGCAGATTTTCCGTTTGGTTCTTTGTTTCCCGCTTAGGAAGCTTTTTTTATCCTTTTTGTCCACTTCTTTCATTTTGTTCTTCCCTTCAGATTTGTGGTCTGCATTCAATTAGTACTCGATGAGTAATGACTTTGGTTCTCTTCGTCACCAACTTGTTCAATGTCATTTTAGTCCTTATACAATTTCAACATGACATATTTATCTATCAAACCTAAAAATATTATCATGACTATAACAACAACTCTCTTGGTTTATCTGCTTATAAACTTCTCTCAATAGGCACTACAATTGCGTACGAACAAACCAAAGAAATTCGTTAGAATAGATTTATTTTGAAGGAAAAATAAAATGATAATACACACGTTAACATATATTTTTTTCTCCAAACTTTTGAAAATCTAAACACAAACAGTTGGTGTAGATCAATAAATTAGTCTATGAGAAGCGTAAATAAAATAAATATAAAAGCCGAAAATCACAAGAAAAGAAACAATCAATGATTACAATTATACATGTAAGCATGTATAAGCATGTTTTGAGATGTTGTATTAAGTTAGACTAGGATTTAATGTGATGGTTGTAAAAGCATTTTTCTTAATACAATTTTAACTTTTAAGCCAAAGAAAAGTTTATATTTCAATTTTAAATTCATACAATTTTTAGGGGAACAAAAATATAACCCATGCATCTATATTTTGTCATTTTCCCCTTGGAAACTATTTTGCATTCTAACCTCTTCAGGGGATAATAAGATAAAAGATTTTAAATAGAAACAAACTTCTCAGGTAACAAAGTACGCGGTATGTTTTTGGTTTTCTCCACCATCTCATTCTTTAGTTAGTATAGAACCATATGGACTTTTGTTATCTCCATTTATCATAAAACCTCTTCTAATAACCAACATATCTAATAGCCAACATATCCAATTGGTAAACTACGAAAATAATGAGTGAATATGTAAGTATTTGTTTTGAAGGAAAACGATTAGATAAAATGGATACTTAGTGAATATACCAGCCGTATAATTTACAGGGAACCTCTGTTTTGTGTGATAGCTCATACATAAGTTATCATGTAAATTAGACTAACGAAGAGTTGTTGGAATTGATAAACACAAGAGGCTCATGACTCATATGTCAATGTTACAAAATTTGAAAATGAAACACTGCTAGATTAATTCAGATGCATTGAAGAAGAAAAAAAGATAACATTCTGTCCTGTTTAGAGATAAAATGGTCTGATGCATTGAACTATTTTACGATCTATTTAGTAAGTTTTTAATTTCTTTTTAATATCATCATTAAATGGAACCCACAATTGGGGGATATCAAAACTAATTGGGGGATATAGGTACAAGACAAAATAGGGATCCAAATAGCAAAGTCAGGGTCACCCCTTATCTAATTATTTTTTTAATTCCTAATCTAGCCCTCACTAATCATATTTAGTGGTTAATAATAATTAGTAAAAAACTTAAGTATTTGGGGGATAGATTAGTGTGTATTTTTATTTTAATTTGTGTGAGTGAGGAGTAGAAGGAGAGAAAAAAAAAATTGAGTGGAATTTTTTTTTTGAAAATGGAAGATGATTGTAATGAGAGAATTACCGCTAATAAGAGGTTGAAAAATTGATTTTTTTTGTTTGAATCCACCATTGTGGCAGCTGAAAAAGCTTGGTGTCGGCATGGTATTCAACCAAAAACCCATGCGGGCAATTGTTGGAAATGTTCATAAATTGTTTGCCACTATCCGGGGGGTTCGGGGGGGGCTACGCCCTCTCGTTACGATTTTTTTCTGGTTTTGATGTTGATTTTTTCTGGTTTTGAGCAGTGTACCGCATGGTAATCATGGATTCGAGCATCTTGGGTACATGTTCCGGCATAGTATTTTGCTTAAATTTCCATGCTTAGGAACGGGATGAAAAGTATCCGAGAATGTTGATTTTTTTCACTTGACTACCAGGCATTGATAGGAAATTCTCGAGCATCTTAGGTATCATGTTCCGGCATATAGTCTTCATCAATTCCGGCATGGTCTTCATCTCTTCCTTTTGAATTTTTACGGTATTAATCGAGTCCACTATGTAGGCATGGTCGGTTGATATGAAGACCATGCCGGTATTGTTTTCCGGCATACCATGTTGCTTTATTTTCTATGCCTAAGTGGGTGATTAATACCGGAAAAATTCAAAGCGGAAGTGATGAAGACCATGCGGAATTGATGAAGACCATATCTTGGGAACATGATACCGGCATGGTCTTCATCAATTCGGCATGGTCATCATCACTTTCGAGATGATCTTCGTCACTTCCGAATAAAAAAAAATTAGTTTTCAAAGTGAGGAGAAGAGAATTTGATATAGAGTGGGGAGAGTTTAGAATTTGAAAGGGAATGAGAAATATTTGGGTTTCAAAGCTCCACCCCTAAATAAGATTAATAAGAAGTGGAGATGGAAATGGGGGATATGATTTTGTTTTTTGATTTTAAGTTTTTGATTTTTATTTTGTGGGAAGGGTAATTTAGTATTTTCGCCCCCAAAAGTCACCCCTTAGCACACCATGGGTTGGGGGAAGTAATTCATATCCCCCAATTAGTTTCTATATCCCCCAATTACGTGTTCATTAAATGCTTAGTTCTCTAGATAAAATATCTTTATTTTTTTTGTATTTTGATTCAAGAAATTTTATTGATAAAATTAATCAATTGTATAAGAGTTATCTTGCCTAAACCAACTCGGAATATCAGGTGGCACATTCTCATCATAAGTAAACTTCATGCCACCCTTTCTCTACTTCTTAGCTATCAAATGTGCAACATTATTAGCTAGCAGATCTTCTCACTAACTTTCAGAACCAAATGGAAATTCCTAACAATTTATTTTTAATGTCAAAAATATGATTCTGATTTACCCAATTAACTTAGACTCATTGAATGGCTTAACTACTAATTCAAGATCTGACTCAAATGCTATTTTTTAATTTTTCAATCCGACTCAAACATTATTTCAGTGAATCTTAATTTCTTTTCCCAGCCGATTGCTTCATCCATTACTTATACAGACTTGACTTCTTTATTTTTACGATATCATTGAAAGTTTTCTCCAGCATCTCATTCTCTAGGTAAGATAGAACCATATGGACATGTTTACTCTTGGAAAATGGTTATCGTTTATATATATATCCTAATACGCAACCTATCCTATTTATAAACTAAGAAAAATTTAATGAGTTAATGAAAGTGTTTCTTTTGAGGGGAAAACAATTAGATAAAATGAATACTTAGATGGATACACCAGCCACATAAATAACATGAGATGAAACCTTCGTTTTGTATGATATAGAAATTTGTTTCTTCCACAAAAGAAATTAGGAGTAGTTGGAATTGATAACCACAAGAAGCTCATGAGTCATATTTCCAAGGTTGCAAATTTTGAAAACTAATCACTACTACACAAATTTGGTCACTTAGCCAAACCTGTCTTACAAGTTACAACAAAATCGTTCTAGGTAAAGTCAAAAAAAAAAAAAAAAAAAAAAAAAAAAAAAAAATCATGCTCGGCAACTCGCTACTACCTATCGAATTGTCGCTATCAGATGTGAGCTATAAAGGATGGATATATCTCCCATTTATAAAATTCAAAGTCTGGGATTGCATATTTTGATTCAATTCCTTCTTCTTCTTTTTTGGAAACATGAGAGGAGATTTTATGAGATCCTCAAATTCTTTAACATAATGTGAATTTCAAGAATGAGAATCCGGCTCCTAGACAATTAGGCTAGTCCTTGTCGGTTCTTTTTCTATGGACACTCTTCACCATCTTCCCACAAGCGGCGAACGCCATAAAACTTTTTATCAAAAGTCTACTCCTACTCCTAGGTCCCAACAACGACATTACCTAGAGGCTAGACATCACAATGGTAGATGACGTAAAAAATAAAGTTATATTAGGCTTTAGCCTTGGAATTTAGGTAAGATAATGCACAACTTTTGGGATGATTTTCCTCTCAAGTGGTTGTTGTTTCGCGAAGCCCAAATTTGGCAGATTTGCCATTTGGATCTTCGGTTCCCACTTGGAAACCTTTTTTCCCTTCTTATTAACTTGATCTTTTATTCCTTCCTTCCAATTTTCGAATTAACAATTAATACTTGATGGTTAGTGTTCTCTTGGTCGCAAACTTGTTCAATCTCGTTTTATCCCTTTCACAATTTCACTCTCATGTATTTATCAATCAAAGCCAAGAAGATTATATATCATGACTATAACAACAACTTTATTGGTTTATTTGCTCACAACCTTCTCATAATATGCACTGCAACTGCATATGATCATGCGAAAAAAATTCATGAGAATATATTTGTTTTGAAGGAAAAATAAAATAAAAATACACATGTTAACAAATACTTTTTTCCTCCAAAATTTTGCCAATACAAAAACAAACAATACAAAACATGTAAAGCAATAAATTAGTAATATATATATATAATAACCAACATTTCATAGGAAGATAAGTGAATACTGAAGGAAAGAAATAATCAAAGATTACAATTATACTTATAAGGCCTATTCCCATGCACATGTCAGGTAACTGATTTGGCCACTTTAGCACCCACTGTGAATATGCCAAACTGGCAAACATATATGCCTAAGTGCCAAATATACCACTTAGGCATACACGACAGAGTGTCTAACGAGTGATAGAGTGTCCATCGCTATATGGTCATAAGATCGATCGTTGGTCATTCCAGCGCCAGCGATAGTCATGTTGTCGCTCGCGGAGTTGATCGTCGCTCATCATTGCCTCATCCAACGACTACAATTCCCTCCCCCCCTATAACTACCCAATTTCAAACCCATTTCAACTCATGCCAGAATTTTAAAATCTCTCTAGAATTTCTCAATCTTCAATTCTTTTCATCACTCTTCCAATTATTTAAAGAGAAAAGAAGATAATATGAACATGATTTAGTTCATAGCAAAGCAACATGTTGTCAAAAATCAAAGAGTTGCTAATCGTGTCAATGTACAAAGTCGAATTAGGAGGCGATTACAAAAATTTACTACTGAGGAAGATGAATGTATTTGCAGGAATTATACTTTTTTAACTAAGATTATACTCGCAGATGCATTCCATCCCCAAACATTTTGGGAAAGAATATTTGGAAAATTTCAAAAACAAACAATGAACCCCAAAAATCATGATGCTTTAGAGTTGTCTCATCGCTTCACTGCAATAAATAATGATACTAGAATGTATCTTGTTTTACTTCAGCAAGAAGGTCCAAACATGAGGGATGGTGAAACCATGATGGAACTTGAACAAAGTTGTCGTGCGGAATATCATCACATCAACGGAAAATACTTTTAATATGGAAGTTGTTTCAATATTTTAAGAGGGTTGCCCAAATATAATCTAATATTTATGTTTTAATTTCTTAATTGTCAACTTAAGTCTAAGTATTAAGTTTTAGTATTTGTATTACTTTAGTTTAAAATAAAATGTAACTCTAATTAAAATGTAAGATTGAATTAAGAGTAGAATTAAGCTTAATTTTCAACAATACGAGTCAAATTTTCATACTCATTAAACTTCGAATTAATCATTAATAGTCATTTTAAAAGACATAAAATATGACAATAATAATTTGAAATATAGACTTTAAAAATAAAAATTTGGACAATGTTCTTCATCTTGTTTATCTTCTTAATTTCACAAAACTTACAATCAATGCTCTCATGAACAGAGTTTCCTTTATTTATCTTCTTCTTTGTCTTCAAATTTGTTTTGCCTTGATTTTCCTTGCTTTGAACTTTTCTTTACCTTTTCTTAGTTGCGGTTTTGACTTGGTTAATATCCAAAACTTGAAGACTTCTTTCCTTTTTACATATCTTCTCAAGGTCACCTTCAAGCAGTACTCCAGAAAAATCAAGTTGCGTTGTTAGAATCGGGTTGGGTTTAAAATTGTGCCATTTGGGAAACATTGAAAAAATAAATTAGATTGAGAAAGAGAGAAAAAGAGAATTAGAGAAAAAAATTGTGTAAAAGTTTTGATGTAATTTTTTAGTTTGAAAATTACCTCTTTATAGGCGATAAAGAACTAGTCGTTGGCGCTAGCCTTTATATCGAGTGATATTCATGGCAGAGCTGGCGATAAAGACTTTATCGCTGGCGATATTATCTATTTTTTCGCTAAAAACTCTGTCGCTCAGTGGTTTTCCCATAGTGGCGCAACTCCTTTGCCATGCCACTTGGTATGTCAACCAGGTTTTTTTAACTCCTAAGCAGTGTCCTATTCAATTAAGATGTTGTATTAAGTTAGACTAGGGTTTAATGTGATGGTTGTATAAGCATTTATTTTCTTAATATAGTTTTAACATTTTAAGCCAACGAAAACTTCCAGTTTCAGCAATTACAAAAAAAAAAAAAAAAAAAAAAATAATAGCAGAACAAAAATATTACCGTTTGCATCTATATTTTGTCATTTTACCCTGAGAAAACATTTTGCCTGCTGACCTCTTTAGGGATAAAAACATTTTGCATTAGCAACAAATTTCTCAATAACAAATTTCTCAGTAACAGACTATACTATATGTTTTTAGCTTTCTCAACCATCACATTCTTTAGTTAGTATTGAACCGTATGGATTTCTGTTGTCCTTGTTCTCACAAAAACTCTTCTAATATCCTACATATCTAATAGCCGACATATCCAATTGGTAACTAAGAAAATAATGAGTTAATATGAAAGTGTTTCTTCTGAAAACAATGAGATAAAAATGTGTATTTACATTAAACCTTTGTTTTGTGTGGTAGCTCATGCACAAGTTATCGTAAATTTAATCTACTAATAGCTTGTTTGAATAGCATATGAGAAGTTGTTTATTGATTTCTAGAGATCGAAAAGCCAAAAGTTGGTTTGGGTATCAAATTTCGAAACAAAGGATTTCTAGATGCCGAAAAGTTAACTTTTTGTGAAGAAAAACAATTTTACTTCTAAATTATGCTTTTGGTATCAAACGCGTTATAAGAGTTGTTGGAATTGATGAGCACAAGAAGCTCATGAGTTATATTTCAAGGTTACCAAATTTGAGAATCGAACACTGCCAAACAAATTCAGTAACTTAGCAGAACACGGTGATGCATCGCCCATTTATAAAATAAAAAGTACAGATGGTGCATCTTTTCGGTCCAATTTTGTGGGCACTACTCACAACATCCCCAAAAACGGCTAGCTCCGCATCAGTTTTGCTAGAAGAATCTATCCCCAACTGCTGACATAATCCAAATTTTAGAGCATCCGCAACGGTATATCTCATGAAAACTAAGTACATTTGGCTTAGTTTTCGCATTTTCGCAAACAACACATTATGATGTGAATGTAGTTTTCTTTTAATTTGCGCACTGATAAAGCAGTTTTGATCTAACAGTATCACAATCAACCATTAAACAATATGAACATATTTATATTTGCAAAATAAATACGGCTAGATAAAAAATGTTCAAAGCACGCAAAAGTATAACCAAATATTTGGTCAAAAAACGAGACACAGCGGGACAGATTATCGATTAAAATCCAGACCAAGACTAAATCAACCACGGACGAACGTATAAAGTGATCTGTGATGGGGCAAACAAAAGTGATCCTTGTATGGGGTGGACATTATATGTGATCCCGATTTGCCCAAAATGGGGCGAACATTATATGTGATCCTGACCAAATGGGGCGGACATTCTATGTGATCCCAAAATGGGGCGAACATTATATGTGATCCTGACCAAATTTACTCTTCCATCCTAGTGTCACAACAAAAACCGAAATTTTATTTTTTTCCCTCTTTGGTCTTCGGTTATACTCAAAAATATTTCTAGCTCCCTTTAAATGGGCACTTGATGGAATGGTGATTCTTGGTGAACGACTGAACGGGTTGTAAGTTTATCTCCCCCAGGCCCAGATGCGTGGTTTTAAATGTGCGTTTGAACCAAACCTGCTGAGCCAAATTTGGCAGATATGCCATTTGGTTCTTTATTTCCCGCTTAGAAACCCTTTTTTTACCCGTCTTCTTCACTTCTTCTTTTGTTCTTCCATTCTAATTTTTGGTCTGAATTCGATTGATAGTACTTAATGCTTAATGGTTCTCTTCGACGCCAATTTGTCCAATCTCGTTTCAACCCGGCCACAATCTCACTCTCACATAATAATCACCAAACCCAAATAGAAAATCATGACTATAACAACAACAAATCTCTTGATTTATTTGCTTACCTTCTCGAAAAATGCACTACTTACAAGCAAACCAAAGAAATTCACACAAAAATCATTCATTCAGGGAAAAATCAATCTGGGTTTTTATTCCCTAGACTTCTATCAAGTTATTCAGAACTGGGGTTTCTTGATGAAGCCAATAAAGTGTTTCATAACATACCCAATGACTGTAAATCGGACTTGTCCTTATGGAATTCAATATTAAGAGCTAATAAAACGCATGGGTTTCAGGAAGAAACCATTGATCTTTACATTCGAATGCGGAATTCAGGTGTTTCTAGTGATGGGTTTACTTTCCCACTTGTAATCAAAGCTTGTACTTCAATGGGGGATTCTAAGTTGTGTAAAGCTATTCATGGGCATGTATTGGTTTCCGGATATCAATTTAATCTTCATGTTGGGAATGATTTGATTAATGGATATGGAAAAATGGGATTAATGGAGGATGCGGTGAATGTGTTTGATAAAATGTCTCACAGAAATCATGTTTCTTGGAATACTCTGTTTTCTGGTTTTTCGCATAATTTTGATTGTGATGGTGCTGTTAAGATGTTTCGGTTAATGGAACGAGAAGGTGTAGAACCACATTTTTTGACATGGACATCATTTATATCGGTACATAAGCGATGTGGATTGCATGACAGAGTTATAGAATTGTTTCGAGATATGAGAGGGAAGATGAATTGTTCAACTGGTGAAGTTATTGCTGTGGTTTTATCTTCTTGTGCTGAATTGGATAAGTTTCAAATGGCTAAGGAGATCCATGGGTATGTTATTAGTGGTGGATTTCAGGATTATATGTTTGTGCAAAACTCGCTTATATCTGTTTATGGGAAAAATGGGAATGTAGAGGAAGCAAGAAGTTTGTTTATGGAGATCAAGATAAAAAATTTAGTTAGCTGGAATGCGTTAATATCTTCATTTGCAGATGCTGGTTTTTGTGATGAGGCTCATGAAATTTTCTCCCAAATGGTAAACCTGGATGAATGGAAATTGAGACCCAATGTGGTAAGTTTTACTGCTGTCATTGGGGGTTTTGCTGCCAAGCAGAGAGAAAATGAATGCTTTGAAGTCTTTCGTGAAATGCTGCTTTCTAGGGTTCATCCAAATTCAGTCACAATTGCCAGTCTCCTGTCTTTGTGTGCAGAGGTTGTAGCTTTGGGTTTAGGGAAGGAAATTCATGGGTATTCGATTAGAGCTCTGATGGATAAGAATATATTGGTAGGAAATGGTCTAGTTAATATGTATACAAAGTGCGGTGATGTAATGGACGGGTGTTCAGTATTTGACCGCATGGAAGATAGGGATTTAATCTCTTGGAATTCGATGATTGCTGGGTATGGTATGCATGGACGTGCAAGTGAAGCACTTACAACTTTCAGTGCGATGGTTAAATTAGGGCCAAAACCAGATGTAGTTACGTTTGTTGCAGTTCTTTCTGCATGTAGCCATGCTGGGCTTGTTAGTGAGGGTCGAAAGCTGTTTGATCGGATGAGCAATGAATTTATGATTTCGCCTAATATGGAACACTATTCCTGTATTGTTGACCTACTTGGTAGAGCAGGCTTACTTCAAGAGGCAAATGAACTTATCGAGAAAATGCCATTTGAACCTGATGAATGTGTATGGGGTGCGCTGCTGAATGCATGCAGGATTCATAAAAATACAGAGATAGCAGAAGTGATTAGGTCTCGCTTAAATCTTGAAACGGAGATGACCGGGACTTACATGTGTCTCAATATCTATGCTTCTCGGGAAGATGGGAGGATGCAGCCAAAGTGAGAGTTGCAGCCAAAACTAGAGGATTAAGGAAAATCCCAGGTCAGAGTAGGATTGAAGTGAAGAAGAAATCTTATATCTTTTCATCTGGCAACAGTTTTCAGTCAGGTTTGGACAAAGTTTACGAAACACTTGATGATTTAGGTCCGCGAATGGAGGCTGAAGGTTATGTACCAGATAAAAGCTTTGTTTTACAAGATGTGGGTGATGAGGAGAAAAAAGAGACATTGAATGGACACAGTGAGAAACTAGCAATTGCATTTGGTCATGCTAATATTCCTCTAGACTTTCCAATTCGAGTTACAAAGAATCTTCGGGTTTGTGGGGACTGCCACAACTGGACTAAGATTTTCACAAAAGTCACGAAACGTGAAGTTATTGTTAGAGATGGACGTCGTTTTCACCATTTCAAAGATGGGCTATGTTCTTGCAGAGATTATTGGTAAATATTTTAACCCTGTATTTTTTTTTTATTGTCCCAAATTTAGCTTAGGATTGCAATAGCAGTTGTTTATAGGTCTTTCATTCTTTATTCCCTTGGGTTCACATTGCATCTATTCATGCCATTTTCTAAGTTAGTGAAGTCTTGACAGAAAGTGTGACCATACTCTGATGAGTTTATAGTAACAATTCGTTACGCTATAGAAAAGCTCTAGCATACCCCAGTGTTGTGCTGAACTGCAAAAGTTCGATATGATGTCTACGGTCTACCCTACTCTTGTGCTAGCAACCTAAACCCACATATCTTGAACTCATGTATGCAAACCCAGTCGACACTGATTAAGACTTTCATTCAAAGTGGATGCCTTAAACACGCCTTTTGACTTTTAAGGCACTCCTTGGCCTTAAAAAATTCCTCTTTCACACTTACAGTTCCCAGGCTTGTGCTTTTGGGGCTTAAAAATTCCATAAATTGGGCATCCCAGGAGTATTTTTGAAGAAAAGAATATCAGTTCCCTTTAAGATCAAATGCTAGTAGATCATTAGAAAAATTGAACATGATTATAAAGTGTGAAAGATTGTACAAAGTGACACCTCTTGTGGCATATAGAGAAGACAAAAATAATTGGTTGGTTTGTTGATTGGCAAGACTGGCTCAACAGACAGTCTGAATAGATAACAAAATGACATTTGCTTGTGCTGTTTTAGCACCAATTTGGATTCGTGTATACATATGTACAGATTCGTGATAGGGTGCACACAGCCATGGTTTCTGGCATGATCAGTATACGTGTTCTTGCATTTCTTGCGCTCCTTTACATATAAACGTACCATCACCCTTCAGCAAAATAAACCGTTGGGTGTTGCGAATCGCTAGAGAAAGGCAAGGACGCACCACATCACCACTTTGTTACAAGTGGCAAGCAAGTTGGGTGTTCTTTCGCCAAAATGAATGGGCGAAATGGCCTCGGAGGCCGTAGTTTGGTGTTCTTGCCAAAGAAGAATGTCTCCCTTCTTGCTTTTGCCGTTTTTAAGACATTCTTCAAGGTTCTTACTTCCTATGTTCTTTATATCCACTTTAATTTGGGAACATTATTTAAATACCCCTAGAATATAAGGCCTTCACAAATACCCTTGTCCATTTTATTAATACCCCTAAGTGGTATTTTTAAGTGGATAATGAAAATGAACTAAGTCTTTTTGGATAATGAAAATGAACTAGTATGTTCTTGACGCGTGAAAACGTCAACCCAACCCCCTACGGAGGTTGAATTGACTTAATATAATTTTAGATGTGCCAAAAACTATACCCTAAAACCTTAAAATATACCCTTTAGGGGTATTTGTGAAATCCTTAAGGGTATTTGTGAAGACCCTTGAAAAGGAGGGGTATTTTTCAATTTCCACCTTTAATGGGCCCTTAAATTCTCCTATTTTGTCATGACCATTGTCCAAATAAAACTAAGCCCCAAAACTGAAATACAATTTTAACAGTTTCCAAATCTTGATTCACTTGGAACCAAAGAGCAAACAACATCAACTGTTGACCTGTTCCCCATCATGAATTTGATCGTGAAAAGCATCTAAATGATGTTGAATTCCGTTCTTAATCATAGCCATATACACTACTCTTTATCATCTGGAAGGGTATATCTGCTGGGTTTGGCTTTGGCCATATCATAAAGAACCCACGGTTCATAAAGAACCACTGTTCTTTGATTTACAAAAAAGTTCGAAATTATGATGAAAAGGTTAGCAAATTCAATATTGCCCGGCTCTTTTTTCTTTGAAAGGGGGTCAACCAAAGTTTCGGTTTTAGTCTTTTAGACATAGTAAATCACTGTCATATAATTACCAAAGTGTATGAATAATGATATTGTTTTGAATTTTGGTTTGGGTTGCACTAATTTTGTGAGCTTTTGGGTTTGAGTCAGTCACTCACCTGATCGAAGCTTTAAAATATGCTTTTAATTTTCTTATTTCAAACCCCATATTGCAGTGTTCTTTTGTGCATTCACGGGGACAAAAAGCATAACAATTTCAAAGCTTATCAAAAGAGGTGGCATAAAAGGATCTTGGGGATCTGTGTGTGTGTTTTCCCTTTGCTTTTTCTTTCTCTAAGTATTTTGATCAGCTATGATCCAAAAGCTTTGAGTAGAGAGAACGAGGGACAATTAGAATGAAGGAAAAGTAAAATGTTTCTTTTCCTCTTGTATACGATGCCGGAATGACTTAAATTTGAGTCGGCTATCAGAAAAATAACAAAGAATAAATAAAAAAATAAAGATTCAGTATTCAACTTGAGCCAAATGAAATTCAGTTCCCGGATCATACTCAAACAAACAAGTTAACAACGTATATATACCATTTGATGAAAAAGGCGGAACTATGTAGTGACTTGGGCTGGCTTACACTTTAGAGTGCAGTTGGGTTAGGTTAAAAAAAATCAAGCTTAAACATTAGGCTTAAGCTAGCCCAAGTCAAGCCAATTTATTTTCAAGCCACGCCCACATTTATTTTCTAGCTCCGCCACTGTACTTGATGGCTACGGTTAACATTCTTTTCAGTCTCTGCTAATTGATATAGATGTAGTCCTCATCCTAATAATACATAAAATAATGCAGCCATTGAAGTTAACTCTGATCCTGTCAAGTTAAACAATAGAGCTTTCTCAATCATCTCCATTAAATGTGGGTCTCCAAAACTTACCTTTTCTTTCTAAAAAGAAAAACAAAATTTAACTGTTATTTTGTTCTCATAATTAACGTCACACCATCATATGTTTGGAAGGAAAGAAGCATCAAAGTGACAAAGTGATACGAAATCGA
The DNA here is from genome assembly GCA_023531295.1 of Papaver armeniacum. Lineage (NCBI taxonomy): Eukaryota > Viridiplantae > Streptophyta > Magnoliopsida > Ranunculales > Papaveraceae > Papaver > Papaver armeniacum. The sequence continues at coordinate 53,168 of JAJJWW010006662.1, read as the reverse complement.
GCAGTGGTACCTAGAGTCAGTACTGTTTTTGAACAAAGATTGAAAGAATTCACAAGAACATAATAATAACAAAGAGCACGATTTTTTGCTGCTAATTTCTTCTTCTATTAATTGTGAAAGAAAATACTCTTTTACAAACCTAGAATTGGTTATTCTCTCAGAGATTCTCTCCACCCCCTTTAACTAGAATTCTCCTCCTATATATAGGAGTTTAACTTCTTGGAAAAGTAAATAACTATGTGTTTCTAGAACTCATCTAAACTAGGAATCCTAACTAAGTTAGGAAACCTCAAACACTTGCTAGTCAAGTAATTGTCGACCAAATTCTAGTGCCTTTCTAGACACTCTCCTAGCCTGAATACGGCTCTCTAGTCGTGAAGACAATCTTCACGTAACTCTCAAGATACTCTTGTATCATGGCTCCCCATTTTTAGGAAGCTGGAACACCTGTTTAAGCTTTGAAATGAATATGAGGGAATTCGGTCTCTCCTTGTTCCTTGTTGAACCACTTAGCTTTGCTTGGTACTTGTCCTTTTTCGTCCCACACGAAACATAACACGATTACCTCTCCGGTAGGTGTTATTTTCGTCTCAACAATACAATCCTGTTTGAGAATTTCTTCTCGATCCATCCATAAATCTTCCACTGGTGGCAACTTTAATATTTGATCATCTTCTTCTTTATTAAGTAATGGGGGTTCAAGTAGTTTCAAGTACTCTGCATTGATAACAGAATACATCTGCATGTAAGGTGGTAAATCTAGCTGAAAAGCATTATCTCCAAATTGTTTCAATATCTCGAAAAGTCCATATCGTATGGGTTTCAGTTTCTTTCCTTCACCTTTAAGCCGCTCCTTCCCTATACGTAACCAAACCAAATCTCATGTAGAAAAAATACAAGGAACACGATGTTTATCATGTTTAGCCTTGTATTTAGCTTGTGACTTCTGCAACTGAGCTTCTACCAAAGTGTGTATCTTGTTTACTCTTTCGATAAACTTTTGAGATATATTTCCTTCTTCTCCTGCTGATGCTACACCTTGTGAGGTAGAAAAACCAATATCAAATGGACTCTGAGGTAAATAACCTAGACACACTTCAAACGGAGACTTCAGGGTAGACCCATGAAAAGTTCTATGAAAAGAGAACTGGATATAAGGTAAACTATCATCCCAAGTTTTAGGATGTTTAGAATGATACCCTCTTAAGAAATGAAATAAAGTTCTATTTACTACCTCTGTTTATCCGTCTGTCTGAGGATGAAAAGCAGTGCTATGCTTGAGTCTTGTGTCCATCAGATTCCATAGATTTGTCCAAAATTAACCTAAAAATCGACTATCTCTATCAGAGATTATAGAAGTGGGTAATCCAAAATGTTTCCAAACATGGTGAAAAAATAATTTGGCTGCACCTTCCCCTGTCACGGTCTTCTTGCAAGGAATTAAGTTGATCATCTTACAGAATCTATCAACAACAACAAACATGTAATCATACCCTGTTTTAGTCACTGGTAGACCTCCTAGAAAATCCATGGAAATGCTTTCCCATGGTCGAGTAGGAACTGGTAATGGCATATACAATCCTCTCTCCCTATTTGCAGGTTTTGAAGTATTGCATAAAACACATCCTCGAATATACTTAGAGACATCAAGATGCATTTTCGGCCAGTACGTATACCGTTTCAAGTTAAGAAATGTCTTCTCCATATCAAAGTGACCAGCAATTCGAGAAGTATGTGCTTCTCTTATCCAGTGCATTCTATCCTCACCTTGAGGTATTCATAAGGTCGTACCTTTGTACAGTATACCATCCATTAAGCGAAACTCATTTGAATGCCCTTGACTTAGTTTCTGAAATGCTTCTCGAAAATCTTCATATTTTTTATAGCCTTGGACGTAGTCACTTGGTAATAATGGTGTTTGCACCCAGAAATATTTCCGGGCACTAAACACGATAATTTTGGTATTGTTAATGGAATAAGGGTTAAAAACATGAAACTAGAATAAAGAAATGAGACGCAGATTTTACGTGGTTCGGCATGGTTTGCCTACATCCACAGACGAATCCCCTTGGGGAGTAGTGTTTTATTGATTATGGAATTACAATGGATTTGTTATCTCTATTCGCTACCCCTCCATTTTTCAGAATTCCTTTCCTCTATTTATACAATCCTGAATATAAATGGTATTTACTTCCCTTGCATTAATTCTGCATGAAACTGCTCATTCATGCCTTTAGGTTAAATTCTGCATGAAACTGCTCATTCATGCCTCCCTGTTTAATTCCGCATGAAACTGCTCATTGATGCCACCTGAATTAATTCGCATGAAACTGCTCATTGATGCATTCATGTTTAATTCTGCATGAAACTGCTTTTGCATGCTTCCCGAATTAATTCTACATGCTGGCAGACTGGATTGATGGTTGATAGGCATAATGGCTGGCAGTATGGATGGATGCTGACTGGCAGACTAGATTGATGGTTGACATGCATAATGGCTGGCAGTATGGATGGATGCTGACTGGCATACTGGATTGACTAGCTGGCAGTGCGATAGAGTACTTAGCTGGGAATTGGTTGGCGTACTTCTTTAACATGAGCTTTAAATCGCATGGCAGCACCATTGGGAACATGGATGGAAACTGAATGGTAGCACCATCGGCAACATGGATGGAAACTACATGGCAGCACCATCGGCAACATGGCCTTGACATTGACTGATGGTTGACTTTGACCATTGACCGGGCGTTGACTTTAACCAGACCATTGACCGGGCGTTGACTTTGACCATTGACCGGTTATTCAATTTATGTAATACTGGGAAGGCTTGTGAGATGCTTCGGTTGGCTGGTTAGCGGGCTTGGATGAGGGCCAACAGCTAATTCAAGTACCAATTGGGCCCATTATGTGGCATTTTTACTTATGGTACAAACAAATGGCTGAGTATGTAATGCTACAAGTAAAGCCATATTAGGGGGTGGTCTTGACAGCATGTCTTCTAGCTTATTTGTTACCACTTGATTGTACTTGACGTGAATCCCGAACTGCCCCAAGTAAGAGGCCCATTTCATATGACGAGCTTGTTGCAACTTAGTTTGAGTCTGCAGATATTGCAAGGGTTTATGGTCAATATGCACAACGACTTGTTTTCCCAGCAAATATGGTCTCCAATGTTTCATAGCCTGATGCATAGCATACAATTCTTTGTCATACGTAGGATAGTTCTGAACGGCTCCATTGAACATTTCAGAATGATATGCAACTGGTTTTCCATCTTGTAGCAATACTTCCCCTAAAGCATAGTTCGAAGCATCAGTCTCTACCTCAAAAGGTCTTTGTAGATTAGGTAATTTTAAAACTGGTGCTTCTGAAGAAAAAAATCTTCAACAACTGAAAAGTGGATTCATGTTTAGGCTCCCACTTGAACACAACATTGATCTTAGTTAAACCATGTAATGGAGTTGCTATTTGAGAAAAATATCTTATGAAATTTCTTAAATATTGGCAAGCCCCTAGAAAACTTCGAACCTCAGTAATATTCCTTGGTGTTGGCCATGCGGAAATAACAACAACTTTCCCTGGATCTACCTTGATCTCTCCTCTTCCAATCACAAAACCAAGAAAAACTAATTTTTGTCTAGCAAACTCACATTTCTTCTCATTTAATTTCAAGGAATTCTCCCTCAACACAGTCAATACCTTGGATATATGCACCACATGCTCCTCCCATGTTTTGCTGAAAATTAAGATATCATCTAGATATACTATGACAAAATCATCAATAAAAGCTCTTAATACCTCATTCATGAGCCGCATAAAAGTAGCCGCTGCGTTACACAGTCCAAAGGTCATAACGAGCTATTCAAATAACCCTTGACGCGTCTTAAATGATGTTTTCCACCTATCTTCTTCTTTGATCCGTACCTGTTGATATCCAGACTTCAAATCCAGTTTAGTAAAGTATATAGCTCCTCCTAGCTGATCAAGAAGATCCTCGATCCTCGATCCTCGGTAACGGATATCTATTTTTTATGGTGATCTTATTTAGTCCCCAGTAATCTACACACATTCTCCATCCTCCATCCTTCTTTGGTACGAGTAGAACTAGAGAGCCATAGGGAGAGAAGATGGGTATGATTACTTTTTGTTCAAGCAATTCATGTATTTGCTTCTTGATCTCTTCTGATTCAATTATCGAAGTCCTATACAATCCTAAATTTGGTAAAGAAGCGTCCCCAACTAGTGAAATTTCATGTTCTATGCTCCTTTTAGGTGGTATGGTAACTTCGTCTTGAAATAGGTCCATAAACTTCTTCTTCAATGAACTTACTTCGCTCTCTTGTCTGGTAGATAATATTGTATGTAGTACTACCTTCCTTTCGTATGCAACAACAGGCCTGATCAATAATAAAGTGAACGTTCCACAAGTATTGATTAATCTTTTGACCTGGTTTGTAGTGACCAGCTTCATGGGAAAATGCTTTTTACTAGCTAGAATTCTGAATTCTTTCCCATCTTTCTTGAACAAATAAACACGCTCCATGTGATGTAGTACAACATCTCGTTCCCACAAATATGGATTGCCAAAAATAACTTGAGCTACGTCTAATGGCACAACATCACAAACAACTTGATCGACAAACTTATCAGTGATAGCAAACTTAAAACCACACTGCATTGTTACATAAAGCTCAGTATCCTTCTGTATCCACCCCAATGGGTAGGGTTTCGGATGGAGAGTCGTGTTCAATCCCATCTGTTCTACTAATTTCTATGAAATTAAGTTCTTTTGACTGCTAGAATCGAGGATGGCTTCGACGATACTTTGTCTAACCTGAATCTTGACATGGAATAATTCTTCATGGAGATCTTGCTCCGTTTCTGTCATCCTTGTCATTAGCATGTGCTTTGGATCTGGCTGATCTATTTCAAAGATTGTCTCTGCTTCATTAGCTTCTGTCATTAAGGTATTTTTCTTAAAACTTCTTTGATTTTCAAAATCTCGCAACTTCTTTGGTTTAAGATGTGGATATAGAATCCAGCAAGTATCTTTTATATGTCCTTTCTCCTTGAAATGTTCACAGACTCTTTCTTCTCGTTCAGCTAACTGAGACTTGTTTTTACTTGTCTCACCCTTTATTTGGATTCTATCTTCTCCTTTCGTAATTATTCTTTTGCCGTCTGATCCCGTTGCGTCTCTAGTCTTCTGCTCTATAGCCACAACTTTAGTAATGGCCTCTTCAATGTCTTGTACACTGAATAGCTTTATGTCTCTTCGTATGTAATCAACAAGTCCTCCATTATACTTTCGGAACGTCTCATCACTAGTAATATCCACATCCAACGCCAGATCTTGATTGTAGAATTCCGTGGTATAATCTTGGACACTTTGCTGATATCTCTGTCGGAGATGCTGCCACTTGAACCATCTTTCATTTAAATATCCTACAGGATAAACATGCTTCCTCATGAGATTCTTAAACTGTGGCCAGGTTATGCTTTCTGTATCATTCCTTTTTCTGTAAGCTTTCCACCACGTTGAGGCATGGTTAGATAACTTCAGACTTGCAAAACAAATCTTTTGTGACTCAATAAGTTGATGTACTGTGAAGTAAGTTTCTAACTTGTCTAACCAACCATAAAGTTTCTCAGCTTCCATGACCCCATCATAGTAAGATATCTCGAGTTTAAACTCAACCTTCAAACCTCCATATGGGTTTTTGTGTAAGACTTCGTCTTCTTCTTCTGAGGAACTTTCTTTTTCACCTTCCTTTGTACCCTTTTTACCCTGCTTAGTTTTACTAGCACTTGCTTTGATGAACTCTCCGAAGGTGTCTGTCAAAGTTTGTATCTGAAGTTCAAGCTTTGCAATTTTATCTTTGCAATTTCGACGGTTCCATCGTCGCACAAGAAAAGTCTAGAATTCCCTTCCGTGTTTTTAACACTCCTCCATACTTCCGTGTTTTCTTCTCAATCGAGATCTTCCATCTTCGACTCCACCGACGACACCATGACCACCACCAGTAGCAACATCACCACCACCACAACGCCAACACCTCCATCGGCACCACCATCCTCCACCATCAGCTAATTCAATTTCACCTTCTGACTATCACCATCACCACTATCATAACCACCAACTTCATCAACATCACACCACCATTACAATTAAAATTGATACACCCGTTTTGATTTCAATTCGTACTCACCACCACCACCTCCTTCCTTTTGGATTCTACAATTTTATTATCTTCATGCATTAATTAACACCTCAACTTCATTATTAAACCCTAATTTCATTATCTCAATCCCAATTAACACAACCCATAAATTTTTGCTAAAATTTTGTGATTAGGTTTAATTTTTTAATAACAAAGATGGAATGAATAAAAATACAGAGAAGACGAACAAAGATGAAGAAGCTATTTCCGTCCCAACCTTCCGCGCCCCCACTGAAACCCATTTCACTAAGCTCGGTTATTGACTCAATGAGTTAACCAAGTCATACCCTTTTTTAATTGTTTTTCTTTTTTGAAATTATCTTATTTCTCAAACTCATTTCTATATCTCCACGAGTAACGAAATTAGCATAGCAACAACAACTTCAATTATTTCAATTGATTAAAAATTTAAAATATCTTCGTGTTGTGATACCATTCAAGAAACCAATATACACCGGACTAAAAAACACAAAACTCCAACTGATAGAGAATCATCATCTTTATCTTGAACCGATCTCTTCAAATCCTCTTCCGTCTTGAAACCCCTGCATCTTTACTACCATCACAGAGAAAAAAAATTAAACTATGCCAAGGAAGAAATAGAAGTAAGATGCTATTACAATTTACAAATGGGCAACAAGAAAAGATTATAATTATCGATAAAAGAAGAAGTAAAGATTAAGTATTGTGTGATACGATGGATGTAAACAGAGATAGAGTTTGAGGGAGACAAGATCTTAAAGGAGACATGGGTTAAGTGGCAAAATGCCCCAAAATGGACCCCAAGGTTGTGAAAATGCCCCAGACGTTAGGGAAAAGATTAAAATGCCCCATTCCGTTAGTTTTGGGGCATTTTGATCAAAAAATGGGCATCTTGACCGGTCAATGGAGTTTTGAATTTCCATTTTTATCCTTCTTAATCAAAACGCCCAAATCCGCCACTACCACCGCCACCACCATCCCCACCACTATCACTAGAACAAACACCACCAACAACACCGCCACCGCTTCCTCCACCACCACCATCACCGCCGCCACCACCACCATCACCGCCACCACCACCGCCGCCACTATCACCATCTCTGCCACCACCGCCACTATCACCAATAATAACCGTAAGCCTTACACTTTGCTTTCATGCGAAGTTGCGAACGATACTTGGCTGTTTGTGCTTAGAAATATTTCTACATTTTTTTTTTTTTTTGAAGTTGAAATAGTACTTACATAGATGTGGAACACAACATCACTGCCCTGCCTCCACTTCGTTGCTTACAAGTGTTGAGAGTCCCGTTCTTGATCGGACAACCCCTCGATGTCCATCTTAACAGCCTCACCGGGAAGGTCCATATATTAATATTAAAAAATAATAATTTGGTGAATATTGACCCGATATAACGACGAAGACATTAGCCATAGCACCATCGCCCCTTTCGCCCCGTGCCTTTATGGCACGGGCAATCCACTAGTATGATGAGAAAACGCGATACTAAATTCTCTTCATTCGAAAAATAAAAGCTCAAGAATTGAAGAAGATAGAATACCTTGCTTGATTGGGGTATACCCATATTAATTGGGGTATACCTATATTAATTGGGGTATACCTAATGAGACAAAATCCAAGACATTTTGAAGTAAAATAGGCCACCCCTTAACCTTGTATTTTCTAAATGGCTAATATACCCCTGTTTAGTTAACACTAAAAAATCCGATTAGCTTAATTAATTGAGTATATTAAAAGTTTTGAAATTATGAATGGAGTAGATTAAAACTTTTGTCTCGTGACTTCAGTCAAAACCAGTTTTAAATTTTGTGAAAAGTCGGCAAGGTATACGGATGAAGAACCTGTCGACTACATATGGCCGGCACGGTCTTCGGATAAAGAACATCCCGACTACAAATGGCCGGCAAGGTATACGGATGAAGAACATTCCGACTCTTTGCATCACCTGTCGGTATTTTGTTGATTTCTCACCTTGCTGGCTATGTTATAGTCGACACATATATATTTCTTACCTTGTCGGCTAAACAAAAGTCCGCAGACAATAAATTCCTAACATTGCCGGCGGTCCAATAGTCGGCGTTGTAACCTTGCCGACCTTTAAACAGAAAACAGACTATGGGAAGATGTAATTCACTTTATTCATGCAATTTTTGTTACTACATTGATTGAAACATAAAATCTAAATCCTTTTCGACGGAATAACGAATGCACTTAGCATGTGCATCAAGCCTTTGAACCCCTAGGCGATCCTAGTGGACGAGTTATAGTCTCGTGAGGGTTTACATAGAGATCTACCCACAAAACATACAATAAAACTTCTAAAGCCATCAATCTTCGTCCGAGGAATCCGACATGATACACCCTCCATCATCTCCGGGGCATACTCCGGGATTTTGGATACCATGAATTGATAGCTTGCATCGAATGAGAATGCATCCCCCTTTTCATCCAAGTAGCGCGCTTTGACGACTTCATGCTATAAAAACAAAACACAGACATAATTTGTTAGTAGTGTTTAGTAGGAAGATCGAACAACATGGATCACGTAAAATAAACCACAAAAACACTTACAAATTGTTCAATGGACAAGTTAAAGTGGGTAGCGTTGAAAATCGGTTTTTGGATAGCTAAATAAGAAAGTATTGCATTTTCTATGACTAGGTGCCTATCATGAATTTTTTGAACACTTCTTCCATTAGGATTCCCAAATTCTTGCCTATATTTGTTGTATACCCTAGCCCAAAAGGTTTAGGCATCCACCCTCACGGAGGACTTCCTTCTAACTCGAGTTTCCGCATACCAAGCTTTGGTGATTACCAAATCTTCATTTGAATCAAATTATGCCATTTTTGTATGTAGAGGTATTGGGAGAGTTAGATGGAGTGTATGATGATATGAGATTTGGAGAGTATATGCAAATAGGTGTGTGTTGTTTTGTAGAGAGAACTAGTGTATTTATAGGATGGTGCCAAAATTTGTCTGTTACGGTAGTCAATCCATGAAGTTGTACTTGCAAAAATTTGAATTTTGAACTCGCCGGCTAGGTTACTATTTCCCCAATATGCCTACCAAGTTTAGCCGGCAGGGTCATAATTTGCTTACCTTGCCGAACTTATGATTTTAGGCATCAGGAGTTCATTTTATTCTGTATATATAACAGTCGGCAAGGTATTTGGTCATTAGGGTGCCGTCTTTTATATAGTCGGCAAGATCGTAAATTTATAACCCTGCCGACCATATGATTTTAGGGCATCAGGAGAAGGTTTTTTATGCAGCACATAGTCGGAAGGGTCGATAATTTAATACCTTGTTGGCTGTATAACAGTCGGCAAGGTATTAATTTTCTTACCTTGTCGATCCTGGTAACTACACCAATTCTGCTGTCAGGGCTGGCAGTCTGGTAGTTCACAACCTTACTGGCCCTGGATTAGTCGGAAATTTAACATAACAAAACCCTGTCGGTGGAATTATTGAAACTTAACATAGCTAAAAACAACATTCATTCAACAACTAGAAATCCAACATTTTTCCAAAATACGAAAGCATACGTCCCATAAGCCTTAAAAAAAATATGTCCAACCATTAACCTTAACATTTGTCTACCACAACATAAAAAAATAAACTAGAAACGCATTTATTCACCACCACGACCACGACCCCGACCCCGTTAGCATTTTCACGACCACCACCATTACCACTACCATCACCACGGTTACGCGCCCCTCTTTTTTTCATTATTTACCTTGGATTGTGCTTCCCTCTTGGCTTGTGCTTCCCTCTTTACTTCAGCATTAGCTTGCTGGAACAATTCGGTGGCATCCTCATTGTAAATATTGTTAGCATAGTCAATGTGCTTTGTTTTCTCTTCAATCGACAAAGGCTCTCCTCTGTCTCTCGCGCAACACATCACCTTCACAAGGGTCTTCAAATGCTCCTTCTATTTTCAATTAAACAACAAACAATTAATAGAATGATTCGATAATGTAATCTTAAAACAAACTCTGAAATACTTACAAAGAACTTAAGACTTGTTGCTGGGTCTTTCTCCGCCATCTTCCTCTTACGAGCCACTTGTTTAGCAGTCTGTTCCCTAATCACACTAGGACAAGCAAAACCCAAGTACCACGGTATGTAATTTTCATGATCTTCATGACCTCCGGTCACCTCGTCCAAAAGAATCGTATCGACTTTACGGTCACGTCTTCCCCTCCAATGAGATGTAACTGGTGCTGGAGCGTAATGGACGCCACGATTCCCTTACCACTTTAAAGAACGGCTCATCATCGAAATGGGGTTCTTCTTGGGCGTAACCCAGTAGTTGCATTACCCGATGTGGATCGTACATTGAAAATCCATGGGGGTACAACAAGGGACCGTAGTAGAATGCAACATCATCTCTCCTTTGGATTAAACCTACATTTCTAGCAACTCGATACGGATCAAATATTACCTCATCTGCGGTCAATTTGTCCAAGGCGATTCGCGTTTTGATAAGTTGTTGTGGCATATCCTTATCTTGAGAACCCTTAAAACTGTATTTATTTCCTCTTGGATTATCAATCGCAAGCTTCTCATTCACTTTGACGTAGGGGTTGGATTTCACTAAAGTAGGGAAGTTCTCATATGTCCAAACCTATGCATACACAAAGTTTAGTAAGAATCATAAATTACGAGAATTTTGCCTCTATAAATGATTTAGACAATAAAATTACCTGAAAGAGACATATATTTTAGTTGACTTGCGCAGTGAGTACCCTTGAAGCCTTTGTCAACTCATTGTTCAAGAAGGCGACCACCGCAGTACCCCAAGAATACTGATGCATCTGATCTAAGGGTTGAAATAGTTGAATATACTTGGCGTCGACCAAGCTTCCAGAACTGTCGGGGAAGATACATTTGCCCAGGATATATAGTAAATAAGCTGACGCGGTAGCATTGATTCCCACCAAGTCCACCCTTCTTTCCTTATCATAGATTTCCTTGGTTCCACAGAATGTATCCCTCAACTCCTTCAGATTAAACTTCTTGCTTAAATAACCATCCTTCATCACAAGCATAGACTCCGTCTGAACCTGATTCCAACCAAACAAATCTTTGGTAAATTCGAAGATCTTGTCCCAAGTAATGCCATCATCGTAGCTATCAATGATTGCTTTTCCCTCAACCTCGAGGCATATAATTTGATGAGCATCATCGGGAGTTATCGTCATCTCACCGAATAGGAATAACATTGTATCAGTCTCTCCGTAGAACCTCTCACAGAATGCAGATACAGTAACTCTATCATACTCAATAACCGAACTCTCCACCACAAGCCACAACCCGGATTTCTTGACAATCGCTTGCACCTCGTCACATTCCTTGTCAAGTGGCCATTTCTTAATTACTGAACATGAAGCTGGGCGCCTCAAGAGACGGATGCCATGCTTGTGATCCTAAATAAAACACAAAATGAAAAGAAATACAAACACTTGACGCAAATTTAAGATAGATACACTTAAATAAAAAACAAAGATGAATTGAGATTACTTACGAAAGTATTTTGGATTTCACATGCCGATGAGTCTTTGTATCCAAAAAGAACATGTCCACCATCTTCTGGGGTCCCCTTTAGAGCCTCACCTGGTTTCAGTGTAACCTTCAAGTGAGAGGGAGGAATGTGGGAATTAGCTGGTTTAGTGATAACCCTCTTCTTCTTCCCGGTTTCAGTTGTAGTTGCATCTTGGGTTTGTGGATCATTAGCTTGAGTTTGTTCTCTAGTTTCTTCTTCTTCTTCTTCTTCTTCTTCTTCTTCCTCTTCCTCTTCAACAATTTCATCTTCTTCAACAATTTCATCTTTCTTATCTTTATCTCCATTACCATCATCATCATGTTCATTACCTTCTCCAACAGGTGGCATGTCTTGATCACCATCATCATCATCATTGTTATCTCCTACAGCTGCCGGAGTTCTTTCAACATCATCATCATCATCATCACCTCTTCTACCAGATGGAATTGATTGGTCTTCATCTGGAGTTTCATCTGAATCATTTGGTTCTGGTGGTGGTTGAGAATCATTCCGTTCACGGATCTTTAGCGTTCCCGGATCAACTAATGCCCCTCGATGTATTGCATTCAACAGTTTCTCACCAAAGCGAGGAGGTCTTGAAGGAGGAGTAATATTTTTCTTCTTTCGTTTTGCCAACCTGAACAAGAACAATTAAGAAAAAAATTCAATAGTCGGCAGGGTCGACAAATATAACCTTGCCGGCGGAACAATGGTCGGAAGGGTCTATAACTATAATTCTTGCCGGCTTAACTATAGTCGGTAGGGTCTTACTCAAATAATCTATCGGCTTATAACAACTCAAATAACTTGAAGGCATCAGGAACCACTATTTTCAAAACAATCCGCCGGCAAGGTACAAAATTATAACCCACCGACTAAAAAAAACTAACGCCGGCAAGATCCTAGGTGGAATAACTTGCCTACCCAGTAAAAGCAGTTACAGATAAGAAACAGACGACAAGATCTTCAACCTAAGATCTTGCCGACTAACCCTAAACATGAAAAGTCGGCAAGGTCGTGGAACAAACACCTTGCCGGCTAAATAACTAAAAATTCACAAATTCTATTTTTTTTGACCTAATTTAACATGCAAACATGAAATTGAAGTACTAGAGTGAGTTTAAGTATGCCCTTACTTTCTTAATCGCGTCATTTCTCCTTTTTCAACGCCATTGATTTCTTCTTATTCAACCGCTTTTTTCTTCTCTTTCTTTTGAACTAACAAAGCAATTCCCGGGTTGTATTCATTGGGTTTTCGATTTGCTCCTTTCATACGACTAGGCTTCGGACGTGGTGACTCCATGTTTGAAGATTAATCGGAATTTTCGAATCGACGATTACGACGAATTAATCGACGAGTTTTCAATGATGGGGGAGGAAGATCCGGTAAGGTTGAGGTGGAGAACAAGAAGAAGAGAAGAAGATGAAATGAAAAAAATGAAAACTGATTTAGAGTAATAAGAATTATAAAAGGAAAGGGTATTTTTGTAACTTTACCCATTAGGACTCCCCCTTAGCCCTTAAAAAAAATCCAATTAAAATTGGATATACCTCAATTAATCTGGGTATACCCCAATCAAGCCAGGATAGAATATATGGCAAGAAAAATGAATAAGATTAAGGTGTATGTAGACGGTGTAAATGAGGTAGCTATGCTGCTGCTGCACATACTTTGAGAAAGGTGTACCACAGTCGCATCTGTACGCTCTGTTGGTAGGTCGGTCAAGGTCTAGATTAGGAAATCTAGTTGGTTAAGGAAACCAAGTACTTGTGTCCTAAGTATAGCAACTTAAGAGGTTTGTCTCTTAGAGCTAAGTTAGAAACCCTATACTTGTAGGAAAGTAATCCTTGTTAAGGAATGTGTCCAGTCCTATTGATGTGTATAAATAGCCATAGAGAGAACTAGATAAAATACACCAGAACTAAGTAAAAATTTCTCTTCTTCTCTGCTTGGGCTTTGTATATTCCAACCTATACGGTGATATATAAAATTGCTTATTCCTTCCCGAGGATTCAACCTCGTTAAATACTTTTTCTTCTTGTGTGTGTGATTGTGTTCTTGGCTATATTGAGATACCTCGTAGTAGTGCAAACCTAACGCTTCCGCAGGCTTTGGCATAACAATTGGTATCAGAGCAAGGAGACGCTCTTGGATACGGGTACTCGAATTGCAGTTGAAGTGAAGGTATTTTTTTGAAGATTGCTTGAGGTAATTCTCAAAGGTTCTGTTTTTTATCTATATTTGGTTATTTGTGAACAATGGTTGACGGGGACGAAGATACGAAAAATCCTTTAGGAGAACATTCGGATTCCAGAAATAAAGATAAAGATACAAAAGAAGAAATACTTCATTCACATAGATCAAAACTCAAGGTAGAAAAGTTTACAGGAACCAATAACTTTGGTTTATGGAGAACGGACGTAATAGATGCTCTTGTCCATCTTGACCTAGAAGAAGCTATAGAAGGTCAGCCAGTGGAGATGTCTGAAAAGCAGTGGAACAAGATGAATAAATTATGTCTTGCTTCGATACGAGGGTGTTTAGCAACTGCAGTAAGAGTTAATTATCAGTACGGGACTTCAACTAAGGATCTTTGGGAAAAGCTTGAGAAGGAATACCTTGTGAAGAATGTGGCCAATTGGATACATCTTAAAAGGAATATGTATCTCTATAACATGAAGAGAGGTGCAACCTTAACTGAACACCTAGATTCATATAATAAACTTCTTGCTGAGTTGGTTAATTACGATGAGAAGATCAACGACGAGGAACAAGCTTTGTGTCTGATAAACTCTCTTCATGAAAAGTATGAACCCGTGATTAAAGCATTAATGCACGGCAAGGACAAAATGACATACGCAGAGGTCACTACTGCATTGCGTAGTGAGGAGTTCAAGAAGATGGATCGTGAAGACCTTGCAAGTGAAGCTAACAATGACTTGCTTCTTGCAAGAGGTCGTTCAATAGACAGAAAAAGAAGACTGGTGTTTATGGTAAAGGTAGAGGACGTTCTAAGAGTAGGACGCGACTGCAGAAAGATGAGTGTGCTTGGTGCCATGACTTTGGTCATTGGGCTAAGGATTGTCCTAAGCGTAAGGAAAGAGAAGGAGATAACAAAACCGAGGTGAACATTGCAAAAGGTAATGAAGAATCAGATGATGCTTCTGATTTCTCGCTGACTGTGACACCATCAGCTTGTATTATTACATATGGTACATGGGTATTAGATACTGGAGAAACGTATCATATATGTCCATATCGGGACTGGTTCTCAATTTTTGAAGAGCTTGATGGAAAAGTACGTATGGGAAAAAATCATACCTGCAGGGTGATTGGGATTGGTAGTGTTGGTATCAAGATACATGATGGTATGGTTAGAGAGCTGAAGGAGGTAAGATTTGTACCTGCCATAGAAGAATCTGATTTCACTCGGAACTTTGGAAGCTAAGGGCTATAAGATAGTCGCTGAAAATGGTGTTCTAAAGGTAATCTCTGGATCTATGGTAATCATGAAGGGAACACGTCATCATAACTTGTACTACTTGATTGGGAGTACAACAACGGAGATGTGTCTATTTTGAACATATCGAGAGTAAGGGTGCACACTGGTGCGTTCGGCTCGGTTCTTGACGAGACCGAGTACACTGCACCTCCTGCACCTCGGTTCCAAAATGTTGGACCGGCACTGCACTTTGTACCTGGTTCCCACCATTCTTAGCATACCTGATCGGTCACAGTGCGATTCCTGTACAGTCGGTACTTGTATAAAAAGCACTTTGGTTAAGGTACTTAGAGATTACCAATAAAACGACCTAAACTATGCACTTACTATTATAAATAAATACATGCTCTCTCTCATTACCATCACACTCGATAGCTTGTCACCGTTGGTGGGAAATATACATATAGCCATTTCTAACTTTCTTCATCTTATATATGTTTAGAAGTTACTACAATACTACATGTTCACATGGGAGACATGCCAATCTGATAAACACACACATGAAAAAGTTTATCTCCATCTAAACCCACTATCTACTACCATTTCAGGTCCGTTCTATGGTTGTTGTTCCTTGCTACTTACTTTTTCTTACTACCTGTTCATGAACTCCATGAGTTGTAGAGTTGTACCGATCACTCTCTCTTGCTAATACCTTACCTTTTTATGTGTTTGTCTCTTTATAGTACTATCAACTCGCTTCTATTCCCTTTTCATTCATTGATCTCCCAGAATATATGGGTCTCTGACTACTTTTTCTTCTTCTTACAATGTCACAGTCTCACAGTGTTTACAAGTAGCTAGTAGTTGCAAGTAGTACTCTCTTGTAAGTTTCATTTGTTTCATTTCCTATCTCTCTAGAGTACTACAACTTCAGAAGATGTTGTCATTAAGATTTTCTTTTATAGAGTTGGGTATTAGAAGTTTTGTCCTTGAAAATTTTCTTATTCTAGACTTTCGGTCCTAAGACGGCATGGTACTTGTATCGGACCGTGTACTGTACCCCCTGACACTTCGGTTCCTATTTTTTGACCCTACTCGAGAGTGAAGCTACCGAGAAGACAAAGCTATGGCACATGAGACTTGCACATCCGGGTGAGAAGTCGTTGCATAGGTTGATTCAACAAGACTTGTTGAAAGGTGTTATTGCCTGCAAGTTAGCATTTTGTGAACATTGTGTTAAGGGCAAGAAAACAAGAACAAGCTTTGGCACAGCTATCCACAATATTAGTGGAGTTCTTGACTATGTTCACTCAGATGTTTGGGGTCCTTCCAAGAATGCATCATTGGAAGGGAAACATTGGTTTGTGTCGTTCATTGATGATTATTCTAGGAGTGTATCGGTGTACACCATGAGGCATAAGGATGAAGTCCTATAAATCTTTGTGAGGTGGAAAAAAGGCAACTGAGACTCAAACTGGCAAAAAGATCAAAGTACTATGTTCGGACAATGGTGGAGAGTACAAGAGTGATCCTTTCTTGCATGTATTTCAGGATGAGGCGATAAAGAGGCACTTCATAGTTAAGAAGACACCGCAACAGAATGGGGTAGCTAAACGCATGAATCATACTTTGCTGGAGAAGGTACAATGTATGTTATCTAATGCTGGATTAGGTAAAGCGTTTTGGGCTGAGGTAGTTACATATGCGTACTTCCTTATTAATAGGTTTCCATCAGATGCATTAGAAGGTAAAACTCCTATAGAGAAATGGTTTGGTAAACCAGCTTATGATTATGACTCAATTCATATCTTTGGTTGTTCTGTGTGGTATCATGTTAGTGAAAACAAGCTTGATAGTCGTGTCGTGAAATGAATCTTTGTGGGTATGAAAAGTGGAGTGAAAAGGTTCAAGATTTGGAATCCAGTTGAGAAGAAGATAGTCATGAGTAGAGATGTCACATTTGATGAGATGTCTATGGTAAAGTCTTGGGGTTCTTGATTGGTGGAGAACAGAAGCACCAATACTAATGAGCCTTTGTAGCAGGTGGAGATTGATGCAACTCCACCAATTCCGATTAAGTACAGATCTGCTCGAATACTTCTGAAGACATTGGGTCTGCAAGAGAGGTAACTACTGAAGTTCCAAATAATAGTGACACTGTTGAGGAAGAGGAACAAGAGTCAGTAGAAGATACAGAAGCTACGGTCACGGAGACCATATCAACCAGCAAACTGAGAAGATCAACCAGGAAGCCTGGTTGGATGAATGATTACATTGCTTATGCATTACCAGTTGTTAAAGATAGTATTCCTACTTCCTATTTAGAAGCCGTACGCAGTGCAGAGTGTAAAGAATGGGAAGGAGCAATGCAGGACGAGATGGAGTCTCATTACAAGAATGGCACATGGATTCTTATGAAGCTTCCGTACGGTAAGAAGGCCATAGGGTGCAAGTGGTTATATTCTAAGAAAGAAGGATCTTCGGTGAATCAAGTACGCTACAAGGCAAGGTTAGTTTCAAAAGGTTATGCCCAAAGAGAATGGATTGACTACAATGAGGTTTTCTCTCCGGTGGTAAAACACTCATCAATCCGTATTTTTTTGGCCTTGGTAGCACAATATGATTTAGACCTAGTTCAGCTAGATGTTAAGACGGCGTTCTTACATGGTGGTCTAGAAGAGAAGATCTATATGACTCAGCCGAATGGGTTAAAGGTTGCTGGAAAAGAAGATTGTGTATGTAAACTAAAGAGATCGTTGTATGGGCTGAAGCAGTCTCCAAGACAATGGTACAAGATATTTGACCAGTTTATGATAGGCCAAACATACACAAGATGTCACTATGACCATTGTGTATACTTCAAGAAGCTACGTGATGGGTCTTTCATATATTTGCTCTTGTATGTCGATGATATTCTGATTGCATCGAATAACAAGAAAGAGATCGATAATTTGAAGTGCAAGTTGTCATCTGAGTTTGAGATGAAAGATCTGGGAGAGGCTAAGAAGATTCTTGGTATGGAGATTCAACGTGACAGAGATAAGGGTAAGGTTTGTTTGTCTCAGAAGGCATATTTGAAGAAAGTGTTACAGAAGTTTGGTTTCTACGAAGGAACTAAATCCGTAAGTACTCCCCTTGCTGCTCATTTTAAGTTGAATGCTTGTATGTCTCCCACTACTAAAGAAGACCGAAAGTATATGGCCCAAGTCCCATATGCTGAGGCTGTTGGTAGCTTGATGTATACGATGGTATGTACAAGGCCGGACATTTCACATGCAGTTAGTATGGTCAGCCGTTATATGCATTGTCCTGGTAAGGGACATTGGCATGCTGTGAAATGGATTTTGAGGTATCATTATGGTACAACTGATGTTGGCATGGAGTTTGTAAAGGATAGAAGAAACAATCAGTTGTGTGTTGGGTATGTGGATTCTGACTATGGTGGTGATTTGGACAAGAGACGTTCAACTACGGGGTATGTATTTACCATAGCACGAGCACCGATTAGTTGGAGATCAATAATGCGATCTATCGTGGCGCTTTCAACTACGGATGCGGAGTATATGGCAGTGACAGAGGCATTTAAGGAGGCTATATGGTTACAAGGTTTGCTAGATGACTTATGAGTTGTGCAAGACCAACTACATGTGCATTATGATAGTCTAAGGGCAATTTATTTGGCTAAGAATCAAGTGCATCATGATAGAACCAAACATATAGACGTACGGTTTCACTTTGTGAGATAAATTCTTGAATAATAAGACATTATACTTGTGAAGATCGATACCAAAGACAATCCAGCTGATATGTTGACTAAAGTAGTATCTGGGATCAAGTTTCGACATTGTTCGAAATTGATCCACATCCTTCGGGTTTGGTGAAAGGCCCTTTTGGGGTAGATGTTCTTAGGAACCTGGTGGAGGTCTTCTAGCAAGGCCATTTGAGAGAACTACGGTCGGGTTTGATTCCTATTGAGGATATGTAGTCAGCCAGTGATGGTTCAATCGACGTTGGAAGATGGAGGTGATTTTATCTATTGATCGTCTCATGCATGAATGCATGATCCGAGGTGGAGAATTGTTGGTAGGTCGGTCAAGGTCTAGATTAGGAAATCTAGTTGGTTAAGGAAACCAAGTACTTGTGTCCTAAGTATAGCAACTTAAGAGGTTTGTCTCTTAGAGTTAAGTTAGGAAACCCTATACTTGTAGGAAAGTAATCCTTGTTAAGGAATGTGTCCAGTCCTATTGATGTGTATAAATAGCCATAGAGAGAACTAGAGAAAATACACCAGAACTAAGTAAAAAGTTCTCTTCTTCTCTGCTTAGGCTTTGTATATTCCAACCTATACGGTGATATATAAAATTGCTTATTCCTTCCGAGGATTCAACCTCGTTAAATACTTGTTCTTCTTGTGTGTGTGATTGTGTTCTTGGCGATATTGAGATACCTCGTAGTAGTGCAAACCTAACGCTTCCGCAGGCTTTGGCGCAACACTCTCTAGCACCACATGTCTTAAAATGAGCTTTGCAATCAGATTGAACAGCATACTTCCTTGAACATTTCTCACATTTCCATTTCTTCTAGCCATGTTTTCTACTGAAATGTTTCTTAATCCCTGTAAAATCATCAAGTGCTTTGTTTAGGGTGGTATAAGCCTGTTATACCCCCTCTTTTTTTTTTGATCAATACAATCCTCTCTTTACCGGAAACAAAATAAAGAAAAAAAATTCACCAAATGCTCCGGATGGAAGTATCTTTGGATAGGGTGCGCATCAAAAACAAATTGGATGGTATGCGCATCAATCATTGTCCAAAGTCTTTTCCACGGTTTTTTCCTCTTCTATTCTTCCTTACACTTTGTCCCGCTTAACGGTTGATTACCAAGGACAATAGTTGCGCTGTAATGACCAATCGGTACCTGTGTGTCGATGTAATGGTTTCCAATGCTATATCTGCAGCACTTATGCTATCTGACATTCCTTGGGGTGGTCCAACTGGGGTTATCCGTATAGCAAGGATACAAGGATGATTAGGGTGAAATGAATGGGCCAAATGGCCTCCGAGGCCACGTCTCTAACTCTCCCTGCCATAGAAGAATGCATCCTCTGCCTTGCCGTTTTTTAAGACATTTGTTCAAGGTTTCTTCTGCCAACGTTCTTTATCCAGAATCCCAGATGAATATGCACTTTAATGGCCTTAAAATTCTCCAATTTTGTCATGACCATAGTTGACTCACTTTTCCCCGCTAGATTTCAAAAATTGTCATTCACTAGTGTCAAACCAGTCCAAGCCTCCAAGAGAATTAGATTCCCATTCCAAAAACCTATACAAGAAAATCGTACCATGGAATAAAATCTGCACAAGCAATGTCCTTGTCATGAATTTTGAACTTGTGAGATGATGAATCATTTTCTCTGATCTTCCAAAAGAAAAATATGAAAAATCAAGATTCATACACATACACTTGCATGTGAATCACTTTTCTTGTCGGCCGCCCCCCACACTTACTGTTTGATGAGAAGGGAAGGTTATCCAATAATATCTCTTTGATTTTCTTTTCATTTTGAAGAAAAAAGAGTCACAGGTAAAGTTCAAGAATTATGAAGAAAAAGGTTTGCAAATTCAATATTGCCTAGCTCTTTTTCTTTGAAAGGGGGGTCAACAAAAGTTAGGGTTTTAGTTTTAGACATAGTGAATCACTGTCATATGATTACCAAAGTGTATGAATATGGGGTTTGCAATATTGATTTGAATTATAGCTTGCTTGGGTTGCACTAATTTTGTGAACTTTTTGGGTTGAGTTGGAGTCAGTCAGGTGATGAAGCTTATGCTCTTATTGCAAACCCCATATTGCAGTGTTTCTTTTGTTCTTTCACGGGGACAAATAGCATGACAATTTCAAAGCTTATCATTTATCAAAAGAATCGTTATCTTCTTCTAAGAGTCATTAATGGCTCTTTTATAAACATTAACGACAGTTTAGAATCGTCAAGAAACAACTTTTAAACAATACCGATTTTTGGGGTCGTTTTTGAAACATTAACAGAAAAACTTCACTACCTAACGAATTTTCATGCAAATCTCAGGAAAAAAAATGGCAAACAAGAAATTTGAAAAATAAAAATAAAAAAAAATAAAATCAAATTAAGTGAGATTAACAAAATTTTGGGTTTAAAAATGAAAATGAGTTGGGTTTAGAGTTAAGGGTTAGTAGAATTTTTAGTTTTAGGTTTAGTGAAGGTGTTGATGGTGGTTTTTAAACAAAGGGTAAAATCGTAAAACCCCAAATAACCTAATGTCACCAGTGACACATTTATTAGAACATTTAATGCGTGTAGTTGTAATTAATAGGGGGGTATTTTTTTCAAATTAGGGTTACAACGAACAAAACCCTAATTCACCTCCGTGCCAATGGCAAATCATGCCAGCCACACCTAGCCCAAGCTAGCCTCATCTCTATGCCAATGGCAAATCATACCAGCCATACCAAACGCGCTCAAGCATGCCAACCATGCTAGCCGCACCTCCGTGCCAATGGCAAATCATGCCACCACACCTAGCCCAAGCTAGACGCATCTCTATGCCAATGGCAAATCATGCCCGACCATACCAAACGCCACCAAGCATGCCAACCATGCTAGCCGCACCTCCGTGCCAATGGCAAATCATGCCAGCCCACACCTAGCCCAAGCTAGCCGCATCTCTATGCCAATGGCAAATCATGCCCGACCATACCAAACGCGCCAAGCATGCCAACCATGCTAGCCGCACCTCCGTGCCAATGGAAAATCATGCCAGCCACACCTAGCCCAAGCTATCCGCATCTCTATGCCAATGGCAAATCATGCCAGCCATACCAAACGCACCGAAGCATGCCAACCATGCTAGCCGCACCTCCGTGCCAATGGAAAATCATGCCAGCCACACTTAACCCGATCTAGCCGCGCCAAGCCAAACACACCCTGCCTTGGCCCTAGCTACACTGGTCACGCCACGCCAAGCCAAACACCCTTACCTTGGCCCTAGTCACGCCACGCCAAGCCAAACACCCTTACCTTGGCACTAGCCGCGCCATGCCAAAATAGCGCCCGCACCTAGGCTTGCAAACCATGCAACCTAGGCCAAATTGGCCACGCGTGCCATTGGCACATGCCAACATGCGTCACTAGTAGCTTTTCCTACCAAATCCACGGCCCTAACGGCCACGCATGCCATTGGCACATGCCAACACGCTCGCTGGTAGCTTTTCCTACCAAGGCCACGGCCCTAACGACCACGCATGCCATTGGCACATGCCAACATGCGTCACTGGTAGCTTTCCCTACCAAAGCCACGGCCCTAACGGCCACGCATGCCATTGGTACATGCCAACAAGCGTCACTGGTAGCTTTTCCTACCAAGGACACGGCCCTAACGGCCACGCATGCCATTGGCACATGCCAACATGCGTCACTGGTAGCTTTTCCTACCAAGGCCACGGCCCTAACGGCCACGCATGCCATTGGCACATGCCAACATGCGTCACTGGTAACTTTTTCCTACCAAAGCCACGCCCTAACGGCCACGCATGCCATTGGAACATGCCAACACGCTCGCTGGTAGCCTTTCCTACCAAGGCCACGGCCCTAACGGCCACGCATGCCATTGGCACATGCCAACACGCTCACTGGTAGCTTTTCCTACCAAATCCACGGCCCTAAACGACCACGCATGCTATTGGCACATGCCAACACGCTCGCTGGTAGCCTTCATCACCTAGCCGTGCCCCTAATGCACGCCGGTATCCTAACTTGCAAGCCGTGCAACTTAGGCCAACTTGGCCGTACGCGCCATTGGCACATGCCAAAACCCACACGGTAGCCTAACTCGCAAGCCATGCAACCTACCACCAAGGCATTCCGCACATGCCACACACGCCACTAGGAGCTCCGGCATTGCCACTTACACTCAACGTACAACCTACCACCCAGGCATTCCGCACATGCCATTGGCACATGCCACACACGCCACTACCAGCTATGGCATTGCCACTTGCGCTCGAGGTACAAATCGCAACAAAGGCATTCCGCACATGCCACATGTGCCCCTAGCAGCACCACTTGCACTCAAGATGCAACCAACACTCGAGACATCAACATAAACTGGGGGATGCTTTCTAGGGTTTTGGTTTGGCGGTCACAGCATGCAGCGTACACTACGCTCATATTAAGAAAGCGTGAATAGGAATAAAGCGGTCAAATAAAAGAGGAAATAATGGTGAAAACGTTTTCACCCATTAACACCATGCGGTTACCACCTCCTCCCATTATTTCACCCTTTACTCTCTTCCTTCATGAGGCCAGGGTACGTTTCAATCTCGACTTGTATAAATAGGTCTTACCTATTTCCACCAGACAACAAGTCTCGGTCAGGAGAAAATACTACACTCTCAGAAAAGAAAACTTTGCAAGCTCTCCAAAAAGCTTTCATCTCTTGCAAGCTTCCGAAGCTTTCACTTTCTGATACAAGTCGAGACACTACTCTTCCAGAATTATTCTTGTCTCAACATCTTTCTTTGCTTCCCCGCCCAAATCAACCCTTCTCCTCCACTTTGTGACCGAAGCAAGTCTGGAACGACCATTTCTTGGTTTAGGCCGGACTTGTACAGATTGATCTCTCGAATCTATAAAGTGCTCACGTGCAGCACATTAGTTTAGGGTTTGAACCATTTTCTCACTCACCTACCGAATTTACCGAAATCGGCGGAAACAATTTTTACCCATAAACAATTGGCGACCACAGCGGGAGGATTGATCTATCGGTTAAAATACCAACTCGGACTCCTGATTTCGTTTCCCGAACGTCAAATCCCAACATGGTGGAACTCAGGTCCGGAGCGGCTGCCGAGAACACCAGCACAGAACGCATCCCTGATGTTAGCGTCTCTCCCAATAACGTTGTTGCAAACTTGCATCACCGGCTGACAACAGCAACATCGAATGCACTCCCTCGGGTGTAACACCGCCAATCACCAGGGCCAGAGCCGCAGCCTCCTCTAGTGTCTCTGCACAACCCTCTAATCACGGCAACGAAAATATTTCTTCGGGTGTCGCGCCACCGATCACCGGGGCTAGAGCCGCCGCTACGACCCCAAATGCTTCGTCTAGCATGGCGCCTCCGACCACGACCAAGGTCCTAACCACCCCGCCGACGGGACGGGACCGGAGACCAGAGGAAGTCGTCCTTACGTCACCATCGCTGATTTGATGGAACGACAAGAGATGCTCGCCGAGCCCGGACGGATATGGTTTCAACGCGAAGGAAGTACTCATCTTTCTCAAGACCACCGATGAACGACTACCATGTGAGTCGCGCCCTCCGAGCCATTTAGGAACGTCTCCAACAACCTCGACGCCAGCACCTCGGCGGAACACGCCTCCACATATGAGGAAACTCGCGCTAGAATCACGTCGGAAAGAAATCGGCCGCCTAACTTCGTCACGAGAGAGGATTTGGAGCAACTTCTCCGCAACCGAATCAAGAATGATGAATTGGACGTGCATCATCACCAACCCCCTACCCATCCGAAATGCAGAGAATCCCTCTCCCAACCCTGGAATAGCATGGTCACGTTCTTGCGTTTTACAAGAAATACTTCTTCGTGTCACTGAAAATACTTTTTCGTGTCTGAGTCACTTTCTCGGACCTCGGAAGAATGTACCAGATGGGATAACGAACATCCGAATGATTTCGTCAAAAGGTTCAGGTTCAAGCACTCGACGTGTCACGACCCAAACGTAACCGAACAACAACTGGTGAACGCGTGCATCAATGGTATGGTTCCAATTTATCGCGCCCTGCTAGAAAACTTGCGTTTCCAAACGTTCTCCGAACTCCATGAAGCCGCCAGACAATCTGCAACAACAGCACCAGCATTACTGGAAAGAGCTAGGCCAACTCGAACCGAAGACGCACGTGAAACCCGCGGGAGTAGACGCCTCATCAACAAACAATTTAATGCCGGCTCATCCTCCGTGAACATAGTAAACGAAAGGGGAAAAAGGAAAGCCCTAACTACGAGTCACCAGCCAAAACGTGAAGCGCCGGCACAACGAGAACCCCCGCCCCGGAAGACCGTCACTAAAACTCCCATGCAGTATCATGAGACCGAAGGAAATACCTTTTATTTCCCGTTTCCCATCGAGGAGGTGATTGACCTCCTAGAAGCCTGGGTTCAAGATGATGTCATCAATCGCCACCTCCCAGACGTCCACCAACCGAGGCCGAGATGGCGAACCCCAAGTCCTGCCATTACCACAGGTTTGTTCACCACCCGACTAGCGATTGCAACAGACTAAAGCATATTTTCAAAGAAAGGATAGAAGCAGGAGAACTCCAACTAGGAGACGAAAGAGTGCATCGAGACCCACTCCCAATAAGAAACTGCGGGTCCTCTGGGGACTCTGTGCACGAGACTGTAGAATCCATGATGCAACATGTGTGCGAAATTCTCTATCTTTCCAAGGTGCAGCGCCAAGATATTTTCGCAGCTCTCAATCGTGTTGTATCCGGCAAATGACTTTTTCTTCCTTCGGAAATCACGCCAGGGGCCCAAGCTTCCCAAACAGGCGGAACCAAAAGGGAAAACTGGGGACTGCTGGCCACGTCCCGTTTAAGAGGTAACGAATTTGACGACACGCTCATCGACACGGCCTCCTACCACAACATCATTACTTTCAAGACACTGAAGGCAGCAGGATTTACAAAACAAGACGCTACCTATTCCCCGTCCGTGATTAAGGACTTGAGAGGAGAAGCTTTGAACGCGCATGGCTACATCAACTTAGAGATCGAGATGGGAGACGCTATAACACATAGCAAATTCCATATTGTCAAAGAACTAGATCACGACATGATATTGGGACGTTTATGGGTGCTCGACAACAAAGCGAAATTGGATGTGCACCCTCCGCCAAAGTCCACGCCCGAAGGAAATTCCAACAAATCATCCCACTGGTTATCGCATCAACAAACTACTGAAGAAACCCAGACATCCGGAGAAGACCCGTTGGCGCTAGCTCATGGTTTTCAAATTCAAGTAAGTCTGACCAAGCAACCTTTTCTGCAACCAGTCTTTCCTTCCCCCTTTCCGTCATGGGGACTCGGCGCGATTACTGGCACAAACGCTGTCAAGAAATGTGAATGGGGGGCGGGACCATTTGAACACTTTGCAAGAATCTTGGAAACTTCTATTGAAGCCAACGAAGCCAAGACTCAAATGGTTGCACGACGTCTGAACCCGTTTTCAATTAGAGATATAGTGGTTAAAGAAAGCTCGTTTCAAGTTGGGAAGATGACAGTAAAAATGGATTTGCCCAGTGAAGGAGAAGACGAGCCGTATCTGGTTGCGGATACCCTTTTGGGAGGATATTGCAAGCTCATCAATGCAGACACACCTGAAGGCGTGATAATTCACTCGCGATGGCTCAAGGAATCCAATCCATAAAAAAAAAAAAAGCTGTACTTCCCATTTACTCCCCTTTTCAGTACTTCCTTTAACAATTCCTCTTAGTAGTTGTACTTCCCCAAGATGAATACACCGTTTGTATTTCTCCATGGGGATTCCCTTCCCGTCAAAAAAAAAAAACAATACATCTCCTTCCAGGCAAATTCTCCAGATATCAGATAAATACATCAGATAAACCCAGAAAACCACTGCAGAGCCATCATACCACAACCTCTTTCAAAAAATATATATGAAGCAAAATGATTACTGATGAAGAAGAAGGAAAAGATGAGTTTAGCAAAAAAAAAAAAAAAAAAAAAAGGCATCAGGGGAACTAAACAACTAACAGAAATAACAAAAGGGAGGAACTAGACCTCGAAGGATGGAGCACAAGTCCCCTCGGGCAAAGCTATCTTCAAACACTTCCCCCAGTAATCCTTCGGGCAACAAAGGTTCCATTCAACGGTTTTAGCAGCAGCAACCTCAACATCCCATCCCGAAGCAGCCACAGCAGCAGCAGCAGTGTCCTCCCCGACGACCATTCCAGCATACGCCACCATGACCCCTCCGGTATTACCAACAGTACCTTTGGCATCAACTTCAAAGGCTATTTCGTTTCCATCATATGCTCCTTCAAAGGTTTCTCATTGATATTTCGAAGAAAGTTCTTCGATTCATCCGCATCAAAATCAAGAATCATGGCGCTCTCCTCCATGCTCACCGAACCCAAGAGAGTCCGAGCATGTACACATTCTTCGTGGGGGTAGATGGAAGGGAGGTCCTTAATAATTTCACTATCTTCATGGATCAAGGACTCAATCCCAACCAATGCCTCCTCAAGAGAAGAAGATCGATCTCCGCCAATTGCAGAAGTCCTTTTCCGAAAAGTTAAAGGCAAGGCCATCCACCGGAAGGTCCCATCATACACCGCAAAGAATGGGAAAATGATCAAGTTCCATCCTATCTATACACATATAAAAAGAGGATAACATAAACATAGAAGAAGAAGAAAACATACCGATATGATTTTCTTAGCCCGAATAACCCTAGTCGGGGTGCTTTCGCAGGAGTCAGATCTCGCGCCTTCACTTGGAGAATCTCGCTGTTTAGAGGATAATTCGTCTCTAGGCAAAGAAAAGAGAAACCAACAAGAAGAACCCTTCTCAAACAATGGAGATGATGCAGTTGCGTTGGGTATGAATACGGAACCTTTAAAAGGAAAGGAAGCAATGAGGGACATAACGCTTCCAGATTTCTTGGCATGGACGATGCCCTGATTGAAGCCGCGCGTGAAGGAAGGCAAAATAAGGACACTTTGCTATCTGTAGAAATACCTACTCCCTCCTTGTTCACACCGATCCTATCAAGTCATGCCAGCTAGCACGCTCAGCTTCCCCACCTTGCGCCGGTCCCACCAGCTAGCACGCTCAGTTTCCGAACTCGCAACCACTTCCCAATGCCGCCCAAGTTGCACCGGCCCCACCAATCACGCCAACTTCCCAATGACCGCTCAAGTCCCGCAAGCAAGCATGCACAGCTTCCCCACCTTGCGCCGGTCCCACCAGCTAGCACGCTTAGTTTCCTAAACTCGCGTCAACTTCTCAATGCCGCCCAGCTGCCCGTCTCTCACAACGATAACTTCCCAATTGCGCCAGCCTCCCGATTTGTGCAAAATTGCCAGAGGCAAGGATTCCAAATCCTATTGATAAAAAGGTCGACAAACCTCCTCAATTCTCTTTACGATTTGCTGCGATAGTTTGTCACCATCTTATGCTTACCTCGCAACAAAGCTCCTGCTCCGAGCTAAGCAGGGGACTTAATCTTGATGGTGGTTTTTAAACAAAGGGTAAAATCGTAAAACTCCAAATAACCTAATGTCACCAGTGACACATTTATTAGAACATTTAATGCGTGTAGTCGTAATTAATAGGGGTATTGTTTTCAAATTAGGGTTACAACGAACAAAACCCTAATTCACCTCCGTGCCAATGGAGAATCATGCCAGCCACACCTAGCCCAAGCTAGCCGCATCTCTATGCCAATGGCAAATCATGCAAGCCATACCAAACGCGCCGAAGCATGCCAACCATGCTAGCCGCACCTCCGTGCCAATGGCAAATCATGCCAACCACACCTAGCCCAAGCTAGCCGCATCTCTATGCCAATGAAAAATCATGCCAGCCATACCAAACGCGCCGAAGAATGCCAACCATGCTAGCCGCACCTCCGTGCCAATGGCAAATCATGCCAGCCACACCTAGCCCAAGCTAGCCGAATCTCTATGCCAATGGCAAATCATGCCAGCCATACCAAACGCGCCGAAGCATGCCAACCATGCTAGACGCACCTCCGTGCCAATGGCAAATCATGCCAGCCACACCTAGCCCAAGCTAGCCGCATCTCTATGCCAATGGCAAATCATGCCAGCCATACCAAACGCCCCGAAGCATGCCAACCATGCTATCCGCACCTCCGTGCCAATGGCAAATCATGCCAGCCACACTTAACCCGATCTAGCCACACCAAGCCAAACACACTCTGCCTTGGCCCTAGGTACACTGGTCACGCCACGCCAAGCCAAACACGCTTACCTTGGACCTAGTCACGCCAAGCCAAGCCAAACACCTTACCTTGGCCTAGCCGCCATGCCAAAATAGCGCCCGCACCTGGGCTTGCAAGCCATGCAACCTAGGCCAAATTGGCCACGCGTGCCATTGGCACATGCCAACATGCGTCACTGGTAGCTTTTCTTACCAAAGCCACGGCCCTAACGGCCATGCAGGCCATTGGCACATGCCAACACGCTCGCTGGTAGCTTTTCCTACCAAGGCCACGTCCCTAACGGCCATGCATGCCATTGGCACATGCCAACATGCGTCACTGGTAGCTTTTCCTACCAAAGCCCACGGCCCTAACGGCCACGCATGCCATTGGTACATGCCAACATCGTCGTCACGGTAGCTTTTCCTACCAAGGCCACGGCCCTAACGGCCACGCATTCCATTGGCACATGCCAACATGCGTCACTGGTAGCTTTTCCTACCAAGGCCACGGCCCTAACGGCCACGCATGCCATTGGCACATGCCAACACGCTCGCTGGTAGCCTTTCCTACCAAGGCCACGGCCTAACTGACCCACGCATGCCATTGGCACATGCCAACACGCTTGCTGGTAGCTTTTCCTACCAAGGCCACGGCCCTAAACGACCACGCATGGTATTGTCACATGCCAACACGCTCGCTGGTAGCCTTCATCACCTAGCCGTGCCCCTAATACACGCCGGTAGCCTAACTTGCAAGCCGTGCAACTTAGGCCAACTTGGCCGTACGCGCCATTGGCACATGCCAAAACCTACGCTGGTAGCCTAACTCGCAAGCCATGCAACCTACTACCAAGGTATTCCGCACATGCCACACACGCCACTAGCAGCTCCGGCACATGCCACACACGCCACTAGCAGCTCCGGCATTGCCACTTACACTCAACGTACAACCTACCACCCAGGCATTCCGCACATGCCATTGGCACTTACCACACACGCCACTAGCAAACTATGGCATTGCCACTTGCGCCGAGGTGCAACTCGCAACAAAGGCATTCCGCACATGCCATTGGCTCATGCCACATGCGCCCTAGCAGACACCACTTGCACTCAAGATGCAACCAACACTCGAGACATCAACACAAACCGGGGGATGCTTTCTAGGGTTTTGGTTTGGCTATCCAAGATGCAACATACACTACGCTCACATTAAGAAAAGCGTGAATAGGAATTAAGCGGTCAAATAAAAGAGGAAATAATGGTGAAAACGTTTTCACCCATTAACACCATGCGGTTACCACCTCCTCCCATTATTTCACCCTTTACTCTCTTCCTTCATGAGGCCAGTGGTACGTTTCAATCTCGACTTGTATAAATAGGTCTTACCTATTTCCACCGGACAACAAGTCTCGGTCGGAGAAAATACTACACTCTCGGAAAAGGCAACTTTGCAAGCTCTCCAAAAAGCTTCCATCTCTTGCAAGCTTAAAGCTTTCACTTTCGATACAAGTCGAGACACTACTCTCCTGCACTATTCTCGGGTCTCAACATCTTTCTTTGCTTCCTCCCCAAGTCAACCCTTCTCCTCCACTTTGTGACCGAAGCAAGTCTGAACGGCCATTTCTTGGTTTAGGCCTACTTGTGCAGATTGATCTCTCGAATCTATAAAGTGCTCACGTGCAGCACATTAGTTTAGGGTTTGAACCAGTTTCTCACTCACCTACCGAATTTACCGAAATCGGTAGAAACGATTTTTACCCATAAACAATTGGCGACCACAGCGGGAGGATTAATCTATCGGTTAAAATACCAACTAGGACTCCTAATTTCGTTTCCCGAACGTCAAATCCCAACATGGTGGAACTCGAGTCCTGGAGCGGCCGCCGAGAACACCAAAGACGAACGCATCCCCGATGTTGGCGTCTCTCCCAATAACGTTGTTGCATCACCTACCGACAACGACAACATCGAATGCACTCCCTCGGGTGTAACACCGCCAATCACCGGGGCGAGCGCGGCCTCCTCTAGTGTCTCTGCATAACCCTCTAATCACGGCAACGAAAATATTTCTTCGGGTGTCGCGCCACCATTCACTGGAGGCTAGAGAGCCACTCGACCCCCAAATGCTTCGTCTGGCATGGCGCCTCCGACCAAGACCAAGGTCCCAACCACCCGCCGACGGACGAGAAACCGGAGGGGCCAGGAGGAAGTCGTCCTTCGTCACCATCGCTGATTTGATGGAACGACAAGAGATGCTCGCGAGCCTAGACGGATATGGTTTCAACGCGAAGGAAGTACTCATCTTTCTCAAGACCCCAGACAGAACGACTACCACGTGAGTCGCGCCTCCGAGCCATTTAGAACGTCTCCAACAACCCCGACGCCAGCACCTCGGCGGAACACGCCTCCACGGATGAGGAAACTCGCGCTAGAATCACGTCGGAAAGAAATCAGCCGCCTAACTTCGTCACGAGAGAGGATTTGGAGAAACTTCTCCGCAACCAAATCAAGAATGATGAATTGGGCGTGCATCATCACTAACCCCCCTACCCATCCGAAATGCAGAGAATCCCTCTCCCAAGGGGGTACTCTTCCTCAATTTACCCTGTATGATGGTACCGGGAATGCACATGAGCATGTCTCCCATTTCCTGGAATCCCTAGGTGAACATGAATATAATCACGTTCTTCGTTTAAGGGAATTCTCAAAATCACTTACTAGAAGGGCGTACACATGGTACAACAACATTCCACCGAACATCATTCCCAACTGGAATAGCATGGTCACTGCGTTTTACAAGAAATACTTCTTCGTGTCCAACAAGTCACTTTCTCGGACTTCGGAAGAATGTACTGAGTGGGATAACGAACATCCGAATGATTTCGTCAAAGGTTCTGTGGTTCAAGCACTCGATCATCACGACCCAAACGTAATCGAACAACAACTCCAGTGAACGCGTGCATCAATGGTATGGTTCCACTTTACCATGCCTTGCTAGAAAACTTGCGTTTCCAAACGTTCTCCGAACTCCATGAAGCCGCCGGATAATCAGAACAACAAGACCAAAATTATCGAAAGAGCTAGGCGAACTCGAATCAAGACGCGCGTGAAACCCGCGAGAGTAGACGCCTCATCAACAAACAATTTAATGCCGGCTCATCCTCCTGAACATAGTAAACGAATGGGAAAAAGGAAAGCCCCAACTACGAGTCACTGGCCAAAACGTGAAGCGCGGCACAGACACCCGGAACCCCGCCTCGGAAGACTGGCCACTAAAACTCCCATGCAGCATCATGAGACCGAAGGAAATACCCTTGATTTCCGTTTCCCATCGAGGAGGTGATTGACCTCCTAGAAGCCCGGGTTCAAGATGACGTCATCAGATCGCCACCTCCTCGCACGTCCACCAATCGAGGCCGAGATGGCGAACCCTGGCACTTGCCATTACCACGTTCGTTCACCACCCGACTAGCAAATGCAACAGACTAAAGCATATTTTCAAAGAAAGGATAGAAGCGGGAGAACTCCAACTAGGAGACGAAAAGAGTGCATCGAGACCCACTCCCAATAAGAAACTGCGGTCCTCTGGGGGGACTTCTGTGCACAAGACTCAGAGAATCCATGATGCAACATGTGTGCGAAATTCTCTATCTTTCCAAGGTGCAGCGCCAAGATATTTTCGCAGCTCTCAATCGTGTTGTATCCGCCAACGACTTTTTCTTCCCTCGAAATCACGCCAGGGCCCAAGCTTCCCAAACAAAGCGGAACCAAAAGGAGAACTGGGACCGCTGGCCACGTCCCATTTAAGAGGTAACGAATTTGACGACACGCTCATCGCAACGGCCTCCTACTACAACATCATTACTTTCAAAGACACTCAAGGCAAAGGATTTACAAAACAAGACGCTACCTATTCCCGGGTCCGTGATTAAGGACTTGAGAGGAGAAGCTTTGAACGCGCATGGCTACATCAACTTACGTCCGAGATGGGAGACGCTATAACACATAGCAAATTCCATATTGTCAAAGAACTAGATCACGACATGATATTGGGACGTTTATGGGTGCTCGACAACAAAGCGAAATTGGATGTGCACCCTCCGCAAACGTCCACGCCCGAAGGAAATTCCAACAAATCATCCCACCGTTATCGCATCAACAAACTCAAGAAACCCGGACATCCGGAGAATACCCGTTGGCGCTAGCTCATGGTTTTCAAATGCAAGTAAGTCTAACCAAGCAACCTTTTCTCGCAACCGCCTTTCCTTCCCCCTTTCCGTCATGGGGACTCCTGCGCCATCGCACAAACGCTGTCAAGAAATGTGAATGGGGGCGGGACCATTTGAACACTTTGCAAGAAGCTTGGAAACTTCTATCAAGCCAACGGTTGCCAAGACTCAAACGGTTGCACGACGTCCGAACCCGTTTTCAATTAGAGATATAGTGGTTAAAGAAAGCTCGTTTCAAGTTGGGAAGATGACAAGAAAAATGGATTTGCCCGGTGAAGAAGGAGAAGACGAGCCGTATCTGGTTTGGATACCCTTTTGGGAGGATATTGCAAGCTCATCAATGCATACACCAAGGCGTGATAATTCACTCGCGATGGCTCAAGGAATCCAATCCATAAAAAAAAAAGTCAGACTTCCCATTTACTCCTTTTCAAGTATTTCCTTTAACAATTCCTCTTAGTAGTTGTACTTCCCCAATATGAATACACCGTTTGTATTTCTCCATGGGGATTCCCTTCCCGTCAAAAAAAAAAAATACATCTCTTCCCAAGCAAATTCTCCATATATCGAGAAATACATCGATAAAACCCGAAAAACCACTCGCAGAGCCATCATACCACAACCTCTTTCCAAAAAATATATATGAAGAAAAATGTTTACTCGATGAAGAAGAAGGAAAAGATGAGTTTACCAAAAAAAAAAAAAAAAAAAAAAAGGCATCAGGGGAACTAAACAGCTAACAGAAATAACAAAAAGGAGGAACTAGCCCTCGAAGGATGGAGCACAAGTCCCCTCGGGCAAAGCTATCTTCAAACACTTCCCCAAGAATCCTTCGGGCAACAAAGGTTCCATTCAACGGTTTTAAGCAAGAAGAACCTCAACATCCCATCCCGACGTACCATAGCAAAGCAGCAGCAGTGTCCTCCCCGACGACCATTCCAAAGATACGCCACCATGACCCCTCCCAGATACTACCAACAACACCTTTGGCATCAACTTCAAAGGCTATTTCGTTTCCATCATATGCTCCTTCAAAAGTTTTCTCATTGACATTTCAAGAAAGTTCTTCGATTCATCCACATCAAAATCAAGAATCATGGCGCTCTCCTCCATGCTCACCGAACCCAAGAGAGTCCGAGCATGTACACTGCTTCTTCGTGGGGGTAGATGGAAGGGAGGTCCTTAATAATTTCACTAGCTTCATGGAGCAAGGACTCAATCCCAACCAATGCCTCCTCAAGAGAAGAAGATCGATCTCCGCCAATTACTCAAGTCCTTTTCCGAAAAGTTAAAGGCAAGGCCATCCCTCGGAAGGTCCCATCATACACCGCAAAGAATGGGGAAAATGATCAAGTTCCATCCTATCTATACACATATAAAAAAGAGGATAACATAAACATAGAAGAAGAAGAAAACATACCGATATGATTTTCTTAGCCCGAATAACCCTAGCTCTGGGTGCTTTAAAAGTCGATCTCGCGCCTTCACTTGGAGAATCTCGCTGTTTAGAGGATAATTCGTCTCTAGGCAAAGAAAAGAGAAACCAACAAGAAGAACCCTTCTCAAACAAGGGAGATGATGCAAATAAGGCTGGTATGAATACTAACCTTTAAAAGGAAAGGAAGCAATGAGGGACATAACGCTTCTAGATTTCTTGGCATGGACGATGCCCTGATTGAAGCCGCGCGTGAAGGAAGTCAAAATAAGGACACTTTGTTATCTGTAGAAACACATACTCCCTCCTTGTTCACACCGATCCTATCAAGTCACGCCCATTGCACGCCAGCTTCCCCACTCACACCGGTCCCACCAGCTAGCACGCCGCTTCCCAACTCGCAACCACTTCCCAATGCCGCCCGGTTGCACCGGCCCCACCAATCACATCAACTTCCTAATGACCGCTCAAGTCCCGCCAAAGAAGCACGCACGACTTCCCCACCTTGCGCCGGTCCCACCAACCCAGCACGCTTAGTTTCCTAAACTCGCGTCAACTTCTCAATGCCGCCCCGGATGCCCGTCTCTCACAACGATAACTTCCTGAATTGCGCGGCCTCCCCGATTTGTGCAAAATTTCCGAGGCAAGGATTCCAAATCCTATTGATAAAAGGTCGACAAACCTCCTCAATTCTCTTTACGATTTGTCATTGATAGTTTGTCACCATCTTATGCTTACCTCGCAACAAAGCTCCTGCTCCGAGCTAAGCAAAGGACTTAATGTTGATGGTGGTTTTTAAACAAAGGGTAAAATCGTAAAACCCCAAATAACCTAATGTCACCAAGGACACATTTATTAGAACATTAATGCGTGTAGTCGTAATTAATAAGGGGTATTTTTTCAAATTAGGGTTACAACGAACAAAACCCTAATTCACCTCCGTGCCAATGGAAAATCATGTCACCCACACTAGCCCAAGCTAGCCGCATCTCTATGCCAATGGCAAATCATGCCGCCCATACCAAACGCGGCCAAGCATGCCAACCATGCTAGCCGCACCTCACGCCAATGGCAAATCATGCCAACCACACCTAGACCAAGCTAGCCGCATCTCTATGCCAATGACAAATCATGCCAGCCATACCAAACGCTACCAAGCATGCCAACCATGCTAGCCCACCTCCGTGCCAATGGCAAATCATGCCACCACACCTAGCCCAAGCTAGCCGTGATCTCTATGCCAATGGCAAATCATGCCAGCCATACCAAACGCCCCAAGCATGCCAACCATGCTAGCCGCACCTCCGTGCCAATGGCAAATCATGCCACCCACACCTAGCCCAAGCTAACCGCATCTCTATGCCAATGGCAAATCATGCCAGCCATACCAAACGCCCGAAGCATGCCAACCATGCTATCCGCACCTCCGTGCCAATGGCAAATCATGCCAGCCACACTTAGCCCGAGCTAGCCACGCCAAGCCAAACACACTCATGCCTTGGCCCTAGCTACACGGTCACGCCACGCTAAGCCAAACAACCTTACCTTGGCCCTAGTCACGCCACGCCAAGCCAAACACCCTTACCTTGGCCCTAAAGCCGCGCCATGCCAAAATAACGCCCGCACCTAGGCTTGCAAACCATGCAACCTAGGCCAAATTGGCCACGCGTGCCATTGGCACATGCCAACATGCGTCACTGGTAGCTTTTCCTACCAAAGCCACGGCCCTAACGGCCACGCATGCCATTGGCACATGCCAACACGCTCACCTGTAGCTTTTCCTACCAAGGCCACGGCCCTAACGGCCCCGCATGCCATTGGCACATGCCAACATGCGTCATTGGTAGCTTTTCCTACCAAAGCCACGGCCCTAACGGCCACGCATGCCATTGGCACATGCCAACATGCGTCACTGGTAGCTTTTCCTACCAAGGTCACGTCCCTAACGGCCACGCATGCCATTGGCACATGCCAACATGCGTCACTGGTAGCTTTTCCTACCAAGGCCACGGCCCTAACGGCCACGCATGCCATTGGCACATGCCAACATGCGTCACTGGTAGCTTTTCCTACCAAGGCCACGGCCCTAACGGCCACGCATGCCATTGGCACATGCCAACATGCGTCACTTGGTAGATTTACCTACCAAAGCCACGGCCCTAACGGCCACGCATGCCATTGGCACATGACAACACGCTCGCTGGTAGCTTTTCCTACCAAGGCCACGGCCCTAAACGACCACGCATGCTATTGGCACATGCCAACACGCTCGCTGGTAGCCTTCATCACCTAGCCGTGCCCCTAATGCCTGTGTAGCCTAACTTGCAAGCCGTGCAACTTAGGCCAACTTGGCCGTACGCGCCATTGGCACATGCCAAAACCCACGCTGGTAGCCTAACTCGCAAGCCATGCAACCTACCACCAAGGCATTCCGCACATGCCATTGGCACATGCCACACACGCCACTAGCAGCTCTGGCATTGCCACTTACACTCAACGTACAGCCTACCACCCGTGCATTACGCACATGCCATTGGCACATGCCACACATGCCACTAGCCAGCTATGGCATTGCCACTTGCGCTCGAGGTGCAACTCGCAACAAAGGCATTCCGCACATGCCATTGGCACATGCCACATGCGCCCCTAGCAGCACCACTTGCACTCAAGATGCAACAACACTCGAGACATCAACACAACCGGGGATGCTTTCTAGGGTTTTGGTTTGGCGGTCACAAAGATGCAGGCGTACACTACGCTCACATTAAGAAAGCGTGAATAGGAATAAAGCGGTCAAATAAAAGAGGAAATAATGGTGAAAACGTTTTCACCCATTAACACCATGCGGTTACCACCTCCTCCCATTATTTCACCCTTTACTCTCTTCCTTCATGAGGCCAGGTACGTTTCAATCTCGACTTGTATAAATAGGTCTTACTATTTCCACCGGACAACAAGTCTCGGTCGGAGAAAATACTACACTCTCGAAAAGGCAACTTTGCAAGCACTCCAAAAAGCTTTCATCTCTTGCAAGCTTCCGAAGTTTTCACTTTCGATACAAGTCGAGACACTACTCTCCCCGCATTATTCTCGGTCTCAACATCTTTCTTTGCTTCCCTCCCCAAATCAACCCTTCTCCTCCACTTTCGCACCGGCAAGTCCGGAAATCGGCCATTTCTTGGTTTAGGCCGGACTTGTACGTATTGATCTCTCGAATCTATAAAGTGCTCACGTGCGAAGACATTTGTTTAGGGTTTGAACCAGTTTCTCACTCACCTACCGAATTTACCGAAATCGGCAGAAACGATTTTTACCCATAAACAGAAGGGTAAACAGTATTTTCACTATATTTTGAGGTGGAAATATATTTTTTTGGATGGAATAAAATGGTTGAGGCCCCTAATTATTTTCTAGGGCCCCAATTAAGCGTTGTTTCAAAGCTTATCATTTATCAAAAGAGGTATAAAGGACTTGTTCTCTCTTTGGGATCTGTATTTGTGTTTTCGTTTTGATTTTCTTTCTCAAAGTTTTTTGATATGCTATCAGCCAAAAAACTTTGAGTAGAGAAAGGGGGCAATTAAGATTCAAAGAAAAAGTAAGGTAAATGTAAAATGCGTTCATCTCCTCTTGT
This sequence comes from Papaver armeniacum, assembly GCA_023531295.1. Taxonomy (NCBI): domain Eukaryota; kingdom Viridiplantae; phylum Streptophyta; class Magnoliopsida; order Ranunculales; family Papaveraceae; genus Papaver; species Papaver armeniacum. Next base: position 14,629 of record JAJJWW010006662.1, on the reverse strand, counting down.
ATATGCTCTTAGATGCACTATTTAATAGCATGCAAAGTGTAAATGGTTAGAGAGTAAATCATAATAAAAACTCGTATTGTTCGAATCCACTCAGATATATATGAACTCGGTCAGATCTCAAGTTAAACATTTGAAAAATGAAATAACAAATAATCTGACTTATGATTTGAGCCAAGTTAGATTCAAGATGTAAATACCATAAATCTCTTTGATTAAAATGGTTGATACTTGATGACAACCTTCTCAATTTAACAACCTTCTTTTCAGCCTCTGCTCATTAATGTAGATTTAGTCTTCATCTTAATCCTTAACAATAGTGCAATTTAGTAGACCCACGCTTAACAAGGGGGTCTCGTGAATAAAATATTGTACGTAAATATTTCCTTTGTCTCTAAAAGATAGAGGTTTGTGTGTAAACCTTTCGAGACGAAGGGGAGTAGTTATTAAGGACATGGATTAGTGTTGAAGTTAACTCAGACTTCTGAAGTATAACAGTAGACCTTTCTCAATCACATTAAAAGGCGAGTCTCCAAAATTTACCTTTCTTTCTACGAAAAACAAGATATAACTGCTATATTGTTCTAATAATTGATGTCACGACATCAAATGTTAGGATGAAAAGAAACATCAAAATGACAAAAAATAACAAATAAAAGAAAGAAAAAAATTGTTAGCAGGTCAAAATGTGGGGAGAAATACAAACTTTTAGTCCTAGACATTGTATTTTGAGTTAGGATGGGTTATCCAAATGGAATGGTGAAAATTCAAAAAAATTGTTGCTTGTAATACCTAAAAAAGATTACTAATCTTTATTACATCTGGTTTGTTTTTTTTTGTTGAAAATATACTCTGGGCTTCCATTAATCTGCGGATTCAGTCTCTTCAGAGATTAACTCATGTTGAGTAGCTCTTCCAATGACTAAATTTCTTGTATTAACATCGGCAGGAGAAACTACAGAGATATTATTATTTAAGGTACATATATCATAGGCTTTGACAGTGGCGGAGCTGAAAAATAAGGGTGGGGGTGGCTTGAAAACTAATTGGATCGGTGGGGGTGTCTTAACTATTAAGCCTATGTTTTAGGCATGATTTTTTTTTTTTTTGCCAAACTCAAAACCATGGTAAAATTTTAGTTTTTTTTTTGACTTTGGGCTTGCTTAAGCCATCCCAAGGCTATATGTTGTTCCGCCCCTGGTCTTTGATAGTGTCAAAAGCGATCACATGAATTATAAAACTAGGAGATTGGTCATTCCAAAAAACTGTAGTGCTTGTGCTTCTTCCCTTCTTTGTTAACAAGTCTGCCACCTTGTTTGCTCTCCCCCGTCTACGCATCTAAATCCTAAAAAGAAACTAGTTGATCTGCTAATATCTTTACTTCTTCTAAAATTGCTAAGCATTGTCATTGGATTGTTGATTCTTTGCCTTGTAGATAATTGATTGTAGCTTGATTATCCACTTCTATCACCAAATGTTGTATATTGTTCCTGAAAGCGCATTGAGTTGCTCTGAGAAGAGCTCCAACTTTTGCCTCTTATGCTGAGAAGGTCCTGCAGCTTCCCATTACTGCTGCTTAAAAGGTTCTTGTCCAATTACGAAGTATAAAACCAAAACCAGCATTAGTAATTTCAAACAACCATGAAGCATCGCAGTTTAGTTTATTTGTGTTTACAGATGGTAAACTCCAGCTAATATTTGAGGCCTGAGGATTACTGCTAATTGCAATTTTCTGATTCCTATTTCTGGGTGCCAATAAGCAAAATGTCTGGTAATATCTAGAGCTAATTGTTCTAGTGTTCTACTTTGTTTTCAAAAACTCTAAGGCACCTTTCTTTCCATATAAACCAACACTTAGTAGCTTCCAATGCCATAGATATGGTTTGTAAGTTCCCTGTTCTCCAGTCATTATAGTGATCTAAGAAAGATTTATTAACAGTATTAGAGGTTAGATGAACTCCCTGTGTAGCCATTGGAGGTAAATTCCAAACAACTTTTGTGTAGGTATATTCGAAAAATAAGTGATAAGTGGATTCCCCCCACAATTTGACAGAAAACACAGGAGTTGTCTTCATCTATAGCTGAACCCAGCTTTTGTTTGGTTGGTAATGCATATTGCAGACATTTCCAGATAAACAACTTTATTCTCTGTAATGTATCCATACTCCATAAACCTTTCCAGAACTTCTTAGATGAGTGAGAAACCAGATTGGAAGGATTTAGAAGCTTGGCGTATAAACACTTGACAGAAAATTCACCATTCCTGGTCAATGCCCATCTGAGTTTGTCTTTTTTCAGTTGTCCAGTCCTTGTAGTAAAGAGATTGATATTTATAATTTCCTGCACTACAGAGTTATCAAAGATAGATTGAAGTAACTGAATATTCCACTTCTTTGTGTCTGAGTCTATTAACTCAGACATAAGTGTTATGTGGGTGTTTTTCCTATGGATAGAGTTTGCCAGAGTCTCAGCTCTGGATGTGAGCCATCTCTGCCTTCCCGTGTTTATGGAAGAACCATCACCTACCTCCCAAATATTGTATTTCTTGATGTGTGCAATGCCTTGAAGAATGCGGTTCCATATCCAAGAAGGCGTTTGGTTTCTTCTTGGATAGTAAGGCTCAGCTTTTTTGAAATACTTACCTTTTAAGATCCGTGCCCATAAATCATTTGGATGACTAACTAACCCCCATGATATTCTCCGATCATGGCCCGATTTACCTTATTTGCCTCTTTAAAACCTAGCCCTCCTTGCTCTATAGGTCCGCATAAGAAATCAAAAGCTTTTATGTAAATTCCCTTAGAATTTGTGTGTTTGCCCCACCAAAAATCTCTTTGTATATCATTGATCCTTTTGGTTATTTTTTTGGTAAGACAAAGCATCCCATGCTAAAAATGGGCATGCTAGAAAGCACAGATTTGTTTAAAACTATTTAAATAGGTTGTGAAAGGATTTTTCTAACCAAGTCTTTATTCTTTATTCCATTTTTTCTATAATGTTATCGAAAGCCTTGAGTTTGGATCCTGTCAAATGAAAAGAGGGATTCTAGATGAGTGTCTTTTATATTGATCTTTTTTATTTCATTAATCTACAAATGATGCCCGATGTTTGTTATATTTTCTTGTCAAGAACAGGTCCCGATTCTTTATTATATTTTTGACTTCTAAAATTTTTACATACACCAACTGATTGCAAACACCACCAACGTACATGTTATTTACATTGATTGTAATGTATATACCATATGTATAGTTCATATTAATTATTAAATTATAGTATTTGAAGAGCGATTATATTAAAAATGATATTTCAACAAAAATAATATATACCGAATTCATATCTCTAAAACGAATTACGATATATTTATGCTGCTCCAGACATCGCTTAATTATGAACCGTTGACCAAATTTAACTTTTTCCGTAACCCAAATTGCTAACTAGGGTGTAGCTAATGGTTACCAATACCATCATCACTAGACGGTGGAAACTGGAAATGGCGTTCTACCTGTTTCTGCAAAATTTCTTTCCCAATTCAAAAATAAAATAAAAATAAGTAAGTGAAATAAAATAAAATAAAACTATTGTTTTTTAATAAAAATTAATTTTGGAATTTTTATAGCCTAGTGTTTGTTTTGGAATGTTGACTGATGCCATCATCACTACTTTAGTTATAAGCAAGCAAGTGATCAGATCAGCTTCTGTGTACTTACTGATTCCCACCTTGGGACCGAATCCCAATACTCTGTACCCCTGCAAATGAGGTGTCAAACAGAATCTCCTCTCCTTTTTCCTTCGAGTGATAAGACAGATATATCTTAACGTGATAACACATTGCAACCATTACAAACTGTCATCACTCATCAAAGCATCCTATGTTTCCAAATCATGCACAAACAAATCTCGTATCAAAAAATCCTTGATTTCCATTCTAACAAAACTAAGTGTTGACACCCTGGTTCAGTATCCAAAAAGTGCAGGAATTATAATCTCGTATCACATTATAGTAAAAGACTAGTGCATTGTTGATTCTTGAGCAATTGGCTACATTTGGCTTAGTTATGTACCTCCTGGTTTAGTTAGGCGAACCTAGTTCCAAGTTCCAACACAAAATTAGACCTACGTACATTGCTAACAGCTAAGGCTAGCCTTTTTGACCAACATGTCAACCTACTAAATTTGAAGTCTTGACCCCCACGGGGGACTATCTAAACACCATCCAATTACATCTATAAAATTGAAGACCTGACCAGCGATCACCATCAAAATGTCAAAGATTAGTAAATGAATGCTGCAGCAGCGAGCATGCGTGGAATAATTCACAAAACACTGGGTCAGTTCACTTGACTAGTCTAGATCAAGTGACTGCTCAAGAACATGTAATTAGTTAGGAAAACACCCGACCTATAAAAAAAAATGAAAAAAAATAATTACAAAGCAGATTAATTAGCTTGAGAAAAGAAGGGCACACCGGGGGCGGGGAGCATTAGCCATGGCTCATGAAAGACAAAAATGGTGGGTTTTTTTTTCTTTAATTTTTTTGACAGAATTATACATCAATAATGGAATAAACCAAAAGAACATATAGAATAAAAAATAATAATACTAAAAGCAAAGTAAAACTGAAAAGAATTACACATAAAGAAGGAGAATAAGAACAAACAAAATATTAGTACAAACTACTACAAAATAAATCATGAGAGACCCATTCATGGATATATGGCCAATATTATAATAAATTAGCTAAGTTTTTTTTTTTTACTACTATTATTCTAGCTGCAGCAGACAGTAGGGAGAGGAAAAGAATAATTGAAGGCCCAAGCAATGGACAAAAGACAAAAATCCCCCGCACCCAACAAAAAAAATAAAATGCAGTAAGAGCCTATAAAAATGAAAGTATCTCAACATTGCCGTGGTTTTGTATTCTGATTTTGAACTTGTTGATGATGCTCAAACTGATGAGGAGAAGCAGCAGAAGTGCATTGTTGTTGTTGTTGTTGATGATTGAAACTTTTATTACCATCCCCAATATGCATATTATTCATATTGAGAATATCAGCATGAGAAAATGCTCTTAAACCCAAGAAATCTCTAGTCATTCCATATTCATATTCATTTTGATGATGAACCCCCCCACTTGTTGAAGACAGAGAATTCATCATATCTTGAAGCTGTTACTGCTGCTGCCGCTGAGTTTGTGCAGAAATGTGGTCCTTCAAATTACCAGAAGTCATTGCAGCTTTAGTACTATTCATGTGAATATATAGGTCTCAGTTAGAAACACATTTGATGAAGTTTCTTTTTTGCAGACCAGACCTCCCCATGATGAGAAAAAACTATACTACTAAATTCTCTTCTTAAATGAAATGTTTTAGGTTGCAAAATTGTACAAACCCCCATGAAAACACAAACTCTCTAAAAAGAATTAAAGAAGATAGAATATATCCTGGCGAGATTGGGGTATACCCAAACTAATTTGGGTATACCCAATTTCAAGGGGACATGGTGTGTCATTATTAAAAAGTGTGATTTTACTTTAATACCCTTGAACTAATTAAATTTTAAAAATAAACTCATTTCTTAATTTCATTAACCCTAAAATTAAAAAACTAACCAACTCTTAATCTTCTCTTCTTCTTCATCTTCCATCAACCAAAGCCATATAAAATCTTCAACTTTGATTTTCCAAAAAATTGTTGACTCTAATAAATAAAAGAAGACTATAAATGATGTTTAAACTCAAACTCCATCATTGTGTTGTGTGATTTGATTGTTATATTAGGTTAGAAATCTAAAATTATGATTTATGTTTTTTAACCGTCGAGGTCGAATATGCATATCTTCAGACTTTTCATATGACCATATGTGATCAGTAAATTTTTCAACGGTTCAGAAATGGGTATTTTTTGAATACCTTAGGCCAAACATAATCTGTAGGAAGGGTATTTTTGAATACCTTTTGCCTAGTAAAAACAGTAGGAAGGGTATTTTGAATACCTGGTGTAGGCGATAAAATTTTTATGTCATCTCTGATGTCGAAAAACAAAAGTCGGCAAGGTCGGCGATGAAGATCATGCCTAGGCCACTTTTGGCGGCGAGGTCGATGATGAAGACCTTGTCGGCAACTTTTGGCGCGAGGTCGGCGATGAATGAAGATCTTGTCGTGGCACTTTGGCCTAAGATGATCTTCATTAGTCGACTTATTAATTTCTTTTCATATTTTAAAAGTGTTGATTTATTCTTTGATTTTGAGTATGATTTCATATAACGAATTCACAATCCCCTTGTAAAGTATTTCGGTTGTGTCTTCATTATCGTTTGAAGAGATATTCTCAAAAAAAAAAAAAAAATCATCAAAAATCATCCCACAAAAGTTCAATCAAAAACAAAATTTCATAACTTAAAATTCATAAGTTTTAATCTATTCAATCAATTTAAACTTAATTAATTAATCTAATCAAAATTTTAGGGTTAATTAAACGAGGGCAATTTTGCCATTTTGAAAATATTTGGTTAAGGGGTGACCTCTTTTACTTCAAAATGACCCTATTTTGTCTCATTGGGTATACCCCAATTAGTTTGGGTATACCCCAATCTCGCCAGGCAAGAAAAATGAATAAGATTAAGGTGGATGTATATGGTGTAAATGAGGAGGCTATGCTGCTGCTTCACATTCCTTGAGAAAAATTTACCATATATATACTCTCTACTCTCTGAACAGTAAATTTCTTTGAACATTTCTCAAATTTCCATTTCTTCTCACCATGTTTTTTCTTCTGAAATGTTTCTTAATCCCTGTAAGATCACGAGTGCTCTAGATGGAAATATCTTTGGATAGCGATATAGGGTGCGCATCAAAAACAAACTGGATAGGGGGCGCTTCAATCATTGTCCAAAGTCTTCTCCACGGTTTTTGCTTCTTCTATTCTTCCTGACACTTCGCCCCGATCGACATTTTTCCTGACACTTCGTCCCGCTTAACAATGGTTGATTACAACAATGGTTGTATCCTTGGTGCGGAGGGAGAGTGCTGGCATTATTCGTACCCCTTTTTCCAGAACACTTTTACTATGATGTTGCGACAGAGAACAAGATATTCACAATCCCAGTCGACGCTAACTTTTGCGGCGAGCCTTGAGCCTAAAAAAACCCTGCTTTAGTACTCTCGGGTTTGTGTTTGATACTTGTGCTTTTTGGGGTTTAAAGAATCCATAAACTAGGCATTGCAGGCGTATTTAAGAAGAAAAGAATATCAGTTGCCATTAAGGTCAAATTCTAGATTACTAAAACAAAAAAATGCAGAAAAGATAATACGGAGTGAATGCATATCGCTAAAAAAAGTCGATGGCGTGTTCTATCACCGAAAGGAATGAGCCAGATGGCCTTGACGCCAATTCTTTGCCTCTCTCCTTGCCAAAGGAGAAAGCCTCCGTTCTTGCCTTGCCGTTTTTTAAGACCTCTGTTCAAACTTCGAAGTTCTTATACATCCAGATGAATATGCAGTACTTTAATGGGATTGACAACCCCCCTTAAATTCTCCTATTTTGTCATGACCAGAGTTGACCCACTTTTCCCCACTAGATTTGAAGAATGTCATTCATGGGTGTCAAACCAGTCCAAGGGAATTAGATTCCCATTCCAAAAACCAATACAAGAAAAAGAACTCTTTTCAGAAAAAAAAAATATTATACCATGGACAACTTTTTTGAGCAAAATCTGCACAAGCAATGTCCTTGTCATGAATTTTGAACTTGTGAAGTAATAATTCTGATGATGAATCATTTTCTCTGATCATCCAAAAGAAAAAAAAAATCAAGATTCATACATACACTTGCATGTGAATCACTTTTCTTGTCTGCTGCCCCCACACTTGTTTGATGAGAAGGGAAGGTTATCCAATAATTTTTCTTTGATTTTCTTTTCATTTTTTTGAAGGAAAAAGAGTCAAAGATAAAGTTCAAGAATTATGATGATAAAGGTTTGCAAATTCAATATTGCCTAGCTCTTTTTCTTTGAAAGGGGGTCAACCAAAGTTAGGGTTTTAGACATAGTGAATCAGTGTCATATACTCACAAACACTGGGTCAGTTATCACTTGACTAGTCAAGATCAAGTGACTGCTCAGGAACATGTAATTAATTAGGAAAATGATGGAAAACACCCGGCTTTGACTTCAGTCAGGCGCGTCTCACAACTATATATTCAACTAATTAACCTGTGAAGTCTGATATGAAAAATTGGTCGCGTATTATTCTTAAAAGAAAATGAAAAAAAGTGATATAATACAGATAATTAGCTTAAGCGAAAGAAAGACCATATAAGGAAAAGGATGAACAGAAGGGGGAGCATTGTAGTTGTTGTATGATGATCAAAATTCTTATTACCATCCCCAATATCCATACGTATATTCATATTTAGAATATCAGCATGAGAAAATGGTCTTAAACCCAAGAAATCTATTTTCATTCCATCATTTTGTTTTGGTGTTTTTGTTGTTGTTGATGATGATGCTCTTGATTCAGAATTTCAGAGAGATTACTTTCATTTGATCTCCTGGTACTATCAAAAGCTTGTTGTTGTTGTTGATGCTGATGACCAAAAGATGATGACATATCAAACCCACCACTTGCTGAAGACAGGGAGAATTCATCATGTCTGGAAGCTGCTGCTGCTGATGAGTGTCTGCAGAAATTTGGTGGTCCATGAAATTACCAGAAGTCATTGCAGCTTTAGTACTATTAATATGACCATCATCATCAGCCTCAAAAGAAGTCAAGCCAAGCCATGATCAGGAACAAAACTGCTATTATTATTATTATCACTACCATTTTCTATGTCTTCTTCTTCATGTGAAGACAGAAAACCAGTTTCAGTTTTGATAATTAGGTCTCAGCTAGAAAAACATTTAATGAAGTTTTTGCAGAAAACTAGAGACCAGACCACCCCATGATGAGAAAAAACAATACTGAATTCTCTTCTTAAATGAAATGTTTTAGGTGGCACTCACTAGTATATAAATGGTAAACATTCAAACATAAAAGCTCAACAATTGAAGAAAAATGAATAAGGTTAAGGTGGAAGTAGATGGTGTAAATGAGGTAGCAATGGTGGTGCTGCACATACCTTGAGAAAGGTGTACCACAGTCACATCTGTACTCTCCAGTACCACATGTCTTCGAATGAGCTCTCCAATCAGGTCGAACAGCATATTTCTTTCAACACCCATGTTTTCTACTGAATTGATTCTTAATCCCTGTAAGATCACCAAGTGCTTTGTCATGATGATACCCCTTCTTTTTGATCAATTTAATCCTCTCTTTACTGATCAGAAAAAAGAAAAATTAGCAAGTGATCTAGATGGAAATATCTTTGATAGTGTGTGTGCGCATCAAAAACAAATTGGATAGTGTGCGCATCAATCATTGTCCAAATTCTTCTCCACGGTTTCTGCCTCTTTTATTCTTCCTGACATTTCGCCCCAGCTTAACGGTTGATTACCAAGAGTTCTCTGTTGCGACGGAGGACAAGATACAGACGTAATGGTTGCAAATGCTATATCTGCACTCTTATGCTATCTGACATTCCTTGGGGTGGCCCAACTGGGGTTATTATTAGTGGTAATTTTATAATTACCCTTACTCTTGACTGACCTTCACAACTACCCTTGACACCAATAATAATACCCCTTCGGTTCTGGAATGAATTATTAATTCTGGATTCACCCTCCCCACATTTATTTCATTGTATCCATACGTACTTCCACTTCTTCTTCTTCTTCTTCTTCATTTCTAATTAGCGGGGAACCATCCATCTCCATTGCTCCACCACCACCACCAGCATCTCCATAGTCACCACCTCTGCAAATACTCTCATTCATTACTGATAATCAAGAAGTATCGTGAATATATGAAACCTTCTTCTTATTTTGTAATTGATTTTTAAAATCAGATCCAAAGAAATCCATCCATTTTTTAGGTTTTGGAATCAAGTTTTGAGCAAAGTCCCAAAACCATTGGTGGTCGTTGTTGGCATTGAAGATGGTGATATGATTGATTTGATTAAGAAAAGGGATCTGAGAACTTCTCAATAAATTGATCTGAAACAGTGTAGATGATGGGTTTAATGGGGGATTGAGTTTAAGAAGATAAAATTCAGATTGAAGAAAATGATACGGATTGAACTTGTTACTACCTTGGATGGTTGATTTTGAAGGAATTGAGGTCGGCCTGAGTGGTGACTCGGCTCAAGATTTTGAGAAGAATCAAATAGAAAGAAGAAGAGCGGGATGGGTATTCTTTGTGGTGTGAGTAATTAAAGATCGAAGTAAAACTAGAAAAACAAATCGTAACCAAAACCTGACAGAGATGCAAAGCGGGTCAATTGAATTTCGAGATGGTTGGTGTGTTGTGTGAATCAATGGGATATGTTGGGGATGATGAACCTGTTGTTGCCGAGAAGTAATGGGTGTGTTCGAATCTAAAGCTTCTAATGCTTCTAATGGATTGTGATTAAAATTAGTAGATGAATGTGTAGGAATTACAGGGAATATATATGGAATTATTAAGAGAGGAGTAATGATGATTTTGTATTGGAGATAATCGTGGTGGTGTGTTGTGAAGGTGCTGGTGGTGGTGGTGGCTTATTTTGCATCTATTTTAACTTCAGGAGCAGATTTGGGGACTACTACATTGTGATTATGTATATTTGGGGACTACTACATCGGGGATTTTGTATATATCGGTCTAAATCACCAACAATGCATGATATCAACTATATAGTTATGGGATCAACTCTCTCGTTGACCATTTTATCGGATCAACTACCTGTTGTTGATCCATTCACCGATCAACTTCCATTTGTTGACCCAAAAAGTTGGAGTATTTTTTCACTTATTGTGTCAACAACCATAATTTGGGGATCAACTTTGGTTGTTGACTACATTCACTAGGATCAACTTCCATTGTTGACCCAAAAATTGGGAGTATTTTTCAGCTTATTATTTAAACAAAGAAAGTTGATCAACTTTGGTTGTTGATAATGATTTTTGGATCAACTTTGGTTGTTGACTCCATTCACTCAGAGATCAACTTCCTTTGTTGATACACAAAAACTTGAATATGTACTAGTAAAGTTATTTTGAACTTTTAATTTTGGATCAACTTTAGTTGTTGACACCAAAGTTTAGCGGTGGTGACGGCGAGAAATGGTGGCTGCGGCGGAAGTGGCTATGGAGGTGGCGGTGGTGGCGGAGGTGGAGTGGTGGCGGCGATGAGTGGTGGCGCGGCATGACAAAGGAGTGGCGCGCGCTGGATGGAGCAGTGGCGGCGCGAGTGGTGGCTGCGACATGAGTGGTGGTTGGCATGGCGCCGGCAGACGGAGGCCGATTGCAGGTGGTGGCGACAACGGTGGCGAGTGGTGGTGGAATAATGGGGGTGAAGCTGATAGAGAAATAAAATATATTTTGAAATAAAATAAAAATATTATATAAGTGAGGTATTAAGCAGAATCTATTTTTATATGGATAAGGTTTTAAACGACAGTGATATTTATCATTGTATAAGGTTATATTTGTTGGGTGCGAAAACTAAGGGTATCTAATTAATATACCCATTAGATTATAAGTATAGCAAGGATGATTAGGGTGAAAGGAATGGGCCAAATGGCCTCCGAGGCCACGTCGTCTCTACCCCTCTCCCTGCCGTTTTTAAGATATTTGTTCAAGGCTTCTTCTGCTGATGTTATCCAGAAGGTTTTACCTAAATACCACCCATACTTTTCCTAAATACCACCCACAATCTAAATACAAAACATATATAGACCCAATCTAGAGTGGGTAAAGAAAACTCACCTTCTTCTAACACACAACAGCCACTGCCTCCACCATCGTCCTCTTCTTCATAATACTGCATATGTCGTGTCTATGGATTTCTCATCTTTCGTCTTTTTTCTTTTGTTGGATTAAAGATTGCATCCACGGATCTTATTACACATTTTCCAAGTACCAAGTTATATATAATTGGGAAATCTCTTCCTATATTGGAATCGGAATCGAACAAATTTTATGGACATAAGAGATTCCCGATATCGAACATGTGATCGAGAGTCGTGACTATGATTAAATTCGAAACTTAATTTGTTTCTCTCAAAAACTTAAAACCTAGGCAGATCAAGTAATATAAGATCGAGGCCTAACTTTAATTGAAAAATTAAAATTGTGATTAAGATAAAAATAAAAAATAAAAAATTCCATCTTGATAATATATAATTAAGATCTTCATGTCGTACATGGTTGGTGGTGGCGGCGGCCTCGGCTAGATTGGCTGTGGTCTTATTAGTCTAAGGTGATAGTTAGAGAAGAACACGAGGTTTTATTACCCACTTTAATTTGGGTAGAAAATTATTTTATTTTTTTTGACAGGTGGTATTTAGAAAAAGTGTATTGAAAAAGAAAACCATCCGAATCCCAGATGAACATGCACTTTAATGCCTTAAAATTCTCCTCTTTTGTCATGACCATAGTTGACTCACTTTTCCCCTCTAGATTTCAAAAATGTCATTCATTGGTGTCAAACTAGTCCAAGCCTCCAAGGGAATTAGATTCCCATTCCAAAAACCTATACAAGAAATAATAAAATTTGCACAAGCAATGTCTTGTTCATGAATTTTGAACCTGTGAAGTAATAATTCTGATGATGAATCATTTTCTCTGATCATCCAAAAGAAAAAATTCGAAAAATCAAGATTCATACATGTGAATCACTTTTCTTGTCGGCTGCCCCCCCACACTTACTGTTTGATGAGAAGGGAAGGTTATCTCTTTGATTTTCTTTTCATTTTTGAAGAAAAAAGAGTCACAGGTAAAGTTCAAGAATTATGAAGATAAAGGTTGCAAATTTAATATTGCCTAGCACTTTTTCTTTGAAAGGGGGGTCAACCAAAGTTAGGGTTTTAGACATAGAAAATCACTGTCATATGATTACCAAATTGTGTGAATAATAATGCTGTTTTGAATTATATCTTGCTTGGGTTGCACTAATTTTGTGAGCTTTTGGGTTGAGTTGAATCAGTCAGGTGAGGAAGCTTTAAAGATGCTCTTAATGCAAACCCCATATTGCAGTGTTTCTTTTGTTCATTCACGGGGATAAAAAGCATAACACTCCCAACAATTTCAAAGCTTATCAAAAGAATGCGCGATTGGGGATACTTATATTAATTGGGATAGAGGAAAAGGATAAAAACCTGATTTAAATATCAAATCGTGGTCACCCCTTATCTATGTATTTTACCTAATTACCAATCTACCCCTCACTAATCAGGTTTAGTGTTTAATTATAATTAGGAAAATTCATAATTATTTATTAAATGATTAGTGTGTATTATTATTTGTATTTGGGTGGGTGAGGTGAGAGTAGAAGGAGGGAAAAAAATTGAGGAAGTTTTTTTAGTGAAAATGGTGGATGATTGTGAAGACGGAATTGTTGTTGAATCTTTTAGCTCGGCTACAACAAGGAGCATATCTTGAATCTTACGCTAATGACAACAATCGACAATTGCAAGTGTTTGTGGAACCAACACCCTTGGATCATGATTTTTATGTAGCATGAAGTGTTTAAGTGAAGAACCAACCCAAGAGAGTAAACAAGTTCAACATACAAGCACTCCCAATACTCAGGTAAATGTGCCAATGTGTTGAAAATTTGATTTTTTTTCTTTAAATCCACCATTGTTGCAGCTAAAATAGCTCGGTGCCGGCATAAACGTAGTATGAATACAATGCTGGCAGCACCATTCCCGGCATAGTATTCATACTATGTCCATGCCGGCCAACAATATCCCCCATTTTGAAATGAAAATATGCATTGTCTTCAACCGAAAAAGCCATGCCGGTACAAAAGTAAATTGTTACCTACTACTTTAATATTCTGCGGAATATAAGCACGGCATAACGTTACCATGCGGTCCGCTTAAAAACATACAGAAGGCAACAGTGTCTTCCAAAGCTAAATCCCGGATGGTTGATTAATTATCGACCACGCCGGCACTTTGTACCTAAGGTGGAACCATAGATAACGAGCATGCCTACACCTAGGTTTTTGCCGATTTCAAATGAATTTGTATGTCGGAACGTTTCAAATTTGGTCTTCAATTTTGGTTCGGTTAAACTATGCGGAACTTTGGTCAAACAATACGCCGAATCAATGGTCCTAAGATAGTATTTTAAATTTTTGGAACTAATTTAATTTTCTTTTTCATTCGCTCTTAGGTTGTGACATATATTAATCCAACAAAAGAGGGTCTGACAACAAGTAGAGAGAAAGTGCACGCAAGAATTTGTTCCTTTCATTCGCTTCCTTAGGGAGGAGCGTTATGCAAGAATTTGAGAAGATAGTTTGGGGATCACAACTACACGCGTATCATTAAAAAGAGGGGACAACAAGCCCTTTAAATATTCATTTCGCATCTTTTGCTTGCAAAATTGGCTCATACATGTTTTGGTGTTCTTATGATGGATTGCATTACAATATGCCGTTGTTCAACATCGGGGCAAACATCGGACAAGGTATCACTCACATTGGCTTGGTATTTAATGGAAAATGAGAAGGATTATAATTATAATTGGGCATGATGACAATTGA